>VZSF01004860.1:169869-551559 GCA_013398295.1 Chionis minor
TTTTCTGCTTTTTTTTTTTTTTTTTGGGGGGGGGGGGGGGAGGTAAGAAGATGTGGACGGTTGTTTTATGTTGGGGTTTTTTTCCTGCATGTTCTACTAGAAACAGTAGGAAAAACATGCAGTACACTATCAACAATCAGTGCAAAGATACAGATTTTTTTTTTTTATTTTCATACCTTTGCCATTGGTCATTGTTTTTTCTACTACATTTGAAAGCTGCTCAGAACTGCTCACAGCAGGAGACTGTCTCAGCTTCACCAACTGCAATTCATTTGATGCAGGGACCAGACCGCTAACTGATAGTGTTTTTCCCTCTTACATTTCTGTTTAGAAATGAATTCAGGAAAATAGAGATAATCTGAAAATCAAAATTTCAAAGGATTAAAAGAAAGAGTTTTCCAATTATGATTTTATCAGGGAGGTCTCAGAGGTTTTCTCACACAAAGAGCCAGAACCTGCTAAAATCGAGATTAACTATAGTGAAACATACGTAATTAAACTGGAAAATGGCCTTAAGCTTTTAATCATAGAAATATCATTCTAGCACCTTTTAATTGTAATAGAAAGCATACTATAAATTGGATGAGGAAAACATGAAACTTAATGCCGACTGTTCTTATCCACTCATAAACCAAAAATTTATGTATCTTAAATTTCTGGGTGTGCTGTTCTTTGGGGTTTTTTGGCTTGGTTGTTTGTTTTGCTCTGGGTTTTTTTATCTGTGTTGTCTTTTTCCTGTTATTTCTGAATTCTGGTTTTTATTCTGAAAGTCTTTAGTCATTACTGCAATTATCTTCTCTGTCATCAAACCTATTTTCAAAAACATGCACAGCATCACATCTTGCCATTATGCACGTTTCATGACTGGCAAAGCTACATCACCAGCATTCCCCAGGCAGACTGTGCAGGTTGTCTCTGAGATAATTGCATTCTTAGTTTTCCATTTAGTCTTTTTTAAAATAAAATACAATCTATTAACATGATTTCTTCCTACAAGATTCCAATTTTTTTTCTGAAGAACTTTGTGTGGAAATAACTGTGAACAATTAAAAAGTTGGCTTGATATACTTCAAATTAAACATCACTTTCAAGGACAATATTCCATGGATAGACTTAGAAGAAGAGGCTAAGAGAAATGAATTTTCTTAGTCTGGAGAACAGAAGGTTGATGGCAGCTGTACAGAAGACAAAGCCAGGTTTTTATCAGAATTGGACAAAGATAGGACAAGCCAGGAGTTACAAATGAAGAATTTAATTTGAAAATAAGTATGGATAAGCACTGGGAAAGACTGCCTGTAGAGGCTGTAGAGTCCCCATCCTTGAAGATTTTCAAAACTTTCCTGGACAAGGCCATGAGCCACCTGGTCTAGCTTTGGAGTTAGCCCTGCTTGGAGGATTGAATTGATGGCCCTCAGAGGTCTCACAGGGCTACAGATAAGCAGCAGTGGAACTGTTAACATACACTGGACAGAATAGTTTTTGTTACAGAAACCACAGCTGCAAATAATAAGATTAACTTCATACCTTGCTGAAATGCACGTTATATTAAACAAGTGTAGCATTTTCACATCCCAGATCCATAAGCCCACAAAATCATTCTGGATCACATGTCAGTACCATTTGCTGGTAATCTTGTGTACCTGACATATTCTGGTCTGTTTGAAGAATTTTTATAAAAACTTTTCTAATATGTATAGTAATTCTTCAATGAAGAGACAGAATACACTTCTGGAAGGAAAGGGCAAGCTGAGGAATAAAGCATAAAAACCTGTTTAACTTCACCAAAAAACAGTTTTAAAAAATGAAAGAGTGTCCTGAAGGTAGATCTTGACCAATCTTCCTTTGTTCCACTTGTGTTTGGGCTCCTGGCAAAAATGTGCTTTTAATCTAATTAGAAGTCCAACTAAAACTGTGTAGTCATTTGTAGAGACACATCACTAATTTTGAGAAATTTTTGGGATATACTACAGTATTCATGATGAAAGCACAGACCAAAGCACAGCTAGTTTTGCCCTAGCAACTCAGCACAGTCATTAGAAATGGGAAGGTGCAGCTGACAAAATATAACTAGTTCTGTGCAACATGTTGAGCCCCATTTCTCCTCTTTGCACAAATACCTGCAGTTTTGATACAGTGATTTTTCTTGTGGCAAAACCTGAATGTGACATTTTGGAAATGTAATTGACATTAGCTTATATGTCCATAACTCACTCAGTTGCAATATCACTTTCTACTTAAAAGGCCAGTAAGAGAAGACACCTTTAAATTCTTCATCACCTTCTTAAACTCCTTATCTGCTGGCTCATCTGATATATTTTTTTATGTATTGGTCTTGCACAAGTATCTCTTGTGCACAGAATATTTATGCCACTGGAGAAAAATAGTTACAGGGGTGGCTCCAAGTCTCAAAATACTTCTCTTCAGATTGTATGTGTTAGACTTAAATATAGATATTCTGAAAACCAAAGTAGGTTTGTAGCAGTATGCTTACAGGTGTGGCAACTGTAAATGAAATGTCACCTTTTTACGTTAAATTTATAAAGTAGATATAGTTGGGACACATCTGGAAAGTAGGAACCACATAAACATTTTAAGTTATCTGACTCTGTGCCACTGCAACTTGCAAAAAATGTAATTAAAACTGCAGTGCCATCTTCTGGAGTACGGTCATGATTCTGACCTTTAAAGAAATATCATTCTGCTCTTAGGTGATGTCACAAAGGACCTCAAACTGTAATGAGAGTACTAAGGACTGTGGGTTCTGGGCTTTTTTTCTTTTTTTTTCCCCTAAGTATTTCACGTCCTACTAGAATATGACCCACTTCTGAATTCTCCACATTCATGCAATTGCTTCAGAGGTACAAGCTTTCAACAGTCAATTGAAAAAGAGTTCAGGCTTTATCCTTTATCCTTTACACACTAACTAAAAAGTGAAAAAATTGAAATTGTGAAAAAGTATGGTATGGTACTAGGTGAAAAGAACAAAACAAAAATCACGTCAAAGCAGTCTAGCACACCTCCAAATCACAAACTCATCTTCCAGCATGTGGAACATGAGTTGATACCTAATGTTTTCATTCATAGCTCTAAGTGATTCCCAGTGAAGAGACATTCATTGAAAATGCTTATTTTAGTAGAATGACCTTAATATCTCCTTGCATTTTCTTGTATATCCCAAAGTTTCTGGGGTGAAATCCTAACTACTTGTAACTTTGGAGACTCTGACAAGATATTGGAGAATTGTCCTCCTTTTTATTTATTTTTTTTTCTCTTTTGTTTCCATATCCCCTCTCTAAGCAATGATTAACATAACCAACTCCACAACACTAAGAAAACAGAGATCAATGCTTCTGGGAAGTCTTAAAGAAAGTGCCTCTTACGTCACAAAACAAGGAGTAGATGCTGGAAAAGCCTGCTCTGGCCCACAGAATCTCAGAAGAGATGATTCGATGGGACTGATGGAAGCCTTTAGCCCAACCTTCTGCTAAAAGCAAGATTAACACTAAATTACATGAGGTTAGCTGTGGCTTTGCCCAGCCAAGTCTTGAAACCCTCCAAGGATGGAGATTCTACCACTTCCTGGGTGACTGAAGAAATGTCCAATCTAAGTTACTTAATTTGCAACTTGTGATTGCTGTCCATAATATTGGCTGCCATAACCAAAAAGTGTTTCTTTGCAACTCCCCTTCAAACAGTTGTAGACTGGGGTGGGTTTGCTTACCACTTAGACTCCCGTTTTCCAAGCTAAACAAGCCCAGCTCTGCCAACCATTCCTCATAACTCATATGCCCTGGGCCCTGACCATCCTGGTAGTCTTTTGCTGGACCCTCTGCAGCTTACTTACATCCTGAATAACCCACACTGAAACGTGTTATCAAGTCCCATGGTCTCCTGCAATTCAGTTCAGAAGGTGTTAAAGAAAACATTTAAAATGTGGTTGACACCACACACTCAGTTACTGTTTACTGAGGAAGTGCAACTTTGGGAGTGGGGTAGAATTGATTTCAGGACATGACAGAGGCAAAATGGAATACATATATACAACTTACTATAGATGGTAAAAACGCAGAGAAGATAACAAAACAGGAAAAAAGACAGTCACAGCACCTATAAGAACGGGAACAGGGGAAGAACAGATATACAGGAATTGCTCCAGTATTGTGACCCACAGATAAGGACACTGCACCAGCTTGCCACTAATTAAACCCCAACAAATTCCTTTTCCTTTGGTAGAGTGGTAAAGTGAAACTTTCTGAGTTGCTGTTTACTACACTTTGTTACTGTGTTCTCAGCAATCCTATTATCTTTTACTGTATAATTGGGTTTAGTAAATGAGATTTTTAAACAGCAGCGTATGTGTCTGTGTTTTCTGCTGCAACCTTTTCCCATTACAAGGTAATTGATACTGCAGCACTGAGTCAGAGTAAACTCAGCGGCAACGCCGGTAACCCTTTTTTAGTATTCACTGTGAAATCATCCAGTCTGCTAGTGCTGCTGCTGTGCCGTCAAATGCCACTGCTTCTGACTCATGCTGCTACCTGAGAACCAAAAAAATCACCAAAGGCCTATCACTGGGATCCATTTTTTGCCATTAGCTGGCTAGGTGTCCTTATGATTCTGATATTTGACTTTCCCAACAGTCAGTGGGAGGCTTCCCAAAGTCCTGCATTAAACTGTGAAATGCTTTACGCTGTTAACATCAAACTTCCCTTGGGAATTGTAATCTAGCTAACGACAGACACAGAACGCAAATTAGAGATAGAAATAAAATTTAATTTCCCTGAAAGTTAAATGAATTGGGTAACAAAATCAAACATATCCTAAAAAAAAATTAGTTGCAAATAAATAATAGTACAAGAAACACATATCTGATGTAGTCCAGTCTCATCATTACAGACCACTAGCAGAAATCACCGCTTCTGCATATGAACAGCACATTAAAAAGTTTTTGTTACTATTTATATTAACTATATACCCTGTCTTTTATTATCTCTGTCTTCTGAATTTATAATTTTTGTACAGCATGCCTAGTTTTCAAACTGCTATCATTCCTTTCATACATTGTTTCCTTGGTAAAATGCATAATAGTGTAAAATACTCAAAAGAGCTTTATAGCCCCTCTTTCAAAACAACAGACATTGTTCTTAAATATATACGGCATTTTCTACATTGGGCAATAGAGCACGGATGGCAGGCTCTTTTACAGAACACTTCCTATTAGACGGCTCACTAGAGAGGGTGTAATCCAATATATATATTTCTGATTCATTTCTCAATTAGAATAAAAAGATTAAGGCTAAAAGCATGTTCAAAGGAAATGAGGTAAAAATTTTCTTTTGTATTAGTTCATGGGTATTTGGAAATTGTGTGTGTTCTGTGCAGCTCATACCTGATTCAAATGCTGGGAATGTATGAGTTTCTTTTATTCAAACATCTAAACCACATTTTCATACAAGTACAAATAAATAATTCAAGTATGAAAATAAAAGAATATTTCTGCAAGAGTTTATATATGATACTATTACACATATCTATGCTATATTGTTCTAGCAACAGTTTGGGGATGAAAGGGTAGCAAAATGAATGGCAGGATTGGCAAGAAAACCAGAGTAAATGCAATGAATGTCTTTCTAATCAACTTGATGCTGAGTCAGTTTTCTGGGAATATGGCTTGTTTGTTTCTTTGTGATGCAGGGTCTAAAAGAGCATTATATTGATTGTTCCTTACCAAAGGCTTGTTTACCTGTTATGAATATGGAAAAAACATTTAGATGCTGCTCAGTTTTGATGTCACTAACTTCTTCCCAGGTAGGAAACTGGCATGAAAAAGCTGGGCAAGCACACAGCTGCTTTAATTCTGAAGGCAGCAACACATTCAAATGCTGATACCACAGGTGCAGTTACGCTGTCCTTGCCATATTGAAGTCTTGTACATCATGGTTGTATTTTAGACTGGCTAACTAATCTTGAACTTTTCATTTGACAAGAAATGTGGTGTAGTTTTATACATGCTCCTTAGGAAGGACACAGACCCTCTGAGGAGGAGGTTTTGCGCTTTGTAACAGAGAGCAGCTGGAACAGATGGAGCTCTGCTTGGGGGCAGATGATGAGGGCTTCCACAGGAATATCACCAGCAAAGGGAAAACTAGGGAATACTAGGAATGTCCCAGCGCTGAACAGGGCAGAAGCCCTGATGACAAGGGTCACGGAAAACAGTGATATGCAGAAAGTCGTCTTTGCCTTTTTAGTTTTCTGTCAATAATTGCCCTCAGCAACACCAGGACTCTCAGACCCATGGGAAAGTCCAGAAGAATGCAGGCTTACCCTCAATAGAGCAGGATCAATTTAGGAAACATTTAAATGAACCGGAAATGCACAAGTCCATGGGACCTGACAGGATGCACCCTTGAGTACTAAGGGAATTGGCATTGTTGGGCTGCTCATTATCATCTTTGAAAGGTCATGGCAACGGGGGAAGGGTCCCGAGTACAAAAAAAGCTAATGTCACTCCTGTCTTCAAGAAGGGCAAGAAGGAAGACCCAGAGAACTACAGCCCAGTCAGCCTCACTGTATTCCCTTGAAAGGTGATACATTGATAGATCAAATACTCCTGGAAGCCATTTCCAACTATATCAAGCAAAAGTCAGTCATTGGGATTAGTCAGCATAGACTTATGAAAGAGAAGTGCCCTGGCTCAGTGGGCAAAAGGAGAGCAGTGGATGTTGTTCATCCTGATTTTAGCAAGACCTTTGACCCCATCTCCCATGACATCCATAAAAATTCTTCCTTCTTCTCTAAAGTAATTTCTTCTCCCTCTCAAAGATATGTATATTGATGTGCTGATATTTTATCCGCAAATTGTGGAAATTACTTCCTGTCAAAGTGATTTTGCCTATTTTGTTTAGATTACCCCTTGCCCTCAAAACTGAATATTAATCTATGAACATATTGGTATCGGAAACTGACAGACATAATAGGCTATATATTTATTTTGTCCATAGCTTTAGTGTGGCTTTTAGTTCATATTTGTGTTTGCTGTTAGCATGTGGAACATGCATCAGAAGATCTGAGAATTAGGATGGCACAATAAAGTTGACAACAGAAAGATAATCAAGAAAACAGATATTTTTCAACAGGCAGTAGTGTGCTATGAGCTTGCCAATAAAACCCAAAGGCAGAGCAATACTGACATATCATACAGAATTACTGATACTGAAACATGAATAAGACAGCAGCAGTGTTTTAAGAAATACCCCAGATATTTTTTTTTTAAGGAATGTCTACTATGGTTTTGTCTGTAAAAGTAAAAGGTGTGTTAATTTTTATAAGAAAGACTCTTCTATGTTCAAACACTTCAGTTCTTAGCTTTGTATCATAAAAGCTGGCTTGTAGTCTTTCACATCACAGATGTTGTGTTCATATAATGATCCCACATGCCACATTATGCAGGCAACTTTGTTACACTTAACATGCCGACTGAACCATGCGTATCTTGGAAAACCTCAGAAGAAACACTTTTTTTCATTTGGAAATTTCTGAGAGTGGCATTATAATCAATGGAGTGAAAAATATGGAGGAAGCACAGAAAATTGGAAAGTTTTAAGAGACTGGTGCTTTTGAGACAGTAGGAAATAGTCTAGCTCTCCTGACCTTTACCTTAAAAGTTATATGGAGATCAGCAGTGTGGAAAAGCAGAGAGTGCAACCAGAGATGAGATTAGGTGACAGACAAGAGAGTGAAGCAGTAATTGGAATCAGTAATGGACCTGGAAACAGAGGAAAGATTCTACAGAACGGCATGATTATTGATGCAAAAACACACCAGTATTTGTGTTTGGCTTTGTCCAAGATATTTCCACTTGTTTCATCAAGACTAGATCTCTACAATTAAGTGTTATTTTGGGGAAAGAAGTTGCGATACAATGGAGTAGAATCAGGAATCTTTATTCTAGCAAATATCAAATTTCAAATGAAAATCGAAATTGAAGGTTGACACTGAAACTCCAAATACCAAATGTCAAATTTCTCAGCTCTTAGAAAAGAGTGGAATATAATGAAAGGGATATAGTGACATTGTAGCTTCCATCCATGTAATTTTTCAATAATTCATATAATTCATATAAATTATTTTATAATTTATAATTCATATAAATTATCATCAATCATTTATACGTTCTATAAACCTGTTAAAAAGCAACACATTTTTACTTTATTAACTATTATAAGCACACAGTCTATTAGGCACCTGAAAGCCAACTTGAAGACGTAGTCAACAACTAAAGCTACATCTCTTCATAGCCTAGTTCAGGTTATAGTTTCAAATGCTTTATTAATATATGACCCTTGCTTTCAACATGTAGCAGAGAAATCTACAGATATAAGGAGCTGGAACAAAAATGTCTTATAAGATTTAAAAACTAAAAATATTGTGCTTTTTTGCATCTCATGTTCGGTACACTTCGGAAGCTGTAATGTTCAGTAAGGAGATCTTAGGTTTACAAGGATTTGGTGTATCTGTCTTTTATTGGACCAATAAAAAAGCTTAGAAAGATAGGTCAGATTTATGTAATAATTTTTTGGAGTAGAACTACAATTCTGCCTCTTCTGAGAGATAACTGAGGCATTTAGTAAGTAGCAAGGAGTGCCATTTCATATTGCTTACTCTGCTCATTATGGTGCATATATAGTACCGTAGGACATGTCCATGACGCTAAATTATTTCTCCAGATTAGACATTAGGTCCACCCAGCCCTGCAATCTGCGTGGTTTTTGTGCATGTATGAGAAGGTGGTAAAAGTCATCACAAAAATTTTGCTATGTAGAGTACATTTCTGGCTAAGAAATTAAACAGCAGGTTCTTGGTTCTGAAAAAATAAAGAAGAAGATTAAGTTAAACTAAAGTTATAAAAACAGAAGTTCAAGTTAAACAAAATGTGCACATTGTCAAGCTTCAAAGCATTAAGGTGTGTTTTACAAATAACATAGGCAAGTGCAAGCATTTTTATGAAATGTTGTGTGGCTACTTAAGACACAAATCTGAGGTTGATTTTTCTCTACAACTGAAAAACACTTTCTGCATAGAATCAGTCTGATGGTCATAAGACATAGAGCTGAGCACCTTGGGCCTGCCTGAGGTAGCTAAATTTTTAATCACTTTGGAAAAATCGTCTGTTATATATATTTTTATTAGCATATTATATTACAGTGAGTCCCAGAGAATGTAAAAGGATAAATGCACTAAAATGACTCAAGATAGTCACAATCTGATAACTATTAGACCATTCTGAAGACCAGCCTTGACTATCAGGCGATTCCTTGCTTTTTAGGCACCAGTAGCCTGGACTCCATTCAGGTCAAAGCTCAGTTGGTAACAAAATAAGCGTTTATTTCAACTATAGTTTTAATTTCAATTTGATATCACTTCCGCTGCACATTTCTTCTGTCATCAATGCAGCTACTGACGTGCAAAAGCACCCAAAATACTACTCAGTTTAGGCTGCTGTGGTTTTCACTGAACACCAAAGCAGACAAAACGTTCTGCTTCAAACAGGGGCCTAAGCCCCATGCGGTTCTACATTAAAGTGCCCTGAAAAGGTACAGCATCTCAAAAGGAGAAAGCAAAATTGCTATTCTTATTATTCTGTTCTACTCCAGACTAGCTTTTATGTTGTCAGTTTTCTTTGAGTTCACAAAGAGAAATAGTATGGGAAAGAAATGAGAAATTAACATCAGGTTATAGCAAAAAGCCAAAGGTATCAGAAGAGAGTGGTAGTGTTATAAGCCATTGTACACATGACCCACCAGGCCATCATTTTATTTACGCACAAAATTATCTGTCCACAACAGTCTTATGAGTGATTGCTTGTAATTATTTAACCAGTGAACTTCCCTTATAGCTCATTTTGAAACTGCTTTCCTATTATTGCAAGTTCTTTTATCAATATGGGTGCATCTGCTTTTGTAAATGATAAAAAAACCCACAAGAAATCAACTTTAAAAGCAGATATGCACCTCATTTAGACTTCGCACATACTGTGAAAGAATGGCTTTATTGTACAGAGTGCATCACAGAAGCAGATGTCATTTTTTTCTATCCTAAAATTAGCACTTTTATGTATGAGAAATCAAAAAAGCTAACATTTACACAGCATTTAGTCTGAAGAATCAAGTACTCAAAATTCAAAAGAACGTATTCCTATGGCATCACCTCAGTCATATGGTACACAATGCCATGAAGCAAGTGGGGTATGGAAAGTTCCTGGGAAGGTTTTCAAGATTTGTATGAACAAAGCCGTGGCTGACCTGACCTTGCGTTGGCAGCAGCCTCGCTGCAAGTCAGGAACTGGGCAAGCTGCTTCCAGCGGTTTCTTCTAACCGTATGACGTCTGTGATTCAATAAAATACAGCCGAGCGCTGTCAGCTGCTGCTGACATTGGTGCTATCCAGGAAAAGAGAAATGGACAGCAGCAGTGATTGGAAGGAGCCCAAGGGTGGGAATGGGACATCCAATGCTTCAACTCTCTCTCCGCCTTTTTTTAATTGTCTCACTATGGCTCAGACGTCCTGTCTTATTAAATCAAAGAGGAAAATGCCCGCAATTAGGAAGTGCTTAACTTAATCCAATTACCAAATCCAACAGAAACAAAGTCATTTTCCCTTGGAGAACTAAGCCACCTATAGCCCATTGCCCAGCTGTTCATGCTTTGGTTAAAGGAAAGGGAAAAATGCATTTTGGTGATACTAAATAGCAAACTAGGCTTTAACTTCTTGTGTTCAAGCCTACTATTGCAGGATAAAAACCACAGAAAATATACTTTGAACTATAGCATACCTGGGATTGCATTTTCAGTAGGGTCTTTTTGGAAAACTTTGATAACACACAATATATATACCAGGGTGACTTTTATACGAATAAAGCGATGTTTAAAAAAATGTTCAATTCTTCTGTTCTGATGGAGACTGTTAATTATTTACCTAAATTTACCTTAGCTGCTGCTGAAAAGCAGAGACTGTAGCCATTCAAGAATGCTTAATACTCCAGACAACCAGCAGAGCATAACTGCTGACAGCATTGCCACTTTTAGAACAACCTTTGTAAAGAGGCATGCCTGTTCATACTTGCAGCACCTGATGTACCCAGTGAAATGCAAATGCTCTGGTTTTTGGTCTCCTCTACCTGTCAACCATGACCTTTAAAAGTGAAATTTAAATCAACAGTGTTTTTCAATAAAATTATCAATGTTACCTTACATTATCCTAAAAGATCAAGAACTGTTACTTCTCCTAACTTCTAGAAATGTAGCTCACCACAGAGAAACATTATAAGAGTCGGTGCAGAAAAGAACAAATGTTTAAAGTGGGATCCAAAGCCTACTGAAGTCAACAGAAGTATCTAGAAACATTTTTACTTGTGTGCCTAATTTGCATACAACTGACCTTTTATTTTCTGGCAAATTTTATATCTCTAAATGTAGACCACACAATTTAGCTAGTCATGGACACAGCTATATATAGCCTCTAGGTATTGTAGATAATTATACCTGCTAGTTCTACAATGACTTTTCATAAGCACCTTTAAAAGGTAATCTATATATGACTTAATAAAGGGCAAACAGAAAGATTGAAAGACTTGATGAGGTCTGGAGAACTGAGCTTCTTTTTCCCCATTTTATCCATTGATGTCTCTGTTCAATGAATTTGTCAAGGTGTGGGCGCTAGAAGGTCAGATGATAATCTCTACAAACATTTCTTCTTTCAATAAAAATGATTTCCAATAATCTAAGTTTGTGTAAAGCACATCACTTTTCCTACACACATCACCATCAGAACAGTGCTCAAATTAACTCCTTACTTTGTACATAATTTTACCATATATTAGATCCAAAAGTGATGATGTAAGAGCAAGTATTGTCCACAATTTTCTGTTTTAAAGGATCAAATGTCTCAGGTATTTTCTTGGCATTACTGTTGAATTCAATATACTCTTCTTAATAGTCTAGTTTCTTATTTATTGTATTTTGTAGACTTTGAGGTATCTGTAAAGGTGAAAAGGGATATGATTACTGTCTCTAAATACATCAACAGAAGCGCAAACTCTGTGAGAAAAAAAACACTATTTAGCCTAATATACATTTTTTGGCACAGGAGCGAATGGTTCTCTGTTGATGAATAAAGGTATGCTTGAATCTAGAAGCTTAATTCTACTTGAGTGAATTCTGGAAGCACTTTTTAAGTGATACAAGGAAAAAAACACATAATTGGTATTAAAACTTGAGTTTCTATCAGCGTATGAAAGAGATCGGGTAGTGTGGCTGTCTGCAGCAGCAGGAAACTGGTCTCAGTGAACCAAGTGGCCCCTTTCTAGTCTATGTTCCTATGCATTCAGACAATCAAATTAGGCAAGAAAACTTCAGCCACTGGAGTATTAGCACTGCAAAACTTGGAAAGCTCTTCATAATGGATAACTTATTTATATTACTTTTTAACCCAGTCAAAACTGCTTTATTACACAGAATTTCATCTGGCATTTTACCCCCAACTGACATTAAATTTCACTTGTAGAACTAAAACAGGAATTATTTTTCCTTAGTGTAAATCTATTTAGATTACGTGTATTAAAACCACACACACACCTCACTGAAGACAAGCACTATAGAGGACGAAAAAGTATTAATTTGATTTCAACATTTTGTGATAAACATCTTCCCTAAATGCAAAAAGAATTGGTTCCAGTTACCATGTGGTGTTGAGTTATGGACATGCCACTGCAAACCAGCTGGGGAACAACCTGGGGTAAAACTTCAAATCAAATTTCCTTCTGACCCTTGTGTTTCAACAGCATACTGATTTCACTTGATTGATCTGACTAATATAATTTTAGGTGAGTCCTTCTCTCCAGTGAGAATATGATACTGTCTTTTTCCAGGAATTTTAAGGGGGAAAATGTGGATGATGCTTTATATCTTACCCTGCTTTTCAAACTCTCTGATTTACCTGGTACTTCCTCTCCAGGAGTGCCAGGCCTGGGAACATGCAGAACATAGGACCTTTTCCAGTCAGTTGCATACATCACCACTGACTGCTTTAACTATTTAAGATCTCTTTATTTTTGATATTCTGACATTTGATATGACTAACCCTTTAAGATGCTCTACACAAAGTTTACTCATTGCTCCTGTGGTACAACTTTTTGGAAGTATGTCTTAAAAAAGGAGGCTGGAGTATGACCAATACCTACACAATACTGTTGTTTACAGCTTCAGTTTCCTCGCACAGGATGTTGGAATTTGGTAGTGCTCTGACCATTACTAAATACTGTAATCTTGCAAGTCATTCTGCTAATTCACAGCACCAGAGCTCCTGTCAAAGCCTTTCTGTGCCATTAGAGTTCGTACTGTTGGGTGTAATAAACAAATCAAAGAGAAGTTTTACATTTGATCTGTGAGGTAAAGTCAATACAGACCTCCAAGCAGAGGAGTTAATTCAACACTTGTAAAAAGTCAATCAGACAGGACTTCATTAGCAGAGGTCAGGGTAAGAACTCTTACACGATTTCTAGAAGGCTCTTGCTTTCATTCTCTTTGCAAGAAAGAGAATGACACTGATGGGAAGAAAAAATAGGTGATTTCAAGAGAAGTTCATTCAGAACATGGAGTCTTGAGAGAGCATTTGAGACACTCTTTGAAAGCTAATGGTTACTGGAAATGGTTGACTTGATTGTCAAATATTTTCTGCCTGAAAACTAAGATATCTTTTTGCTCGTGGACTTTGCAATACTTATACATTCTTAATACATCACCTTTGTCTATTATGCTGGAGACTTTACTTAAATCTCTGATTGCTTCCACCTATTACCCTCCACTGGACCAATTAATTAGCTGCTATGAACTTCACTTACAAATGCTTACAGTTGGTTTCCAACTGCACTTAAAGAAGCAGTACTTTGTGGGCAAGAATTTAATGCTACTAGAGAGTCTCCTTTTTAAATTTTTTCTTGATTTGTTTTTCGTATCATAGAATCATAGATTCATAGAATCATAGAATGGTTTGGGCTGGAAGCAACCTTAAAGATCAGCTAGTTCCAATCCCCCTGACATAGGCAGGGACACCTCCCACTAGACCAGGTGGCTCAAAGCCCCATGCAACCTGGTCTTGAACACTTCCAGGGATGGAGCCTCCACAACTTCTCTGGGCAACCTGGTCCAGAGACCTGTTACCCTGACAGCAAAGAATTTCTTCCTAATATCTAATCTAAATCTACCCTCTTTCAGTTTAAAGCTATTACCCCTCGTCCTATCACTACACTCCCTGATAAAGATCCCCTCCCCACCTTTCCTGTAGGCCCTCTTTAAGTACTGGAAGGCTGCTATAAGGCCTCCCCAGAGCCTTCTCTTCTCCAGCCTGAACAAATCCAACCCTCTCAGCGTGTCCTAATAGCAGAGGTGCTCTAACCCTCTTATCATCTTCATGGCCCTCCTCTGGAGTTGTGCAAACAGGTTTGTGTCCTTGGGGACAGAAGAGCTCTTGGAGGCTCCAGACCTGGACACAGTACTCCAGGTGGGGTCTCATGAGAGCAGAGTAGAGGGGCAGAATCACCTCCCTCAACCTGCTGGCCACACTTCTTTTGATGCAGCCCAGGATATAGCTGGCTTTCTGGGCTGCAAGCACACATTGCCATCTCTTGTTGAGCTTCTCGTCCACCAACATACCCAAGTCCTTCTCAGCCTGCATTTGTGCTTGGAATTGCCCTGACTGAGGTGCAGGACCTTGCACTTGGCCTTGTTGAACTTCATAGGGCTGGCACCGGTCCACCTCTTAAGCCTGTCCAGGTCCCTCTGGATGGCATCCCTTCCCTCCAGTGTGTCAACCACACTACACAGCTTGGTGTCATCGGCAAACTTGCTGAGGGTGCACTCAATCCCAATGTCCAATGACTGACACAAATGTTAAGCTGCACCAGTCCCAATAATGACCCCTGAGGAATGCCACTCATTACTGGTCTCTATGAGAACATTGAGCTGTTCGCTGCAACACTTTGAATGCAACCATCCAGACAGTTCCTTATCCAAACAGTGGTCCATCTTCAAATCCACATCTCCAATTTAGAGACCAGGATGTCATTTGGGACAGCGTCAAATGCTTTGCAAATGTCTGATTAGCTGAAAGGCATATTCACATGCAAGGACATTAGGATGTAATGCTACTTTTTCCTGTGTGAGTCTAAGAGCTACTAGCAGCTGTATCACAGCTTATTTTACCATAAATAGAGTTCAATATCAAAAGCAGCGTCTGTAGGTCATTAATCAGATGAGCAAAGCATATATTTCTTGGTGATTTGAGAATATTGGAGAGGTAACCTTTTATTGGTACGCGGCACTTCTGAAAGCAAAAAGAAGTAGAGAATAGCATAACAAATTGACCAATTTGATATCCAGCTTCCTGGTACCTGAATAACTAGGTCCCAAGTTCTGAATTTCAGTTCATGTGGGAACCCAGCCACTATTAGTCCACACAGATTATGCAATTAATGTCTTAACTCACAGTTGCTCTGGCTTGTGCTTCTTCTGAAGGGCCCCAAGTGGTTTCTTCAGGCTGCTATGCAGAAGGTTCTGTGGCACCCACCTGCAATTCCTGGGAGCAGCTGTGCTTGGGAGACAGACTTTTTTAGACCAATGAGACAAAGGAGGAGACAGGGTAGAAAAGACCTTCCCAGCTGGGAGCCTCTGACAGAACTGAGGCTGTGGAGGAGAAGACAGCATGCATATCACCCCAAGGTGGCAGAAGAGAGGTGGGGGGGGGTATTTGCACTGCCCAGTTAAGTCTCTGAGCTGGCCTGAGAGAAGAGCTGACAGAAGAAGCCATTGGAATTCAAAGCTCTGTTTGGAGATGTTTAGAGACCAGGACAGCCTGTACGGCCCAGCCCCAGCATTCAACATGATTTAAGGTCCCACCACAATGCCTATGAAGAAATATGCCTGAATGACTGTAGCCTTCTCTGCACCATGAGACAGTGTTCGTGTGATAAGCCCACAAGCAAGTTCCCAGAAACGCAGTAATGTTGCTGCTTACATCTTCACCCATCTTTGCTTGTTCAAAGGACTTGGCCAACTTTCCCTGATGCATCTGGGAGTTCAGCTCCGTACAGGTAAGCATTATTAGCACCCACAGCTTCCCTGTTCAGTGTATCTGGAATGTAAACAAATGCAGTTGCAAGTCAATGACCATTTCTACATCAGTGCAGAGTTAATTCATCCAGAGAAACAATGCACCAGCCAGCCACGCAGACTATGAAGCAATGTCTAAACTGCGTTGTCTAGGTGTGAGGAAAGTGCCATTTTTGTCTCCTACAGATGCAGTATCCTGCCATCATTTCACTTTCTGTGGTTAATTTACTGAGAAAAATGCAGTATTTTATGTTGCTGTCAAAAATAGCTCAGCATTTTTTTTGAGTGCTTAGATAACAGGACTGTTTCCCTGATGATTTCATAGTGTTATAGTGCATCGCCAAATGGCACCAGTTTTGCCCCTTTTCCCCTGCTCTGAAATCCCTGCCCTTTTAGCTGTTAAAAAGAGGGAAAGCACTAAGAAACAAAGGAAAAATCTGCTCAAAATTTGATTAATGGTGTTTATTTTTGTCTCACACATGGCCAAGAACCAGTCACACACAGAGCATATTTAATGTCTGGCTGAGAAAGTGTTCATTTATGTTTATTCCATTTAGGTCATCCTTCATAACAGCAGTGCACCTCTGTTGTGATTGAAATGCCAGGCTTTAATATAGCAGTATTAACATGTTGGATGTGGGGAGGGGAAAATAGGGTGCTTTATCACATGGTCTTATTTTTATTTGTTTATGATTTCAATATTCATGATGGGCTGACAAGTTTATGAGTTCAATTCTGGGGATGAAAAATATGAAAAGGGCTTATGGGAACATGGATCCTGAAAAGATCTTACTTTCAAATTTTGCAGACACAACCTATATTCACCAACGCCCCCATACAAATGATCAACCTTTAAAGCCCACAGGGATGGTTTCAAGCTTCACTCCATTGTAAGAACACGTCAGCCAGAGAGTCGTTAGTGAGCAGATAAAAGTGATGCAGTTAGTTACATTTGAAGGTCTCAGGACGGAAAGGTATGAAATAAAAATCGTAAATGCTGCAGCTGGAGTTATCAAGACTAGAATTTGCCATCATTCTGAAGTACAAGGTGAAAATGGAGAATGTGATAACATGATAAATGGAACTGATCATATCTGTGACAGTCTTTTGATCTTCAAAAGCCCGGTGGGTTTGAATTTTGCTGATAAAGCTTGCTATAATTACTTCATGTCATTCAAACTCTATGCAGCACAAGACAGGAGAAGGCTGCGGGTGATATTGTTATGGAAAACAAGGGCTTGTGAGCCTTCTGATCACCTCTGCATCCAAGATGACAGGAAAAAACAAGCTGCAACTGATGGGATTTGCACTGACAAGTAGGTTTTCACTGTTTCTCATGATCCTGGGATTTCTCGGGCTTTCAAGCAGCTTTTGGAAATGAGTCTTGTGTATCTTTTAGGCACACTGCCTTTCAGAGAGATTTAACTTCTCCAGTTCAGTGAGGGAAATATGAATCCTCCAGTATTACGTAAATTCCACTGCAAGTTTTTAAGTCCTATGTTTATCTGCTGCAGTGATTTGACCTGTATCTTCTAATCTTTATTTGTTGAAGTATGACTTTAAACCAGTGGTTAGGGTAAGCAGGTGCACATGAAAGCAGTTCCTTCTGGAGGAAAAGCTAAAGGAGGGATTCCTCTGTCTGATACCTGCGATCACCACACCTGCTCAGCAGCCCTCAATCTGGTCTGTTTTACTGCCAGTTTGTACAGGGCCGGCAGATGCTGCTGGCCACAGAGAGGAAGGAGGGAAGATGGTCTGCCCTGAGTCCCCCAAGAGGGGCTGCCTGGAGCGTCAGGATGACAGCTCATGTAACATCACCTGCACCCTTTGAGGTCCAGAAAGAGCTGTCCAAAATGGGATCACAGTGACACAGGGGGTCCTCTGTCTCTTGGGCTAAAGGCGCTGTGCTGGGAGGCCAGCAGTTCCCACTTTCCCAAGGGTTGCCTCCTGCCAGAGAGGGAGAAGCATCCTGCACGTACAAAACTGTCACCAAAAAGGAAGGAGGGACATCTAGAGTGTTAACCTGGAACCTCATCCCATAGCGTTAGAAGGACCTGGGGTAATTACAAATAAATACAATGTAGTATACCATTTCAAGGGTAGACTAAACTATCTAAAGAAAATTATTTCCAGCAGATGATGGGGGATCCAAGTCAGAACGAATGAATGTTCATGACTGCTATATGGTAGTAGCAAAAAGTTTCAAGATACTCTGAATTCTAGCAGAAGGTAAAGAAAAGGGAAAAAATGCAAACCCTGCATGTAAACTTCATTCTGCATATACCTGATACATTTACTTCTACTGGGAATTTTGAGAGACAGATTCTCAAAACGCAGAGCTTCTGTGAGTTAGAGACCTACCAGAAGTACTGTCTCAAGGAGTTTTATCATCACTCTACAGCCAAGAAAAATGAACTTACATTTTTCCAGTAAATGATAACACATCTTTTCTGTGACTAATACAGAAAGGGAATAAAGAGCAAACACAGCAGCACTGCTGCTGTTTATTCCCAGCAGCAGCAGTAGCCAGTTCTTTCGGATGAAAACAAGAACAGTGATCCTTAAAGGGCTGATTAAACAAACCCTTACTGTCTAGGGAGTCTCTGGAAAACACAGGTCCTGGAAATAGCTATTCATATAGAAAAAAAGAATATTTCTTCCTGTGTTGCTCTTAAAACAGACTGCAATAAATCTGACAGACTCTACTACCATGGTGGTAAATTTTTTTTGGCGAAGGTATAGAAGACAAAATGGCTCTGGCAGAAACATTGGTGTGCGGAATAATTGTCTGCACCTATTAAAGGAGCCTGTTCTTCTAACTAATGAGAATTCCCTGAAGTAAAAAAATAGCATACATGCAGAAGTTATCTATGGACATTCATTAATCATAGAAGACTGCAGGGGACTTCCACGGATAACGCACAGGGTAACATTAAAAGATGTTCATCAAAGCCAGTCGGGTTAGTGGTAACTGGAAGTCCGGTCATGACAGTCACCATAGCACTTGACCTATAAGGAATCTGTGAGATTATGAACGTGTGCTGCTGTGCATGTCAAATGGAAAACGAGTGTCATTTCCTTCTGAAAAGAGCACTTCACAAGGATAGTGACTAAAAGTAAAATTCGTTTTGGAAGATTACTGAAAGAAATTATGTTCTAAGTAGAATAAGTGTGAAAAAATAGAAACAGGGTTTCTCCAAAAAATAAGTTTTCCATGGTAATATAAATTGGAAATTAAATTTGGCATATCATTAACTCAAAATAAACCTGTAAAAGCTGTTTAATGTGAGGGTTTATCCCTGACCTAGACCATCAAAAAAGGGGAAACTATTTGTTATTTTTCAGTCAACCTAAAATATGGACGCATACAGTATTTATTAGTCTGAATACCGCTACAGTGTGCTGCAGCAATGATCACTGGTGTAAGAAAGATACATCATTTCTAAGGTGCATGCAGTGACATGAGCCCTTCTACTAACACTAAATTTAGAACTGGAATTGGATCCCAATCACTTCCTCAAAACTAGCTAAGCAAATAGATATGCCAGGCACTATTCAAAAATATTTCAAAATAGTTCAGAATTAAGATTCTGTACAAAGGTTCTCTATATCATCTAAATTTAAATTCTTTGTGTCTCATTTTCAGGCATTGTGGTATCTACTGTGATATTAACTAGCACCATCTCTCTCTCACTGCAGTCACAGTCAACTCTGTACAAGCTAAAACACAGTTACATAACACCAAATCGACCAGAGGAGTACACTGTATGCTCAGATTTGGATGGATGGCATTCTGAAAACTTTATGTCAGAAAATGTTTCATTTCATCTGAAGGCTGTGCAATTTGTAGAAAGTCCTCAGCTTGTTTGAACTTGTCCGGTTTGACTGGCTGAAAACACCTAATCTTCAAATGCTGCGCATGTTGAATGTGTATCTATAGATGCCTAAATACATACATTACACAAATAATATATTAAATACTTACATATATCTTGATTTTTTTATTTGAATATGAGCTTTCCTGTGGCACAGAGCTACGTGGGAAAAATTTCTTTATTGAGGGATTTTTTAACTGATGGTATATTTATCAGCTTCGTTTTCTTCTACAACTAAAACAAGCTTTTGCTGTGATTCATCTGTAATGATTTCAGACCACAGGTTCTGTAAGAAGGCTTTTTAACGTGGTGCTCCAAAACTTGTAATATTACCAGAAGCCACCAGAGGACACTGTTACAGAAAAGGCCTGAAAATAAACTTTTTTATCAATAGTTCCTTTTAATAGATTTCATGTATCAGTAGAAAAGTTTGTGTCTGCCTGATCTTCTTACTGGGAATTATTTTCAAAGAAAATTTGATGTTCTTACTGGGCATTGCTTTCAAATTATTTTCCTAATAATTATCAATCCACAAACAAAACATTTAAAACATCAAGCATTATAAGAAGGAAAAAAAAAGTTCATTGCATTTTTCTGTTCCTAGTGCCTTGGGGTAGAGCAGTGAAGGGGTCGTCCAAGCTTCAGCAAGTTGCACTAAGCTATGGCAGCTTTTCCACAGATTGTTCCCTCAAATTCCAGGTCAGCATAAGTCCATTCAAACATAAAAAGGAAGACATAAAACTTCTCCTTCCACTGAGAAAAAACAAGCAGCTCTTGAGACAATGATGAGAGAGAACAAGCTGAGGCAAGGCAGGAGGACCCCTTCGGAAGGAAGAACTGTGGGATAAAGCGTAGCTGAGTGAATGAACCATGCACAAGAGGACGGAAAACTGGAATAACAACCCAAACTGCTGGCCGAAAGCCCCAAGTCTCTGCCTGATGCCAAATATCTGAATCTTCTGAGAGTCCCCAGTACAGAATCCCGGCCAATACAGCCGTCGCCTGTTTGGACTTGACGGCAAATTCCCATCTGCTTTATTAAGCTTCTCTCATTTGATCTGTAGCCACATACATCTCTGCAGTTTACTACTTGCTATCTTGCCAATGCCAATAAATGTTGCCTGCCAGGGCAGACACGAACACATTCAGAAACCCAGCAGAAGGGGCAAAACTGTTTGCAGTTTGACATTAATCCTAACAATATCCGTGTAAGAACAATACAATGTTTGCAGTAACATTATGTTGGTATTTCAGTGATTAGATAGTGGAACGGAGTGAGTTAAAACACAAGAGACCTATAACATATCTGAAAGACTGCGGAATCCACACCTCACAGTCGATCAGACAGCCAGAGGTGGAAAATTAGAATGTGCCTTGTAATAACTCAGTAGACTAAAATGCACAAAATCAGCAAGAATTTTAAATTGTTTGATTTTTTTACTGTACTGGTCATTTATTTAATTTTTTTTGTTTTTCATATATGTTCTATTATATATTATGGGAATACAGTTTATTTATACTTTTGTTATTTGAAGAATAGATAAGTGAAATAGTTGTATGCTCATGTTCTTGCCACCTATAAAAGCACTGCAAATCAACTACAGTTTTGAGGTGATCTCAGTAACAAGCTTACAGTGAACTGCTGTAAGAATGGCATGTTTTTAAATGAAACAAAGCAAAAATAAGGAAAGTAGGTTTTATCTTGTATCTAGGAACGTAGAACACAACTTTCTAAACAGAGAAAGTAAGCAAAAGGTGCCAAAACCCCCTAAATGATAAAAGTGGGCAAAACAGAAATTTTCAAAGCTCATAAACCACTTTTCCCCCTGTCTACTTTAGTCTTGCTTTCAATTTGATCAAGGACTTTCTGGACTCTGCACAATCCTCTTTAGCCTTTAGGGTTTCACTCCGTCTCCCCTCAGGTGTGGGTTTTCTCTGCTCCTTGTTTCTCCCAGTAGTCTCTCCCTGTGAACTGCAGGTTCCAGTTCTTTGCCTCTGCCCCCAGGTCTGTGGGCTCCAAGACCCCCCCAGGAATGGTCTCAGCTACTCCCAAGAGAAAGGATCATCTGCCCTGGTAGGTCTGATCTGTTTATTTGCTTTTAGAAGGAACACAGAACACAAACTAAAAACAAACCAAATGAGTGGATGCTTTCCATTGCACCCTGCAATGGAGACGTTTGGGTACAATGTATGTTGTGGTCCAATATAAACAACCCCTGCAGTTCACTATTCTTCATGTACAAAAAAATCTCTTTTAAAAATTTGCTGTGTCTTCTGTCTTACAACAAAACAATACAGGAAAAAATTTTAGAGCTTAGAATGTAATTACTATCTATTGAGATGGATGATTTGTCTGAAATTAATATTTTTTCCTTACTCTTCGCTGTCGATAACCTATACAATAAACTGTCTGAGTTGTATTGCCTTATTTTCATCATACACATCTGATAATTTTTTGTATTTCTGACTTGGAATGTTATTTTTTAAAAGACAGTGCATCCCTGAAAGCAAAGAAAACATGTGCAGCAAAGCTTAAAACAAAAGTCAAACCCAATTTGCTTATTTAAGTAATTCATTCTTGAATCAAAGATGCTCTAATCACACTGCTATTCCTTCTGGCCAGTACTGCTACACATGGTCTTTGGGAGACCTGAAGAAAGAAAGTTTGGTAGGAGCTAGAGATAGAGCAACCTGAAGGGAATCAGTCGTTTTGCCAGCAGCATATTACTGCCTTGAAATTTGTTTTCATGAAATACTAGAACAACTGCAGAAACTTTGCACAATATTGTCTTTAAGAACTGAATTGTTTGGAATGGGAAATGAAATTGGCCAGGCAGTGGGGAGGAAGAATCCACTCACGCAGCTGTGAAACTGTCTCAGGTGCCTTTTCTTTCCCCACAATTTTTATTAAAGTAATTTCAACTTCAACAAAGGTTCGTTTCATCAAATTTGGTTTTGACAGGCTTTTAGTAATAGCACTAACAAGTACACTGAAGTGCACCAAGTCCAATGAACACATCTCCAATTCCAGCACATCCAAGTTATTCCAAGGAATTGCGAGCAAACGCTTGTTCTCATTGGCACAGCACACAGCATCTCCCAGCAGAGCCGTGACCCTCCAGCTTGAGAGCAACCTTTTTTTGGCTTAGGAAAGAATCACTGAGAGCTGCACCTTGAATGGGATTTCTATTCTCCAAGCTGCCTTGGTTCTCACTGCTGCCCATAATCTCTCCCGTTGCAGGCTTCAGTCAAGCATCGTGTACAGCAGGATCCGTGTGTGGCAGGAAGACATGCAAGATGTGTTGACGGGTAGTGGAAGGGATTGGGGGGGAGAGTTTCTGAGTACAGGATCCATTGTAGACAATAACCTAGGGAGACCTGGACCTTTGGGTTGCCAGAGATCAAGGCAGACAAGAAGGATGGATGGGGTTGGAAAAAGAGTATAGAAAAGCAGCTTACTGGGGAGAATCAGGAGGACCATAACAACACAGGGAAAAAAAATAAATAAAGAGTTGAAGAAACATGGAGGTAAATACAGAATAAAGCTAGAATGAACTCTTCTGAGAGTGCAAAACAGTGAAAGATAGGAAAATGGACATTTCAGACAGACATAGAAAGTCCATGTCAAAGCATAAAACCTGATAACATTTTTTTTGGTTTAAACTACATTTGCAGCTTTCTTCCAAATTTATCTCTCAGTCTTAAAGACCACATGGCCGGTGAAAGGAGAGACTGTGCAACATGACTCTTCATATTGGTTCAGTAGGTGATCTTTTTGATGCTGGGGCTGCTTCAGCTCCTGCCTATGCACGTATCTGCTTCCAAAGTTCAGCCCGCTGTTTTAAATCCTTGTGCTTTATCACTTCTTCCTCAGTCTCTTGTCTGTCTCCTGCTACAGATGCCAGAAACTCAGTCAAGATTTCTCCTCTGGATGTCCTCAGTTACACAGAATTGGAGGAACTCCAATGCTATCCATGCATGATTTGACAGAGTGCTACACACCATATGCATCAACAACTCTTTTGCTTTTATTCTACCATCTCCTTCAGCAGCAAAAAACATCTCTCAGAAATGCTAAAACTTTGAAAAGCAGAATCTCGTGTGAGTTGTATGTTTTTTCTAGACCATGAACTCTATCAAGAGGTCAAGAAAAAAAGAATTTGTGATGGCTTTCCTAATAAACTTCAACTACAACAGCCTAAAGTCTTAGCTCTTACACTGTAAAGAGTTGCAAGCTTTAAGTCAGATTTATAAGTGCTCTGGTCTTCATTCTACCATGACTTTGTGTGCAGAACCTCCTTCAGGAACTACCAGGGCTCAAGTCCTGTCTTGTTAACAACTGCAGCTGCACTAAGTGCTGCCAAATTTTGAAAATTCTGTGACGCTTTTCACTAGCCCTAGCAAGGTGAGTGGTTGTCAGCTCTCCACATGGGCTGCCAGGGTGGAATATTAAACTAACCTGAGCATTTGTTTCTGGTCCGCTCTTGTCAGGCTTGATTTGTGTGTGAAAATTCCCAATTCTCAGCCTGTGTATTTAATACATTTCTCCAGTGAAGTGCTTTGAATGATCTGCTAAACAAAGAGCCATAGGGACTTCTTTAGACTCAGGCAGAACAGCATGAATCCTCACTTTCTGGAGAAACCAGGCTAAACCCCAATGATCATTACTAGTATTTGTGAATATGCAAGCAAAAGACACAGGGATTTTACTTCATGTCAGATGCTAACTGTTCACCTTCAGGGGTCAGGAATGGATATTCTACTGAAGGTTGGGATAGTATAATCGTCAAGCCTTTTTATAACTTTTCTGGAGGTTAGGTCTAGACAGTTGCTGGATACGGAGGATACGACCAGCCAAATTTAGCATTTTGAAGTAACTTGAAGGTGAAATGATTTTGTTTCTTAGTTCCCATTTGAATTTGGAGCACTTTCCCTGGGAAGTCAGAAATTATGTTTTGAGCATAAAACTATGCATTGCTAGCTACACAAATACACCTTTATTCATGTTCACCAAGCAAAAAAGGTGTGGAATGCGATTCAGTCTCATTCTGAAGCTTCAGATGAAATTAGTATTAGTATATACTAGATCCCTCTCTTTCTGGTAGACTTCTAATTAATAATAAGCCTGGTAATTCTTGCAACATGGATTTCTGATGTTGGACGTCATTTTAATGAAATGTACTTAAACTTTGTAGGCACTATCTCCAACTGGTGCACCAGGAACTCATTTCAGCCTTCCTCTCATTACACACACTTACAGTGTTGTCCTGGTTCAGGGGACAGCACATCATCAAAGGGTTAAGAAAGGGTTGCCAGTGCAGATAAAAATCTGTTTCACCAATATTTATGGGTGATTGAGTCTGATGAAGAAATGTTTTCTTCACTGTCTTGCTCTGATTCTTAGAGCCCTCCTCTGGATAAATGATAGGAAATTAGAAATGGCTGGTGTATATGACTCAACAACACATTTATTGCCATGCCTCCAAGGTAAGTCACAGCAGGCTCACTGATTATTTTCCATTAAACATATGCAAAAAGAGGGATGATTTGTTCTTCTAACACTATCTTTTGTGTTACTGTGGACCCGAAGGAGACCAGAGACCACTGTTCTAGGCATTGTGTAACTGTAGTAAAAGTTATAGCATTTTCTGGAAAAGCTGTAATGCAACAGCAAGGCAAATACAAAGTGCAGGAATTACCATTATCATGTTTATACAGCTTGGATTCTGAACCCACACAATTCTCCAGAGGCCACAAAAGAAGTGTGTGGCACAACCACAAATTAAAACAGATTTTCTGGGTCCTGTGCAAAAGCCTTACTCACAAGGCCATTCTTTTTTTCTGTTTTTTCTGTGGTCATCAACAACTGTTGATGGCTTGTAAGTACTGAAGGACGGTGCAATTTGCAAGTCATGATTTTCCTGACTGATGCTTATTTACAAAAGACAATGCCTACAGAAGGTCAGCCAAAAAATAAATAAGTAAAGCATGTGATGACAGAAATAATCACTGGAGATAGAGAACTCTGGCACTGAACAGAAAATCCTGCCAGTAAATCATCCCATTAATACAAATACACATGACGTGCTTTGATAAGGTCTCTGTGTGTAAGGATAAGCTCATTCCAAAAGATAAATCATTCAAACAAATTATTAATTTAGATAAAAAGAGGAAGGCAACTAGATGTAAAATTAAATGTAAGGGATTTTTTATTTTTAAATAGTAAATTCTGAGGCTGGGAAAATATGTCATAAGGTACCAGGTAAACTAGATTATCTCCAACAACTGACAGATCATCTCCTATGAAAAAAGTGGCATAGGGGTGAAGCTAGTGTTATGGATTTCATTTATACACTATGTAAACAATTCTTCCACCTATTCTGCAAAAGCTTCTACTTTTATACTGAGATCTCTATCTTCCTATGGTTTTGGGGTTTCTTTCACTCCATTGCCTCTGGGATAGATATGAAAAAGTAGCACAGAGGATCCAGTGCCCATGAAGTGAAGCGTAACCAGCTTCAGTAACTTTACCCAGGAAAATGAGAGACCAGGCTCAGAGAAGCTTGAAAAATGTGACATAAGGGGGGAGTATGAAAACATAAACCTGCGAGCAGTTGAAGGCAGGTAACATTGTGCAGTGATTTTATCCACCAGCCTGTGAATGATGAGTGGGGCCACCAGTGCCCAGTGCTGGTGACCTCATCTCTGTAGCTTTCTGTCAGGACTTTCCAAGGCGCCCAGTGGGACCTGTCAGCCTGACAAAGAACCAGCCAAGGCAGATGCCAGCTGGGCTTTACTTGTTTTGTCACAGGCAATGGCACCCAGGATGGCACCTGGGACTTTGGAGCTCTTGTGGATGAGCTAGTGAGAGCAGAAAAAAATGGGAATTGAAGGAAAATAGCAAAATGCATTATTTGCCCCCAGGTATGTCCAACATGACCTTTCAGTTTATGTCGAAACAATCAGTGTAGGCTCTTCTTTTAGTGATGCTTGAAAGTAAGACGACATTTCAAGCTTTTCTGTTTTCACCCTCTAGCTTCCTAGGTTTCAGACATGCCTCAGGTTCAGATCTAAGTTTCTCATTTTATCCTTTCATACAAGGGCAAGAGATGCTATAGCAGTACTGCATTGAATCTGCTCAGGGTTTTCATTTGGTCCTATCTTTGGCCAAATGCAACTAAATAGAGGCTAAAATGAGGGGGGAAATATACAGGAATGAAGACTCAGTGATGTTTTCTGCAAAAGGACAGTCAATCTCATAAATATCCACAAGACAGCAGAAGAGAGCAAAGCCATTTACAGCATTGCAGAATGGTGGGTAACTAATGAGAGGTTACTTTGGGTATCACAGTGCTGATGACCTCCTCTTTCTACTGCATTTGGCTAAAACTGACTGCTCTCACTGAAAGAAGTCAGTGGGATGGGATTTCAACACATGGGGTGTCTCACTCTCAGACAGAAACCACAGGCTTCTTCTGATCAGCTGATTATGGGAGATAGTAGGAAGATAAATGGCACCTTTCCAGGAAATGAAGAACATGGTTTTGCATGAATAAGTCAGTAACAGCCTAAGACAGAGAGGTTTTATGTCTCTTTTCCATACGCTCATCCCTTGCTTTGGTGTTTCTGATGCTTTTTCTTTCTGTCATCGGCATTTTTGCTTCATGCTTTTATCCCCTTGTGCTCCATTTTTGCCCTTCTAACACTTCTTAAGCAATTCAGCTAACATTTTAGCACTTATATGATGCATAATCAAATACAGACCTATGTGGTCTTTCCTGCTGTCCTGAGGTCTGACTATCTGGGACGAGTTCGCTGAAAAAAAACCCCATAATCCCTCGGGTGAAAGCTGGAAAGATGAACAGATGCAAATAGCGTACTGTGAGGGGAATTGAGACCAAACTGCTGACATCTCACAGCTCAGCTGCAGTTCCCAAATACTAATACTACGGTGACTTGCTGGGGGTGCCACTGGGGATCCCTCCCCTTTCTGCTCCTTGTGTACCCTGCCTCCAGGAACGGTGCTTGCACTAATGAAGGTGCAAGCACAGTTGCATCCACTGTCTGCTCCTCACTGTCACTGTGACAATGGCATTTTTTCTAGACTTAACAGTGAATAGTCAGCCAAGTCCACAGGCACCCAGAGGAGCAGAGAAAACAAGCCTCAGAGATCATGAGGATTTGTGTCTCCAGAAAAGAAATGGTTTAATCTATTTTTGCACACTTATCATGCAGAAGAGCTAGACTAGAAAGCTTGCACCACCAGCAGGTTACTCAGACAGATACCAGGTCAGGTTTTTCCAGCACGTAATGAAGAAATCTTTGATGCCATTTTAATTTTGTTTCATTCTTTATGTAAACATAGAATTGTAAAGGGGCCAATCTGCAGCAATTCATCACAAATGGATAAAACAAGTTGGTTTTTTAGAACAAGATTGTTCATACAGTTTATTTATGTTAGGACCTTTTAATTCAAACATTGTCAGTAGAGCGTGACCCTAAGACAGTGACTATTGACAGAAGCAGGTCACTTTTAGCTTAGGATTCACTTTATTTGTTTACCTGGGGTGGGACAGGGGAGGCCAAGGAGTCACTTGATAAGCCTGCCTTGTGGCTGTAGGAACCTGTGTCTTAAAACTGTGCTGCTCCTTTTTAGCTGCCATCTGAGGGCAAAGTTAAAGTACAACATATGGCTTTAGGGCACAACAAACTTGATTTTTATTGGCTTAGTATGGAAAGTACATTTAAGACTCTGCTACACCTCCTATTTTCCTACCTCTTCCCCGTCTTTCCCTGAAACACAGACAGAATCACAGAATCACACAGAATCATAAAATCACAAGGACTGGAAGGGATGTCCAAAGAAAGGCAATATATTTCTATGATTTAAAATTATTTTTAAACCATATATCACAAAAATGAAATACTCACTTTCATAATCTTTTATTATGTGTTCAATCTTGATGTAATAACAGCTCATTCTAAAATCAAACTGTGTCACAGCCTCAGTTTTTAGAGATGGTGTGATGGTAGTTCTTAAGGCATGCCCACCCCCTTCACTTTCCAAAACACTAAAATCTTTCCCCATTTTTAATTAAAAAATAGGTAATATCACACTTCTCAGCCAAATCAGTTCTCAAAAGAACACTGGTTTAAAAAAAAATAAAAATCACTCTTATTTCTAAGATTTCTAAGATTTCTATTTACTCTCTTCCTTTGGTTTTGTATGTTACTGTTTTACATAACATCATTTATTTTGTAAGCAAAATTAGAAAGCAAATAAATAAAAGTAAATAATAAGCAAAACCAAATAATACATAAAAGCAAATTACACCCCCCCAATTATTATGTAAATAAGATATTATTTTCTTCTTATTATTATGACACATGCTCCAATTCCTTAATCATCTTCATGGCCCTTTGCTGGACTTGCTACAGTATGTCCATTCCTTTGTTGCATGGGGGTCCCAAAACCAACCATGGTGGAGCAGATGTGTCTCACCAATGCTGAGCAGAGGCGAAGGATCACTTCCCCTGACCTGCTGGAAACACCCTTCCTAATGCAGCGCAGGATGCTGTTGACCCTCTTTGCAGCAAGGGCACACTGTAGTCTCACGTTCAACTTGTTGTCCATCAGGACCCCTAGGTCCTTTTCTGCAAAGCTACTTGCCAGCCACTTGGCCCTCAGCAGATGCTGGCCCATGGGATTGTTCCTCCTGGTGTTCAGGACTTTGCACTTCCAGTTGTTAAACTTCATGAGGTTATTCCTCCCATGTGCCGCACTGCAGCACTTGGCATTCCCCGTTCCTAAACTTCATGAGATTCTTGCTAGCTCCATGCGCCAGCTTGCCCAGGTCCCTCTGAAAGGCAAGCACATTCATCTTGTTTTTCAACTACTAACCTCCCTGGCCCAGTTCTGCATCATCTGCCAGCTTCCTGAGAGTGCGCTGCCCCATTGTCCAGGTCACTAATGGTAGGCAGGATTGGACCCAGTATTGGCCCCTGAGGCACACCAAGAGACACTGGCCTCCAGCTGGGCTTTGTGCTGCTGATCACAACTGCCTGAGTCCAGCAGTTCAGCTAGTTTTCAATCACTGTCTACTCATCTACCCTGTACTTCATCAGCTTGTCTAAGGAGGATGTTATAGGACGCAATGTTGAAAACCTTTCCAAACTCAAGATAAACAACATCCACTGCTCTCCCCTCAGCTGCCAAGCCAGTCGTCTCATTGTGGAAGGCTGTCAGGTTGTTCAGACGTGATTTCTCCTTCATAAATCTATGCTGACTACTCCCAAACACCTTCACAGTGCCATTACACTCCTTTTGATGTGGGTAAAACCCTGTATCTCTGCCTGTAACTGCAGCCACAGATTCTCTGCTTCTTTCTGGTGTGATGTTTCTCTGTAAACTTTTTCAGATGATGTGATATGACAATCTGCAAAGAAATCTGTTGTGAAAGGGAGATCTGGGGATAAAGAGGAATTTTGCAACAGTCCAATGACTTAAAAGAAACCTGCTTTTAGTTAACCCAGAAAATTTACTTTTACTTACACTACCTGAGAAAAAGCTCATTCAAGAAAACTGCATTGTTCTAATGCCAGAAACAAGTTTGCAAGTGCTGACATGCTGATAATAGGCTGTCACACAGTTCATTGTCATGCTTCTTTCTAGTGTTATTACGAAAAAAAAAAAANAAGTTAAAGTACAACATATGGCTTTAGGGCACAACAAACTTGATTTTTATTGGCTTAGTATGGAAAGTACATTTAAGACTCTGCTACACCTCCTATTTTCCTACCTCTTCCCCGTCTTTCCCTGAAACACAGACAGAATCACAGAATCACACAGAATCATAAAATCACAAGGACTGGAAGGGATGTCCAAAGAAAGGCAATATATTTCTATGATTTAAAATTATTTTTAAACCATATATCACAAAAATGAAATACTCACTTTCATAATCTTTTATTATGTGTTCAATCTTGATGTAATAACAGCTCATTCTAAAATCAAACTGTGTCACAGCCTCAGTTTTTAGAGATGGTGTGATGGTAGTTCTTAAGGCATGCCCACCCCCTTCACTTTCCAAAACACTAAAATCTTTCCCCATTTTTAATTAAAAAATAGGTAATATCACACTTCTCAGCCAAATCAGTTCTCAAAAGAACACTGGTTTAAAAAAAAATAAAAATCACTCTTATTTCTAAGATTTCTAAGATTTCTATTTACTCTCTTCCTTTGGTTTTGTATGTTACTGTTTTACATAACATCATTTATTTTGTAAGCAAAATTAGAAAGCAAATAAATAAAAGTAAATAATAAGCAAAACCAAATAATACATAAAAGCAAATTACACCCCCCCAATTATTATGTAAATAAGATATTATTTTCTTCTTATTATTATGACACATGCTCCAATTCCTTAATCATCTTCATGGCCCTTTGCTGGACTTGCTACAGTATGTCCATTCCTTTGTTGCATGGGGGTCCCAAAACCAACCATGGTGGAGCAGATGTGTCTCACCAATGCTGAGCAGAGGCGAAGGATCACTTCCCCTGACCTGCTGGAAACACCCTTCCTAATGCAGCGCAGGATGCTGTTGACCCTCTTTGCAGCAAGGGCACACTGTAGTCTCACGTTCAACTTGTTGTCCATCAGGACCCCTAGGTCCTTTTCTGCAAAGCTACTTGCCAGCCACTTGGCCCTCAGCAGATGCTGGCCCATGGGATTGTTCCTCCTGGTGTTCAGGACTTTGCACTTCCAGTTGTTAAACTTCATGAGGTTATTCCTCCCATGTGCCGCACTGCAGCACTTGGCATTCCCCGTTCCTAAACTTCATGAGATTCTTGCTAGCTCCATGCGCCAGCTTGCCCAGGTCCCTCTGAAAGGCAAGCACATTCATCTTGTTTTTCAACTACTAACCTCCCTGGCCCAGTTCTGCATCATCTGCCAGCTTCCTGAGAGTGCGCTGCCCCATTGTCCAGGTCACTAATGGTAGGCAGGATTGGACCCAGTATTGGCCCCTGAGGCACACCAAGAGACACTGGCCTCCAGCTGGGCTTTGTGCTGCTGATCACAACTGCCTGAGTCCAGCAGTTCAGCTAGTTTTCAATCACTGTCTACTCATCTACCCTGTACTTCATCAGCTTGTCTAAGGAGGATGTTATAGGACGCAATGTTGAAAACCTTTCCAAACTCAAGATAAACAACATCCACTGCTCTCCCCTCAGCTGCCAAGCCAGTCGTCTCATTGTGGAAGGCTGTCAGGTTGTTCAGACGTGATTTCTCCTTCATAAATCTATGCTGACTACTCCCAAACACCTTCACAGTGCCATTACACTCCTTTTGATGTGGGTAAAACCCTGTATCTCTGCCTGTAACTGCAGCCACAGATTCTCTGCTTCTTTCTGGTGTGATGTTTCTCTGTAAACTTTTTCAGATGATGTGATATGACAATCTGCAAAGAAATCTGTTGTGAAAGGGAGATCTGGGGATAAAGAGGAATTTTGCAACAGTCCAATGACTTAAAAGAAACCTGCTTTTAGTTAACCCAGAAAATTTACTTTTACTTACACTACCTGAGAAAAAGCTCATTCAAGAAAACTGCATTGTTCTAATGCCAGAAACAAGTTTGCAAGTGCTGACATGCTGATAATAGGCTGTCACACAGTTCATTGTCATGCTTCTTTCTAGTGTTATTACGAAAAAAAAAAAAATTCATCCCTTCCATTACAAAACTTCACTTGTATTGATTTAATGTACTTACTATTTCCCCCTTCGCAGTGGAATAAAAGTGGCCATTTCTGAACCACCATCCATATTCTCTGTTAATGATTTGCTGGCTTAGCAAGGGATGACACCAGTTGATTATTCTCCAAAAATTACTGTTCTTTTAAGTAGGGAAAACATACCGTTATGCAATAAAAACACCAGCACGTACTAAGAACAGAATATTACAAAATAGAAAGTAATATTGGCAGGAAAGATGGAATTCAGGAAATACAATAGACATGAAGAAAAGATTTTTCCCTAGGAATAAGCAATACTTTCAAGACCAGCTCTCTACATAAATCAAGAGGACATGTTTAAATATTAAAACTATAAAGTTAAAGTATATATAATGAGATTGTCAGTCATGAACCTCTCTTCTGATCATTGGTAAGACAGGCAAGAAATCACATGTAGTAAGTAGTATAGACACTTTCAAATATTACATACTTTTATAAATGAATTTACCTCACCATTTTTTACAAACTAAATGACATACCTAAAAGCACACTTTTTCTTTATATTCAAAAATTTCTCCTGTTTCAAAGGCTAAGAATTATGCTCTGCCTAAAATCACGCTTATACCGTGACCAGTTTAGTACACTCAGGATTCATTCTGCATCCACTCTTGCACTACTTTGGCAGTATTTATTCCATGTCTGAGAAGAGGAAGAACACCACAAAGTACAGGAAAGCAGGTCCTCTCACCCTTTCTATTGATCTTACGGATGCCGTAGAGTAGGTCTGGCCACAGAAGGTCTGATCAAGGTCTGATCTAGATAGCAATTGTTGGTTGCCTGCAAATCTTGAAACACATTCATCCAGCAGAGAGGACAAAATGCCAACAGTTTAAAGAGAAAAAAAAAGTCTAATGGAAGTGAAACCCTGGTACATGTAATTCATTTCCAAAGGGAATCGGGAAACCTTGTGTTAGAGCAGCTTGTGGGTAACCTGCTGAGGAGTGAGGAAGCAGGCAGCCAAACTGTCCAGAAACAAGGCAGAAAGGTATTTAATATTCTTTGGAATCTTCATCTGTGTTGACATATTCCCACAGGGTGTTTCACCTTTGGTATATCAGCACTCTGTTGTCGAAATGGACCTGTGTGGAAAATTTCCACTGATCCTAAAGCCAATGGCTGCGGCTGCACTCAGGCCTGCTCTTTTTCCCTGATGCTTGCTGCTTTCAAAAGGGTTTAGAACAGACGCTGAAAAAATTGGTAGAAGGCCACTAGCAAAGCTTTGAAACTTTCTAAAACTAAACCAGAATTTATTAAAAAGAGACCATCTTCCACTCTCTTCCGGTAATTCTCTCTGTGCAACTATAATAGTTTTAGAATTTTAAATGGAAGTCTAAACTATGAAAAGATATGCTAACATGTGTATAGATATATATTCTTTTCCACCTCTTGAAAACCTTTAGCAGTTTTCAAGAGTCAGCTGGATGGTGCCAGAGCTGACTTGAGATAGAGCAGGGAGTAGGAGTACTCTAAGCTGGAGGTTGGACTAAAGACCTCCAGAGAAGGAGGCCTTCCAACCAGGAATTCCCAATGCCACCTTACTTTCACCATGGAAAAAAACAACGTTGGAAAGGGAATCACCGGTTTAAACACCTTTGAGTGGTTCTAGAAGAACATATTTGAGATAATATCTTCCGAACACTAAAGAAAAAGCCTCACTAAAATCAATGCACTATTTTACTGAACTGTAGCTACAAATAGAATTACATGAAAATATAATATAAAATCAAATTAATTTATATTATTTTTATAATATAAAATCAAACTGATTTCACAGTTCAGTGTGAGTACAATTCAAAATTATGCTGTGTATTTCGTTTTGAAACCAGTGGAGCCTATCGTTTTCCAGTTAATACATATTTTTAAGAGAAATGTAATGAAAAATTTGCACTTACCCATTTAAATTTGAGAATATTTACTCAAAGATAAATTTGCCACAGGTACAAAGACATCAGTTACTGTTTGGATTTTACTATTTATCTGCTTTAAAAGCTTCCACAGCATGTAACTTGACTGTCTGAGAGAAAAAAATGGGCTGTACAGGCCAGATAAAGTAACATGCTACAAGGATAGAGATCATTATCTCAACCATTTTAAATTGAATCCTGCTAACACTTGGCGTGCAACCTGAAAAAACAAAGACCTGACTGCCAATATTTGTTAATCATTTGAATTCACTAAATCCCTTCTGTGTTGGGAGAAACACAGAACAAAATTAAACTGCACATTTAAATACACAAACTTTTCAAGACCAAAGGGTGAACTTAAAAAAAATCCTGGTGTGGCGCAGTAACAAACTGCAAAAAAGAGTTTGAACATATATTTCCATATATTTCCATAATGGAAATTGACTCAAAGTGTAAAAGAATACAAAAGACTTGATAAGAAAAACAGGTCCTATAACTTAAACAGCAGTGCTGTGCATGGTGCTTCCTACTTCATCACTTTGGGAGTTAGACTCCTGAAACTTCTGACGGTCTTCTTAGTCTTGACCAGTCACCCCACAGCAGTGATGATAGCTGATAGGAAATCTGGTCAGTCACACATATGTTCTCTACACCTACATTATCTCTCAGCCAGATAATGTCTGCCTTTATCATTAAAGTATCACTATTTGCCAACAGCTTTTTTTTCTCTCCGGGCTGCAGGAAGGACAGCTTGATTACTTCCTTGCTTACTTCCTTGCTCACCTGGGCACATGAATGTGTACAGATAAGTGTGCCTCGCATTCAGTCTTATGTGATTAGACATGATCATTTCATAGGGTCATCAAAGGATTCAGGTTGAAAGGGAACTCTGAATGTTATCTAAGCCCTTCCTCTTCTCCAGGTGAGGCTAAATTCCAAAGCTAGATTGGGTTACTCCAGGTCCAGTTCAAGCACCACTCCAATGCAGCATTTGAGATGCTCATTTTGAGTTGCCCTTGTCCATACAGAACCAGGCAAACTTCTCTCACAGTCTTTTCCCAGTTCTGAGAGAATATGATGTCCCAGAACTGCTGAAGAAACAGAAGCCGCTAAGACACGGAAATTAGAAGCTGGGAATATATACATGGGAGTCATGACCTGTCTCACAGAAATAAAGTGCAGATGTTAGCGTGTGCTCAAGTAGTATGTCCAACTGGAAACCATCAAGAATTCATATCTGATAAAACTGATGGTTCCAGCAGATCTGCTCTGATCCAGCAGAGTGTAGCTGCAGACACCCAAACGGTATATCCCAGACAAGTCACTGCAAATACAAGCTGATTATCTATGCTGCAGGGCAGCAGTTCATTTGTGCAGAACCACGCCCAAGCTCAGATAACACTGTCTCTTTTGGCATCTTAGCAGTCTGGTGGCTCAACACTGCACAACCAAACATACCTAACTGTAGTGTGGAAAGAGAACATGGAAGTTGATAAAGCTCAGATATGAAACAGGAGACAGCAGTTGAAATGAAGCCCCAGGTTTACAGGGGACATCAAAATAAGCAAGCAGACACAACCACTGGCAAGACCACCTGGGCTCCAAGCCCTTGACCATCACCGCTGTAGTCACGTAGTCATGCTTCATATGCTCCAGGTCTCCCCTGGTGGCATTGTTGGTGACCTTGTGGTGAAAGCAGCAGGGATTAATAGCCTGAGGACTAGATAAGGCTCAGGAGTCCCTCCACAACCTCCTGAACTGGAGCACCTGACAAGCAGCAAACCGCCCCAAGGGCCAGACGAAATTGTCAGATGGTGGCCTCCGTCCACCTCAGCAAAGAGTATCCCATTATTTTCACTTGCTGCTTCCTCCTAGTGCTTCTGCATGGATCAAGTTCAGCTGAACTGGGTGCTTCATTAGACAGAGGTCCCAGCCCCTTGTCTGCTACAAGGGTGTCGTGACCCAAAAGGAGTCGTTCCTTCCCCTTGGGACTAACGACCACGTTTGTAATCCCCTTGGAGAGAATTAAGGTGAAACGACGCCAGCTAACCAATTTTATGATTTATTAACACACAGTACAAGGCATGTGGGTAAATACAACTCAATGACCACCACTTAACAGGATAACTGAATTGGAAAAGCCAGTCCCATACCACATGATGAAAGAGAGGAGAGAGAGAGGGAGGTATAACAAGAGAAAAAGAGAGATGAACGAAAGAGATATCACCACCTGTGGATCCAGCACTGTCCTGCTGGTCCTCTTCACTCTGGGTATCTCAATGGTGGGGGTCCCCACCCAAGCTTCTGATGGTACCATTTTTATACAGTCCAGGTCCCAAAGTCTCCGCCTGGTTGCAAGAAACTTCATGCACATGCATGGTGGGTGTGATGCTTGGTGAGAGTACACGCGGTCTGGTTCTGCGCAGCCTCAGTGTATCCTGGGTATTTGTAGGGGGATGATTTCAGGGTTGCATACGACGATTTCAGGGTCGCATCAGATGAGACCCTCCCCAAGGTCGATGACCTGGTACCCTTGCACATGTGCAGTTAGCTGTTTGCAGGCACCAAAACCACAGGATGCGAGGGCAGAAAAAAATACAGTAACTGACTGCTCAGTCCTGCCTCTAAAAGGTTATAAATCGGTTTCTTGCTTTCTCATTTGGTTATAACACCTGCCATGTGCCTGAGTTAGCAAAACTCGCACCTTTTGTACCAAGAAATGTTTAAGGCAAAATGCCTGTCTGCCACAGCGGGCTCTGAGCCTATCCCACAGTTGTAAACCTTCAAGTGGAACAGGAACCTCTCCTCTGGTACCAGAAGCTGCAGCCTTCCAGCTTTAGCCACCCTGGGAGTCTCCACTTCCAAACCCGACAGGCAAAAACTCTGCCTGCCTCTCCTTCAAGCGCAGTGGGGAAGTTGAGCTCTTGAACCTGTGGAGTCTCAGAGAAGGTCTTGTTAATTTCTTTCTCATCTCTGCTGCTGTGCACCCTGGTGACTGTCTCTCACAGCTCCCTTACTTGGCAGCACAGATCCTCAACAAGCACTCTTCTCCAGCCTGCTGGAAGACCATCTTCCACTGCCCAGGCCCGGCGAGGGGCCCCAGGCATGCTCTGCAGCTTGAGACCTGCAGAGATGGTTGAAGCAAGAATCCTGTGTCAGTTTCCATGCCAGGCCTGAAGGCATCAGTCAATACCATCCATTTGATAGCAATGTCCAGAGGCCCAGTTCAACTTAATTTTCTTTTCATTCTATTGCAAACATTTTCAGTTACTTTGCAAGCTAAAAGGCTGTTTCATGCAGATTTTTTGCAAAATGACTGAAAACAATAAACAGCCATTATGTTGCAAAATGTTTGCAGCATAGCATGGAATTGGACCAGTTATTAACTGGGACCATGTTATCCCAACTTGAATAGTTTATGGACTGTGGTGTTAAACTTCCGCAAATAAACAAAGAGACTATTACCGGTAATATTTTGAATACCTGCAAAGCAAACTGTCAGCAAAAAGGAGGCAAGTTTCTACAAAGTTTGGGCAGTTTCATGTCACTGGGTATTTTCAGGGCTTCTGCCCTTGTAGACTCAGTGGTGGAGGTTATTCTGCTTGGGGGCATTCTGGTCGCATAAACCAAAGGCATCTGTCCCAGACAGGAGGATCTGGGTTTGGCAAACCAGTTGTTGATGCTTAGAGCTCACCAGAAGAGCAAAGTGGGTGGAAAATGCTCTGGTTCCAGAGAAAACTGGACGGACAGAATAAAATGTTGTCATGGAACAATCTCCCCTCGAGCAGTAGAGACAGTATGGTTATCTGTGGCTGCAGCAAGCACAGACACTGAACATCACATTTGTCAGTTCAGTAGAGCCGATAACACAGACTACTAAACCTCACCAACCTTATTGTACAGGACGCTGACAATCACTGGCAGCAGCAAGTTCACACTTGAGATCAGTACACAGCAGTGGGTTTATAGCAAAATTTCAGTCCGGAAAAATGGCTAGTGAATTCTTGGTAAATAGATGAGAGGGAATTCCCACGATCCATTCCTATTAATCAGCATCCGTAATCCATATCACAAACATAAATGTAATGTTCTCATTTCAGTAATCACTTAGAAACTGGCTTTAAAGACGTCTTTGCTTCTCCTGTACCACCACAAGCCGTAGCTGTAAAAATTTTCCTTCTTGGATATTTTATTATTGACTTTATTCAGTTCTGGTGTTTCTCTGCAGTATGTAAAAATTGTGAAAATCAAAAAGATATCACAAGTTGAAAGCACAGAGTCCCTATCAATCCCTTGCTATGAGTCTGATAGTGCAAAATTGGAAGGTGTGGTTTTGGATGAGTTAACATAGGCATGGGTAGTTGCATGGATAGTATGGAAACAGAAGGAGCAGCAGGCTCTAGACACTCAGGGGACCAGTTTTCTACAGTTTGTGCCCAAAAATTTCCTGAAGAACTGTTTTGGGAAATGGGCCTGATTCAGGTGCCATGTAACACACAGTTGCCAACATCTCTGACCAAAGAGAAGAGAACAAAAGTTCTCCTTTACTTCTAGAAGCCAAGTTAAGTTATTATGAAGGGGACAGTCTTCAAATAGTAATTCTGAGTAGAAGAAAACTCCTAGAAGAAATGACAGTTTAAGATTTTCAAGCTGAAGCCTTGACCTTAGAGCAGAAATCAGAATTAGGACCGGGTTTTCCTTTAACAGTTGTATTTGTTCACTGCTCCTCTGGGTGAAAGAAAACTGCGGGAGACTTCCTTTCCAAACTACTTGCCATGACATACTCAGCTTTTCACTAGGATGGCGTGACTGAATGTCCAGAAAGCCCTTTTTCATGTTACAACTAATAAAGTGACAGAAACTGTTTCAAAGATGCCTGCAGTTTCTAGGCTTTTCAAGGAGTACTTGAGGGAACATTCAAGAAGATCAACAGAGGTCTTCTGAAGCTAGAAGTTCAGGTCAGTTAGCAAAAATTACTGCTTTCAGAATAGCACTGCAACATAATGAGTGGGTTAATCTCCCATTCAGTTGTAGCTTTTATATTTTAATAGATAGGAAACATTATTACTTAATTTATTGGGTTTTGCACACAACATTTTAAACAGACCAACTTGACTTTTATGTTGCTAACATTACAACTGTCTACAAAATATTTCTCATTATTGCATTGACAGATCAAAATGTTTATTCAACCAGTGCTGGCTCAGAGTCTGAAAAATATCATGAGAAAATAAGAAAGGGGGAAATGTCATTTACTAACACATTTGCCATAAAAAATAAAAACAACAAAGAAACGCCACATGAATAAATACAAAGTTGATGGATGTATCCAGGCTATTAAGTGCCAAGACTCAAATTTTGATTTTTCGCTGATTTTGATATATATTTAAAGTGTTCAACTGTTTCTTTTCCAATATACACACATAAATGGTTATCCCTTTCTACCCTCACAAAACTGTGATAGAGATCTCTTGGTCAGACTGGGCAGTCTGGGGGAGAGCAGGTCAAACGAAAAAATCGAACCACAGCTCCTGAAGCCTCTCATGCTGAAGCCTGGATAAGTAACATTTTTGCTCTCTGAAGACTTAACATCAACTCACTCTTTACCACAGAAATTTGATTTTTGCAGGTATGTTTTTATGTGATTATAGCTCCTAAGCTCCTACTATCTAGGAACCAGAGCAAGAACTTCATGGATTTCTAATGTTAACCGTCAAGTACTGATGTGAAGTAAAAATTATAGCATCCTTCAGCCCCGGCCAAATGAATAATTCCCATCATCAGGAACCCTGTTTAGTTCAGCACTTTTTGTCTCAAAAAAACCCCAAAGATGAGGTCAAATAAAATACAGAACGTCTCTGATTTCATTGTTGCTATTTTCCAGCTTTCCTAGTGAAATGGTTCAAATTTTCACCCTAAAGGGCAGTAGTAAAATCTAGTTTCTTGGCTTTTGGAGATAAAAGAGAGATCTTCCCAAGGCAGAATCTGAAGACACTTTACTTAAACAAGATGAATACTCAGATTGTCTCGTCTTTGTTACCTGTGATCTGTAGAGCTGACCCTGAGCGATGACCAGCCTTTCCTCCAGCACTGCCTGTTGCAATGGCAGCACCCAGAGCTAGTTGCCTTCACACAGTCGTAAGCAGAAGCTCAGAAAGGAAGCACAAGGTATTAGTCCTTTAATCAATTTCATACCTCACATTTTTTTTCTTAGTTTTTTGTTTCCCCAAAATTAAAATGAAAAGATTGAAAAATCAGGCAAGTTGGCTTCCTCATTTAAAGAAAATTACATCATACTACCTTAACAGTTTATTAGATGGGTTTTACCTAAACTGCTATGCATCCTTACTGACTGGATTCAAAAAACCAAAGCAACACAAACACACATACAAAATCCTTTTTCTTGTCTTTCACAATTTAAAAAAAAAAAAAAAGCAATAAATGTAGATAAATACACTTAAGGCTGAAAGTTCTATTGCTTGTGTGCAGTTGGTCCGTGTTTTATTTATGCTAACACCTGGTATTGTGCCTGGTTGCTTTGCCTTGGTGCAATCCCGCAAAAATGTATCAAACATGATACAAAGAGTTTATAGCTATATAATGGCACTCAGGAAGTATTCTGAAATTGTACCAAAGCTGATTGGTCTGGCATTTTGGAATTCCCTACACGTGGTATTCTGGGAAGAAATGGTGTTTGGGTAGCTAGTAGCACACCCATACTCTTCAGCAAACTGTTTCTTCATAATGAAAGAAAAATCATAGCTAATTCCACTCCATTAATATCCTGATAGGGATCCAAAGGCACCTGTACATCATGCTGTATTTTTCTCACATTACATTTCATTTCAAGGCACCTTGGGTCTACCAAAATCATCGAGTCTTCTTCTGCAGAGCTGCTCTCCAGGAACTCAGTCTTCCAAGGCAGCTGTTGCTCCAAGACTGTCTGGGCATCGATCTGCTGGTGGGAAATGGTGTTGCTTTTGCATCACTTCTTTCCTTCACTTATTAAACTGTCTTTAAGTCGACTGATGAGTTCTTCACTTTTGTTCTTCCCATTCTCTGTCCCGTCCTGCTAGGGGGAGAAGGGGCTGTGAGTGAGAGACTGTGTGGTGCCTGGACTGTGTGGAACAACTCTAGTTGTTCCTTTAGTTTGTATTGAAGCTAGTGCAATGTTTGCTTTCCTTCAGCCACTGGGGATCTTCCACCTTCTCTTCAACATGTCAAAGACGATGGAGAATAGCCTCACTATGACATACATCAGCTAGTTTTCTCAGCACTTTTAGATGCAGCCTGTCTGGTCCTCTGGGCTTGGGTGAGTTGAGCTCTCTCAAGTAATTCCTGACCTGATCCACATCCACTGCTTATAGTTGCTTCTCTTTAAGGAGAGAGGCCTGGAAGACCTTGTTGGTGAAGACTGAGGCAAAGCAGCAACTGAGTATCTTGATCATCTACATTTCAGATGGCACTAAAGCACCTTCCCTACTCAGCATGTTTTCTTTGCTCAGCCTTTTATTACTAATCTAAGGTCTTCTTAATGTCTCCAACATCCCTCCAAGTGTTAATTCCTGATGACTTTTGCCTTTCTTGATACCATTCCTACATGAACGGGCAATGTTTCTAAAATCCTCCTTTGTTTTTTGTTCTTGCTCAAAAACACATCTAACACACATTTAAAATACTAGAGCAAAGCAATGAGAAAGTGCGTGGGGAGGGAAAGAGAATAAAAGATAACCAAACTCAAATGCTCAAATGCTAAGGACAGGGTCAACTTTCTAAATGCATCCACAACAATTAGAAGTGTAAATAATTAAGCCTGCTTGAAAAGCCCTGGCAAGCTCCGATATGTGCCTGTCTTTGGGAGACCAGAAGCACCAGCATTCATAAAGATTTCCCTAAACTAAAGCCCATCTAGGCCCAGAATTCCAGCTCCCAAACTCTCTCACTGCCTGGCTTCTTAGTTGTTGCAGTTGCCTAAAACTTAAACACTACAGTTAAGCCATTCTAAGAAGCATAGATCCAAGCTTGGAACAAAACCCACCAGTTTTGAAAAACAAGTTCCAGCTTTAAAAACATTTTCAAAATGGTTTTGGGTGGTGGGTTTTTTGACATCTCATTAACAGCAGTTTCACTACGAAAGATTAAATCTCTTGAAAAGAAAATTAAACAGAGCATCAAGATTGATGAATATCTTTTGTAAGATGTGACTTTGTGGCTACACTAGGAATTTGCTTTACCTTCTGTTGGAGATCGATGCTCAATACAAAAGATTTCTGCTACAAGGGTTTTAAGAGTCTATGTCAGGCCTCAGCCAAAATATATCATAAATCAAGAAGTCTATCTGTCATTGCTTCTGAAATGAAGCTAATTCTACCAGCCAAAAATGATAAATAGAAGTGCTTGAGGTTAAATTTGTTAAACAGTCTCTAGACTTTGCTATCATTTTCAGGTCTTCTAAAATTGTTATGAACTTAAATCAATGGACAACTTCACTTCTTTCTCTCCTATTGCTTTCTTTTAAAGTGATCTTTTATTTACTTCTAAACATTGCCGTGATTCTTTCACCTCTCCTTACAAAGGTCATCACTACGGGTACCTCTTTATGTGTGTTCTCTCTGGTTGTCTCTGCTTGTGTGGTACCGATGCTATTGAGGCATGTCCACATGAGTAGGAATAGTACAAAGAATACAACCACAAATCACAAAACAGTAAAAATAGCTGTAGGTCTTGTATTCTCTCTCAGATCCAATCAGTAAAAATAAAACTGTGGGAAGAATAGAATAATATATAGGTAATGGCGGGTAAGTAGAACAGACTGAATGTAAAAATTTGCAAAAATGGGATGACAGGTATTAGCTAGACTAGAACACAAGCAACTGACAACAGTGGATCATAGCAATAATTATTCACTGTGACACAATGAGGATGGGACCCTGTAAATAATGTGTTTGATCATCTGAAATAAAGATGCAATGAATTTCTTTTATGCTTCACCCTTAACATTATTATGTTTTCACTGATGGTTTCACAAAAGACTTGGCTTACAGAGAGGTTGTGCCATCCAACCACAATCTCTAATTTAGGACATAAAAATTCTGTACTGATGCCCGAGCACAGGTTTTTTGCTGACAGTATTTTTTGCTCAGAAGTTCCATCCCTGTTCACTTCTGAGATAAAATCATAATTTTTTTCTTATTTTAATTAGAGTAAAAAAAGTAGACCTTTTTTTCCTTGTTAAATCTGTGCTATCCTTAGCTTTTTCTCTCTACAAGATAACGTCAGACAACTTCTTTTTACATCACCCAGGCTGCCATTTCCAAAAGCATATTGCCCTTTTCATCCTTCCCCACCTTAAAGAACACAGGTATTATGAACACCATTAAAATGTATTCTCTGGCACTGCAGCTGCCCAAGGCCCTAGCAATGAGTGACCGGTGGTGTAGTCTTTGTGTAACGGGGCAAGAATGTTTGAGGAGCACAGGAGGCTACTGTTGATATACTCAGTAGCATGCAACATGGATACACACTGCAGGACACGCTTACTCTCCTGGAGAGGTCGAAGAATTCACCGAAGGCAGATGCATATGCCACTTCCCAAGGCACTAGCTCACCAGGAACATAAGTTGGCCAGAAAGCATTCATCCTTCAAAGCAAGTGATTGACCGTGTTAGCACCTTTCCTGTATTGCTGACCTTGGCGGAATTTTTATCTGACTTAAATTGCAAACTAAAGCTGACTAAAAGACAGCAGAGTCCCCAGCAGCTGGCAGCAGTGCGAGCATCCTCTGCCTCCTCAGAAAGCAAGTCCACCTGTGGCAGAGCTGCCTTTATTGTATTCCTCTACTGCAGTTTGCTAGCGGGGATAAACTGGGCAGTCTGTCTCAGGAAAGCTGCGGTGTTTACTCTGAACGAGGCAAGCAACGAATCACAGGCGCCCTGCCAAGAAATCTTCTCAACCTCAGCATGCAGCAAGGATACAAAAATCTGAGAATGAAAACCATGTATACTGAAAACTAATACTCATGACTCTTCAGATACATTATTCACGATTTAATGATCCTTCTCCTCCTTTCTTAAAAAAAGGCTGATGCAGATGCCATGGGCAGATTTATAGCAACAGAAATCTATGTATGCTACGTTGATCGTTGATTGCTTATTTGCTGGCTTGCCAGAGGCTGATCTCCACACACATACCCTGCCTGGGTGATGTTAAGAACAGGAAGAAGAGGATGCACACTCTTTTTCTGACATCTTAACACATGACCAGTGCTGGGCTATGCATGTGTATTTTTTGTTTCCCTTGACAGGAGATTTTTGAAGCTGGAATTAAATAAACACAAAGGGTGCCATGGCTATCTGCACCAGTACCAATGCTAGAGAAAAAATCATAGAATAGATGCCCCCCCCCCTAGAAGGGGCAACGCCCCTTCCACACCTTCCCTGTGTGTCCTTCCTAAAGAGCCTGTATCTCTCCATTCCGACACTCCAGTCATAGGCGTCATCCCACCACATCTCTGCAATGCCAATGAGATCACAGCCCTGGAGGCGTGCACATGTTTCTAACTTCTCTCGTTTGTTCCCCATGCTCCATGCGGTCGTTTGCATAGAGGCACTTAAGCTGGGTCCCTGTTGAAGCTGACACTGGCTGGAGTGGCTTGCTACAGTAAGAGAGAGAAAAAAGTTCTTCCATTGCTGACTCCTGGCTTTCAGTCATTTCTATATGCTCCTTTACAGTGTATTGCAACAGAATTCCCAAATCTCTACACAAGAGAAAAAAAAAAAAAAAAGACAGAATTCCAGCCTATATATACTGACACTGGAATTATTGCCATGAAGCACAAAAATGCACAGAAAACATGAGATACCTTCAGGAAGGCAGAATCACCTTTAGAAGTAGATACGTTCAAATGCAAATATTCAAACTACCAACAGGACACCTTTTAGCATGAGAAACACAGCCACAAGCATGTGCATAGGAGAGGTTATCAGAGGTATACGTGCATATGCAAAAGAAGATAAGCAGATGACAGAAATCTATAGGTGAAGGTGCAAGGACAAAGAAGCAAGAAAGAAAATAAGAAAATAGAAAGAGAAATTAGCTAAACCTTTTCAAAGATTCCATATGGTTACATTACAGAAAAAGATCTCATTAATCCAGTTTTTCATACAATTAACAGCTGGAGTTGACGCTATGGTATTAGACAAAAATCAAGAGGCAAGGAGGTGGCTTGTGCAATCTGATGATGGAGGATTGCACAACATGAGATAAATTGTTACATTAAAATGTGCATAATACTATAACACATTTGAAACAACTTGATTTACAGTGGTTTACATTTATACCCGGAGCCACACAGAATCTGAAAACTATTTATTTAACAAGAATCTCCAAAATCTTTTTGGAGATTTTATGGATTTTAATGAGAAAATAATTTAAAGCAACTGTGTTGCCCCAAGTAACCATAACTCATCAGTGAGGGGAGTAACGATTTCACTGAGATCTTTGGCAAAATGAACCATAAGTCTAACAGTAATTTAACTGCTATGTTATGTTATTACAGATTATGAAACATGGATTGGCGGGCTGCACATACAAAGTGATGACAAATAACTTGTGAAACAGTTCACTTTACTATTCAGCCATCACCAGGTCATAACTACAAGAATTTACAGAGTCCCTCATCGACAGGAGCATGTGTGTTCAAACCCTGCAAGTGCCTTATTTCAAAGTAGACCGTTGTGGATTAACCCTGGTAGGCTTAGCCATATATTAACATGTACTTTCTACTTGAAAGTTTCAGAGTTGTCTACCCTCCACATCAACATTACAAGTAAGTATTAGCCATCCTCTTCAGACACATTAGAAATTTAATTATAAGTGATCATCTGAAACTCACAATTACCTGGTCTCTGACCAGATCAAAGCTGACTACCATCCAGTGCTGCAGAGCCTCAATGCATGACTCAAAAAATAGCAATGTAATCATTCTTTCCACAAGCCCAGTGGTAAAAATACAACACAAATTTGGGGTTATTAGGCCAGCTGGCATGTATACTTTGTCTTACTGAAGCCTGGATGCACCCTTTTTTGCAGCCAGACTCACAGGAAGTCAACCAGTTTGTTTTTAATTTAGCTCTGTTGAGGATGAACTTGCCAAGATGCACTGAATTACAGAAGTTCATACCATGGCTTAAATATGTTCTTTTAAGAGATTAATCTGGCTTTGGCCCAAAACAAAGCAGGAACACAAAACAAATGTAGTCGCATACCAGTGCTTAGGATACTGCTGAAAATCTTATAATGGAAAAATAATGCTGAACTTCAACATGAAGTTTTATTAGGAAAAAAAATGTGATCATTTTTAATGATCAGGGAAAGGGAAATGGCTGTACTGGGTAGACTGCAGCACTGGTCCATGAAATCCCCTCTTCCAACTCACCCCTTCCAAATATGTGTAATATTGAAATTTGGTAAAGCATTTGTCAGGAAAACAAAATGTAGACTGCAGACCATCAGACAATGCTGTAGATACCAAAGGCATCAAAGAACACCTCAAACTCCCTAAGGTGCAAGCTTTGAGTAAACTCTACAGGACTTCCTCTTCATTTGCAGGTTTCCTCAGGGAATATCTTTTCATTGTCTGAAGCTCAAGTCAGAAGCTTTCTACCTGGGGCAAAACACAACACTCCATATAACGGAGGTGCCAGCAGCCAAGCTGAAGACAAGCACTTGCAAAGGTCACTTGCAAGTGAGATTCATGTTGGCTCTGTGCTCCAGCCTGTCAGGGTGCATGACAGTTCAGCCAGTTCTCAATCCACCTCACGTCTTCAGTCTGTATTTCATCAGTAAGACAATATTGAAAGCCTCACTACAACTGAGACCAAATGACATTCACTGCTCTTCCCTGATCCAGAAATCCAGTATTTTATTTTAAAAGGCTACCACATTAGCCAGGCACTATTTCCTCATCATCCATGATGACTAATCCAGGTCACCATTTTGCCCTTAGAAATGGTTTTCAGGAGGATTTGCTCCATCACCTTCCCACGGATAGAGGTGAAGCTGATCAGCCTGTAGTTATTCAGATCTTCCTTCTGGTCCATCGTAAAGATAGGAGTGACATTTGCTTTCTTCCAGCCCTCAGGAACATCTCCTGGTGGTCATGACCTTTCAAAGATCATCTAGACTGGACTCACAATCTACATGTTGAATACATAAATAGAAATGTTGAATGATAACCTATTGACAAAATACACAGATTCTTTTATTCCCCTATATTTTGATAGCAATGTCAGATGATAATATGCAACTCTACAAAAGCCTTTACAGATAGTGAGATTAATATGAACTACATCAGTTGCGTTTCTTCATCTGTTTGACAGCCCTTAGCATACTATAGGCACCGTAAGAAACAATGAACAAGGGAAAAAATATTTCTACCACATTTGTGCAGCAGTTTACAGATTTATGCCCTCTTTTTTATTTATTATTTGTGCATTCATAAGGTTCTTTCTCTCTGCACAATGAAACAGTAAGAAAAATCCTATATTATTCTGATAGCACTAAATGTATAGAGAACTACCCAGTGGCTATTTTTTTCTTGGAAGTTTTCACTTTAAATATTCTGATTAAAGGTCTACATACATTTTAGTAGTAAAATAAAGCTGTATAAACTGAAGGACACAGTTAACCAGCAATTTCAAAATATGCCTTACCTGTAAAGCAAGGACAAAAACTACATTGAGATCTCAGTAATGCATAGATATATGTATATTTATATTTAGACATATACATGCATGTGTATGAGTAAAACAAAGATGTATTACATGGCCCATAAAAAAAAAAAAGCAAAATAACTACAAACCGCTGAAAGAATTATTAGCCCCATTTCCAATGAGTTCGGGAAGTTTTGCAGGAAGTTTTACAAACATGAATAATGTTTCCATTTACCTTAAAATGCAATACTCTCCTTGTGCAAAGCTGTAAGAGCCTCAACAAGCTTGTCCATTGGTAAGAAAAATAGCCATTTCTACTTGCGAATTAGCTTTTTTTTGAAAATTTTAGAAAAATAAAAAAAAATCATGTTCTGCTTCTCATAGAAACAGACGTTTTAAAAAACAACTTGAGTGAAATTCTTGGACATCTGATCATTTATTTAAAAAATGTTACAGAATTTCTTTCTCTCCCTCCTATCTGTGTTTGCTCCAGCTGTTGTTAGGCAAGGAAAACCTAAAAAACCAAAAAATTTACTACTGTCAGGCTGTGCCTCTGGGGCTTCCATTGGCATCAATTCCACCCTCTCCCAGCACGTTTTGGAACTGTAATGTTAAAAAAGGGAAGACGTTCTGTCTTGAAAACGGAGTCTTCCAAGAGCTACAAGGTGTTTATCTGCCTGTAGTTTCTGTAGCTCATACACTGCTCCTGTCTCAACTTTGTAGAAAACAAAAATGAGTGCTGGTGACCTAAACTCTGGCTTATTCTATGGGAATGTGTCCTCACCAAAAGCGAAAGAGTGCAGTATCATCTTAGTCTCAAGAAGTACCAGTCTTCAAGAATCATAAACAGGGAGACAGCATTTAGCTGAAAGACAGAGCAGTTTATACAAACACATGGAAAAAGATATATGTACACACAAGTGCCTATTTCAACATCTGGCCCTGCCCAAAGATGCAGAATCATCATAGCCCCATAATTCTGTTTTGGTTTGCTGATGTTCATAAATCAAGGGCAATTGACACCGTTTTCTAGCACAACCTGGAAAACAATTAAAAGATACCATTGTCCCACCATTGAGGAGAAAGTACTGGAAACAGCACTGCTGATCTTCTAGCACATTACAATAAAATGCATTTAAAAAAGAAAAAGTTAAAGAAATCCAATCAATCATCTAAGCAATAGAGTTAAAAGCAGATTAGACTGACTGTATGCCTCTGACTGATGGAGAATCAAAAAACTGCTGTTTTGAAACCAACCACAGAACCTTTTCTTTTTTAATAAGCACAATTGGCTTTGAGTGCTTTGTCAACATGACAAACCTTTTCCACCAGAAGTGGAGCATTTATTCAAATGCTAATGAAAGTGAATGTAATTTGTAGTGGTGCTGAATCAACTTTTCAAGACTGCAATTTGCATTTGTATAAAACTCCAAGTTTTTCAATATGAAACATATCTGAATAGAGGTTTGATACTAAACAAATTGACGTACTGCTTTTGCCATCAATTTCAAAGTATTTTGATTTCTTTATGATAGGCAACTCCAATACTACTGAGCAGCATTTCATGCTCACACATTCTCTTCAATTAGAGAGGTTCTTGAGGTTCATTAAAATAGTCTATAGCTCTTATATTAAACCGTTGTATCAACTAGTTCAATTTTCAGATCCAAATCTATTGTTCATACCATTCTGCCAATGAAGGTTCATCTCTCAATTCACCGTAAGTGACCAGGGCTTGTAGACCGTAACTTTTAGCAATGTAATATTCTTCCTATAATCACCAGCCGGCATGCAGTGATCTCTCATTTTTATTGCTCCATAACACCCCCAAAATCAGAACAGAATAGAAAATAATACTGAAAATATTCTGCGGTTACTTATTGTGTAATCAGTCATGTCTGAAATGGGACTACTGGATTCAGTTTTGGTCTTGCCAACTCAGATGAAGCATAACTGGTGTGAAACAGATCCAGAGATGGAGGCATAAAATTTCCATTTGAAGAGCAGGAATAAACCTGAAGCTGACAGGTTTAGCTGCAGGATGACAGAGCTACTGGAAAAAACCAACAACAAAGACAATAGGTCCCTTTTATACAAGGGACATCCAGTGAAACTGAGACACTAATGAATTGGTTGTGCAAAAGTAAAGTTAATCAGCTGAGCGTTTTTTGTGCTTTCTTTTAAAATCTTTTCCTATCTTACACACAAATATGGGCAGAACAAAAATACTTACAGAGGCCAAGTCAATTTTAACGACTAAACCAATGTTTGGAGAACCCCTCAAAATCTTTCAGCTCAATGATCTAAGTTTTCTTAGAACAAAATATTTTATTTTGGGTAAAACGCTGTCAGATTCTTCTCCAAATCATGGTTGCTGATAACTTGGAATGGTGAGAATGAAAAAGCTACTTCCATATTCTCAAATTACATACAAACTCTATGCCTTGCAGTGCAGCCCCTGCCTTATTCCACAAGCTTCTTTTATTTTGAGACTTAATCAACTTGGACTATTACTTCCAATAATGTTCCTCCCCGCCATCCCTGTGCTATTCAACACCTCCAGTGCCATTCAGTAGCTGAGTTCAACTCCTAAACGGACACACTAGTCACATCCTGCAAGTTTGCCATTTCTCTCACCTGGCCATGTCATTTTGCAGAATAAACTTTTCAAGATGCTCAAGGCGCTTTCAGAGACTGCTAAAATGGCATATTCATCCTATTTCTGCCAGTATTGTAGATTTCCTGAAAAGTTGGGCGAGAGGGGGGAAAGAAAGGGAGAAAATATAGAGGTGTGAGAAACATATAAATACTACTTCTGCTTCCAGGTGCAGTAGGTCAGCTTGAATTTAAAGATAGCAAACTGAAAAAAATGGCATGAGTTTAGTAATTTGAAAACCTCTTTTGAAAGTATAGATTAAAAGGGAAATTGTAACATCACCCACATTTCACAAATTCAGATTAATAATCAAAAATGGATGAGAAAATAGGTCGTAAGGAACATTTCACCATTAATGCTTCTCTGGAACAACGACTTTAATGTAACAACCAGTCCTTGTTACCAGCATAAAGACTGTAAACCTTTCAAATATAAGAAACAGCACACAATCTTCGCTATTTCTTTTAAATGATAGAGAACATCTATAACCAATTCTGGAATTAAGATGAAACGTGCATACATGATCTTTCTCTAATGAAAGAAAATTAAAAGATATTAATAATCCCCTGCATAGCTTTAGGACATATATAAAAATGCACCCCTGTATGCTGTTCTAAAAGACACACTGAGGAGAAGTCATAAATCAGCAATATCTAATTATAGAGCGGCACAATTTAATTAAGAACATACAATTCTTATTGCAAGCCTTCTCCATCTCCATGATTCCTGTACCTCAGAAGTCCTTTCCTCCCTACCTTTCCTGCCCGTTCAATGTCACAGAATGTGAATGCAAAAACACCTCAGGGAACAACACAAAGGGGTGTTTGTTGGGGTTCTTGTAGTTTGTCTGAACATTGGGCTTTGCACCGTGCAGTTATAAATTTAAGAGTAAGCTGCAACTACTTTCTGTTGTTCTAAGAGATCATACTAAAGGCCATGTGCTTCACTACAGACTTACCACTACATTACTAAATAATCCAAGTATTTTAGCTTTCTAGAGAATTAACAGGGGAGGGGAAATGCACGGATACCAGTTGTAAATTAGACCCTCTATCAAATGAGATACACACAATCAGAAGAGGACGCTCAGCTCCTAATATCCCAAAAGGTGCAGTATTACTGCAGTATATATATTACACACAGTATTACTAAAACCGTCAATGCACTTTTGTGTTGTGATATGTAAGTAACACAACAAGGAGTACCAGTAAGAGATCTGGGAAAAGCTACAACTTGCAGTCAGAAGAACATTGTTTTCTCTCCAATCTCTGCGAACTTCCAAATAGCACTGAAAATCACAAATCCTATCTGAGGACACATATGATATAACAAGTGCTATTTCCAAACAAAGTTCAGTTAACAGAAGGTAGCTAATGATTTATCTTTACTATTGTAAAGATATGTAAATCTTTTTTTAGATTTAATTTTTGATGTAATGTTTAAATTACAAAAGATTGTAAATACCTGTAGCTTTTTCTTTTATTAATAATTTTTAAAAACATGTAAAGGTGATTGGCTTTTGCAAAATGTTGATGATTACCTTAGTCATTTCCATTAAAGTTTCAAATTGGAGTAACTTTGCAAAAAGAAACACTTATTTTCCTTTTATGTGCCAAAGATCAAAAAGTGCACTGCTTGCAATTACTGTAAGCCATGTCTCCCTGTGGAGTTTTTTTGTAGAGATTACTTGACAGTGATTGACACAACTGTTTTGCTGAAGAATTTCTGCATAAAATTAAGTTGATCTCTAAGTATATTTAAGTAATCATTACACAGGTTATATCAAAACTTTAATTCCAGGCACTCCACTAGAATGTTTCTTCTTTAAATGTGTGATTTTATTCTAACTGATCGTTGTATTTTTCACATAGTTTTCTTGATTTACCTACCAATTAACTAATAATAACTCGACAACCACGAGACTTGGAGTAAGTGACGTGGTTCTGATTATGCATAAGGCAAAACAAATCAAGAATTCTCCACATGTATGACTCCATGACTTGTATAAAATACTTTCTCATACTTTGTGTTTATCTTTAAAGATCTAAGTATGACAAGGAAACACAGCACGGAGTGTAGCAAAACTTTGAGATATGATGGAACAAAAAAGCAAGGTATTTAAAGAAAACTTCAGAGGTGAAGTTCTGCAGTAACCTTTCTCTCCAGCATTCTGAACATTTATTTCTTTTGGCAGTTACTGTCATTGTGCAAGCTGAAACAATATATATAGTCTCAGCATCTAGGAAGTGTTCCATGGTAGGGTAACCCTGGCTGGACGCCAGGTGCCCACCAAAGCTGCTTTATCACTCCTCCTCCTCAGCTGGACAGGGGAGAGAAAAATATAACAGAAAAGCTCCTGGGTTGAGATAAGGACAAGGAGATCACTCAACAATTACTGCCATGGGCAAAAGAGACTCAACTTGGGGAAATTAATTTAATATCAGTTAAAATCAGAGTAGGGTAATGAGAACAAAGCCAAACCTTAAAACACCTTTCCCCATCCCTCCCTTCTTTCTTGGCTCAACTTCACTCCCGATTTCTCTACCTCCTTCCCTCCTTCCAGTGCAGGGGGATGGGGAACGGGGATTGTGGTCAGTTGATCACATGTTGTCTCTGCTACTTGTTCCTCTTTACGGGCAGGACTCCTCACACTCTTCCCCTGTTCCAGTGTGGGGTCCCTTCCACTGGAGACAGTCCTCCAGGAACTTCTCCAAAGTGGGTTCTTCCTATAGGCTGCAGTTCTTCATGAACTGCTCCAGCATGGGTCCTTTCCACAGGGTGCAGTCCTTCAGGAACAGACTGCTCCAGCATGGGTCCCCCACAGGGTCTCAAGTCCTGCCAGCAGACCTGCTCCAGCGGGGGCTCCTCTCTCCACAGGTCCTGCCAGAAGCCTGGTCCAGTGCAGGCTTCCCACAGGGTCAAAGCCTTCTTCAGGCACATCCACCTGGGTCCTCTACGGGCAGCAGGTGGATATCTGCTCCACCATGCACTTCCATGGGCTGTAGAGGGACAGCCTGCCCCCCCATGGTCTTCATCACAGGCGGCAGGGGAATCTCTGCTCTGGCAGCTGGAGCACCTCCTGCTCCTCCTTCTTCACTGACCTTGGTATCTGCAGAGTTGATGCTCTGACATGTTCACACTCGTCTCTCCAGCTGCTGCTACCCCACAGTTGCCCCCACCCCCTCTTCTTAAATACGTTATCAGAGAGGTGCTACCACTGTCGCTGATGGGCTCAGCCTTGGCCAGTGGTGGGTCCACCTCAGAGCCAACACGGAGGAAGTTTCTAGCAGCTTCTCACAGAAGCCACCCGGCTACCAAAACCTTGCTACACAAACCCAATACATGTTCAAATAAATCTTGGCAAGTCAGTAATGTATTTGATGATGCACAGATTAGTGTGTGACATCATATTTACTCTGTAGCTTCTTTATGTATACATTATAGGGAAAAATACATGATGTAATGTAAACATACAATTACACTCGTACAAGTACAGAAGTTTTTACTTTCTATGTGAAACCAATCTTAAAATGAGAGAATCAAGGCACTGAGACACTCCATTATGTAACATCATTAAAAAAATCATATGCTTCAAAAGGCAGCCTGGCTTGTTGTCATTTAAAAGGTTTCATATTCCTGTTGTAAAGGTCAATAGAGACAGTTAGGATTTGTGTGACTACAGACAGCACTTCTGACAATAACTTCTAGTCAAAAGCATAAATGTGAAACAAAATCTGTTGTGTTACAAAGGTATAGGAAAAGCTAAGTATTTAGGTCCAAACGTCCTGCAAATACCGTTTTGCTTCTCGAAGCATGGCCAGGATTTTCATCGCTTCTAATTTGTCAACTTCCATTTCCGTGCTTAGAATGTCCACTACAGCATCACTTACACCATCAGCCATGTGCTTCTTATCTCTGAAAAAACAAAGTGGGGGGGGAAATGTGTAATAGTGTATTTTCCTTTTATCAATAACTTCAGAGGAAGAATACTATTGGAAAAGAGCCATTAAAAAAAATCACAAACACACATATAGCTCGTATATTGTATGGCAAGATTCTCACTGAGTTTTGATGCAGCTGAGCACTGACAGTAACAAGGGTTTCTCTCAATCAAACATTAGAAAGTTTTCAGCATGCTGTAATTTATAAGAAGAAAAACCCTTGGAACCCTACTTGAATTGCCACAGAATAACTTTTCTTTTAGGGAAACTGGACCTGCTGAAGTATTTTTTATTATTATATCACCATATGGTTCCAATATGATAAAAAAAAAACCCAAACCACAAGCTCCGCACAAATTAATAATGCTATTTTTAATACAAATAGCTGACATTTACTCTTTCAGGAGAAAGTATTGATATTGGCCTCTAAATTCAAACAGTTTGTCCATTTATCAACAAAATTCCTAAAAATCTCAAACCTCCAGGTACGTTAGCATCCACAAATAAAAATTCCCACTTTAAAATAGGTTACTATCATGGAGCTTTAGCATTCTGGCCCATCCAAGCCTGGGACACAGCAGAGGACTGCTGCTGTCTCACAGCTGTGCACTCTATGATCACATGTATTTAAGTATCTAATTTTCTCAAGCGAAATCCATTAGCTTGAAACCTCCTATAGCTTAATTGAATACTAAGAAAGGAAAAGTAGTACTAAGTAATTAAAGCAACCAGTGGAACTGTGTGGTTTACAAGCTCTACTTTCAAGATTATACTGGAAAAAATGGACATAGTGATGACACTCAAGCAATCCAGGAAGGCTATTTCAGCATCACGTTGGTCCTTTCTTTCAGACAGCTCCAAGTCTTTCTAAAGCCTCAAATTTGTGCTAAATCTGTTCTCTTTTTGAGACAGTCCGCTCTACTCACCCACACACATAGAAGTAACCTCTCTCTGTCAGCAGGACTCTGGCGACTTCCTTAGCATAAAGCCTTATGACATCTTGCACATATTTAGGCGGGGCTACTTCTGCAGTTGAAGAGTCTCTTGAGAAACAAACCTTAAGATGAGTTAACGTGCCATTTTCAAGAAAACATCTGAGCTCATCTCTGGAAGGCAATAAAAATTGTTAGTAATGACTCCGAGATAAGCATTCTCTCATGAATACAAAACTAATGTTAAATAGAGAACTTACTTGAACAAATAGTCTCGATCTTGATGCCGACAACCGAAAAACAGCCATGTCTCTCCAAATTCCCAGTCTGTATGTTCTTCTCTGAGCTTTTGCCTAAACAGACCAAAAAAGAAGAATGTACTGATAGTATGTAAATCCAATCCCATTTTAGGAAGTGCAGAATCTAAAATGCCCATAACCTAATTCTCATTTAAAGTAGTGCTTTGATAAACCTCTGTATTGGCAGAAATGTGAAATGGCATAAGGTAAATCACAGTCAAAACCTCCCTCTGATTTTCCTGAGTAGTCACTTTTGACTCAGCTCAAAATCAATCAACTTCGAAGGTGGTTGGGTTTTTTTGCCACAGTTTCATATTGTAATAGTCAAGTCTGACACTTCCAAACATCTCACAAAACAATCCTGACTGCTGAATAAGGAGATCGCTACCCTTTATCCTTCATTGGAAGCCCTGTAAAGACACCTGGGAAAACTCAGCACAAAGCATTTTTAGCACACTTTCTATTTAGCTATAGAAACCTGCAAAACTATCAATAGCAACCTATTTACTACTAGATCATCAGAAGAGTTATTGCATTTTCTTGAAATAATGCTGAAAGTATAACTTTATAGGGCTTTTAGCTGCAACTTTCTAGTTATAATTTGAGAGAGAGATTTTATTTATCATTGATAAAATGCTTCTGAAATGCTATGAATCCTTTAAAATAAAATGCAAAATACTTCTGAGAGGTAAAGGTGTATTTGGAGATTAAAACTAAGGAGTAAAGTTTTTACATAATGATCTGGTTAAAGCAGAAGCACAGAGTCAGAAACACCATGTCAAAATTTCACTTTTCTCTCAAAAGAAATGGTTTTAAAATAATTGTTACAGGATGTAATAAACTCCATCATCTTGCTGGAAAAAATGAATCACGTAGGAACAATATAAGATGTGTTGGATACCTATAAAATTTGCAACCATTCCTGCCCAAATATTCCACTCTTCCCATTCATTGTTTCCTTCAAATGATCATGTTTTTATACATTCTTGGTGATGAGGTAGCTGTCACTTTTTGAACAAGAACCTCTTTGTCTTGCGAAATTACACTGCTGGAATTGGAGGGGAAAAAGGGAATCTACCTTCCCTCAAATACAAACCCACAAAAGCCAAGATTACTGCCCAGTTGAGGGTTCAGGTGTCAAGCTCCTGCTCTTAAAACATCAGAATCTGTAAACACACAGAAATAGGGGAATGTGGGAGAAAACTTGACATTTAGCATGCCCAAGCTTTTAATATAGATGTCACTTCAGAAGGAAATGGATTTTGAATATCAAAGTTAAGCCAATCAATACTGTTTCTAACAACTGCCAACCACTTACAGGGCTTCCACTAGCAACACACACATAAAAGATTTAATTTCTTATTACTATTTCTGCAATTCACCCAACTCCTTATATATCCACTACAGATATTAAATACAGTCAGATGAAAGTGTAAGTTTTACTCATTTGAAAAAAAAAAAATACGCAAACAAGCACTGCTTATTTAAAATTAATAAGACTTTCTAATCAGCATATCACTGTTACAAGAAGTTAAGAAAAAAAATTAACTATATTTGTACTCAAAACCTGAGGCTGTATTTTTCTCAACATGAGAAGGCTGCTATCCATATAACAATTTGGTACATACCTATGCTGTAGGAAACCAATAAACGGTGAAATTCCTGTTCCTGGACCAACCATCACGAATGGGACAGATGGGTCTGCAGGTAAGTGGAAAGTATTGTTTGGACGAGCAAAAATAGATATCTAAAATGAAATTAGACAGAACACGATGAATATTCTTAAGCAGTGAAAATGCCATGAAAGTTTCCAAACCTCTAGGATTTTTACATAGTGTATGTGTTCACACACCCTTTCAAATCCTGACCTTCAGAGTTTATTTGAATGCCATACAGACATCTGGAATAAAATCTCACATGAGTTTCTGAAAAAAAGCCCATACCATACTTGCAGACCTATTAATTAATCTGGAGAAAAACTAGGCAAAAAATGGCACAAACATGAGTTTCTGAGTATGAAAGTTGATCGCACCATAAATTTGAGGAATACTGTTAACAAAATTCATGGAATTGGTGTTGGTACTCAACGGGAAGTAAAGCTTATCGCTATTATAGGCAACTCAAAACTTTTTTTACATTGTGGACTTCTAAAAATATTCCAGTGGGGGTAAGGATTTGCTTATAGCAAATTAAAGCCTACTGCTACTGAGCTTGCTTTCTTAATTTTCATCAAAGTTTAACGTGATCTCCAATAATGCATATGTGTGAGGGGAGGCAGATAACTGCTCAAAGACCTTAGAAAATAGTTTGTATCATTGCACTGATGAACTCTGATCTTCAGATCTGTGTCTGCAAAGAAATCTAAATATGATTTTCACAGGAGCTCCACAACTATTCTCTGAGGTGTCGCTTCCATAATGTTTAGAAAATGAGAGATGACTATTTTTAATTCTTCAAAGATTATTCAAGACTCAGCAGCAGCCGTGGCAGATCTTCATCCATTAAAGTCTAACCAAACATCCAATTTATTTTGCATATTAATTATGAAAGGATTTGAATTTACTTTCAAGTTTAAGGAAGGAATGAAGCACTAGACCAAGATTTAAACTTCGCTCCGTAAACCTCAGTGGTTCAGCACTACTAATTTCTCATCACTGAATTTACTATAGACACTAGAACGTTAGCCAGGATTATTTTTCTGGTTTGATGATGATAAAAAAATAGTACAATTCTTGCTGCAGGGGGCAATATTTTTATTTCTATTACATTTATTCTTCAAACCACACTTGAGTTAGGAGGTTATTTTCTCTATTAATGATTCCAAACTGGTCATTTCTTTAAAAAATACTGCAAGCGGTAAACACATTTATACTGTAAAGTGTTTTCAATTAATCTATGGTATTTTTGCATAAGATCACACTCATCTATTTTGTATTGGTATTCCACATATTTCTGCAGTCTATGTGTATTGCTGCACATTTATCTAAGCTGAATTCTAGCTTGCACAGGAGATGCAAATAGTTCATTTTTTTTTTCTTTTCACTCCACCTCTGTATCATGTTTGATCTTTAATATATTGCAAATCAATTATATTTTAAATAAAGAGCAGATGTGAATACTGGAATAAGATATATGATACCTATATTAATCAGTTTGGTTTTGGAGTTAGTTTAAAAAATTAAGATAACTTGTGTGGGTTTTCCTTCCATTTTGCCAGACACAGTTTTCTTCTAACCAAATTCTGTGATTGTTTCCATTTTTCTTGATCAAATATAGGTTAGACTGGCAGTAGTTCTTTTGTCATATTAATTATATAGTAGAATTCCAAATATTTAATAATTAGCTTACAACTAATAACTTTTGAGACCAATTAATTACATAGTTTCTCTGCCACAAAAGGAAAAGAGGAAAAAAACCCCAACTTTCTCTTAATAATACCCACTATGCCAAATCATCTTTAATGCACATCAGAAATACCATGGAAGATTGTCCTCTGTGCCACATTCGATAACTTGGCCTTTGCAAAATGCGTGATACCTGACAAGAAGTCAGAGGTTTATGATTTCTCCCCTATTACCTGCCACCTGGAAGCGACCGAGTGCCCCTCTCCTACAACACTAACAGCCATAACCATTTAATTGCACAGTGGTATTTTAGGCCATGAAAATGTCTTCCAAGACTCGCTTAAGACTACAGAGGGTAGGACAATGACTCTGGCCTTTCAGCAATGGGAAGTTTCACTTTTTTTTTTTTTACTTTTTCTGTGGATACAAATTTAGCAACCTAGCCATGAAATTCCAAACACGTTACGCAGAGAAGGGTAAACTTACAAGTAGGGTAGAACTGCAAAATGAAGATGCATACTGCCAAAACACCTGCATTACATCACAGCAGTGAAGAAAGAAACCTGCAGTTGTTTCAAACATGTATAAATTTAACAGTTATGGGAGTTTAGCTCTAACATTTGTACCTTTTCAATTGAAGGGCTTCCTCCTTCTGTATCCGGAGTGTTTTTATTGGGGTGCAGTAGAGGTGCAACTAACTCAGCAAGCCAGCCCGTACATACTCCTTTCTGTGAGACTGGTCTAGTGGGACAGGCAGGAAACTCCACAATACTGAATACAAAACGTAGTTTTCCTGGTTGATATAAATTTGAACTGTAAAGATAAAAGTATTTTAAAAAAACCCCCAAAACCTGAAAGATAGCTGTACAATCTTACAGCAGGTCCATCTGCAGCCCAAACCACTTCACTTGAATCAAGATTCTCAGTTTTCACTTAACTGTATGATATTTATATATAGTTAGCAGCGTTCAGTTAATTGTGTGATATTCATATATGGTTAGTCTTAAGATTGTACTTGGAGGCCAGTGCCTACAGAAGTGAATCCAAATTCCTCTCTGTCAGATTCACACGTGTGTGAGCTTGCTCTTGGGAACTCTATCAAAGTCTTGCCAGACACTCAAAACAAGGTTGTTTGAAACAGTCAAACCCTGGGGTGTTTTTGCAACAGGGACACAATCACTTTTTCCTCAGGTTTGATCCTTCATTCCTCTCTCTCTTCTTTAGATCATAACACACACACACACACTTGAGAAAAAAACCCATACCTAAATAACCAGGAAGATGTAATTTAAGTATTTCATTACCTTGACACTGAATAGGATCTGGCTTGTAATTTAGGAAGATGTTCTGAAAAATTGAAAAAAAAAAAAAAGAAGAAAACGAAAAGCATCACTTATTGTTTGAGTCACCCCAATAAAAATACCATATAATGAGTGTTTACACTAAAATGGGTTACTAACTGTAATTTTAGTCTATTAACATTTAGTGTTTGTGTCTCAGAAATAACCTATTAATAGCAAACTCTATTTTGAATGGTTTTTTAGACTTTGTGGACATCTGCTAGAAATACCATAAAATCAGGCCACAGTATTTAATGTATGGGGTTGTCGGTCAATTAAAAACAACTGTAAGGTGCAAAGAACAGATGCCAGCAATTAGTGGACAAAGCAAAGCCTGAAGTTTAATTTTTCCCTGCTTTTCATCTAAGGCGCTTTATGGAGTTCACAAGCTCTCAGAATAGGAATTGCTTGATTGGAAGTTTCCTATATATAATGTCCTAGAAGCAGATGTACCAGTTCAGTTTCAAACCACTATGAATACCTATGGAAATTTTGAAATCACAGCTTAAAAAAAACCCACCCCAAAACATTAACAGAGACAGGAGTTTACTGGGTATTTTTTCAATGAGAAATCCACTATATATATCGCCCTCCCACACACACATTTACATCTACCTATGTGTGTACATATACATACATAGATATGGTGCCTTCAAAGGAATGACTTGCCCCAGTGTGCAGACTGCACATTTTGGCTGAGATGGGCATATTAAAAGGAGACAGACATATCTCTAAGTGAACACTGTGGTGGGGAATGCTGACAACAAGTGAGCAATACCATAAAAATTGGGCGGAAGAAATGACAGAAAACATACAGTGGAGTAACAGATGATAATCCTTATACTGATTTTTTATGCACAGGAGCAATCCAGAGTCAACAGAAGCACAGTTATGCACCAAAGTGTTTGCACAATGAAGCCCAAAGACTACACACACAGACCTCTGTTCCCCAACAAGAGTTTTAGTTTCATCACTACAAATACTACAATATTTCCAAGGCAGTTAATGGAACAGTTATTCCCCTTTCTTGGGAAACAACACTTAGTCTGATGCATTTTCAGGAATGAAACCTAATTCTGTCTAAATCAGTCACTTACCAATTAACAGGTTAAGCGAAGGCCTGCAGCTTGGAAAAGCGTGAAGTAAATCCAGCAAGCAAACATTAGACTCTCTAATAAAGCGTGTGTAATCAGAAGCTCCTTGTCTGCTGCAAAGCTCTTGGAGCCTCCGTTTTTCTCCCACTTCACTGGTACATTCTACAAGAGCTCGCAAAAATGCCTGCAGAGAAGAAAATAAGAGCGGAGGTTAAAAAAACCCCCAAACTGTCCATTTGGGAAAACTGTCACAAAACTGGGGAAAAACTTGGGTTGCCTGGGGACAGGAAGCAGTCACCTGACAGGTTAATGGACAACACATTTTATTTCCCAATGCACACTTTTACTTACTATGAAAAATTTCCTTTTTTGGGGGGGCGGGGAGGGGGTTGGGTTTTTTTATTTGGGGCTTCAGGGGTTTTTTTGGCTGCTCCTCTAATGTCTGGGACAAGCTAGAAGGTCAGAAAATCCTACTTAACCTGAGTGGGGAGAGACGAATAAAAAGGCAAACAGGCACAACCCATTCCTTGATAAATCTCAAATTTATGAAGGGTTTTCTTATTTATGTATTTGCACTTTTGTTAAGTAAACAGAGCCATAACACAAATTAATTCAAGACAAAACACCATTTGCTAAGTTACAGAAGCTAGGAAAGGAATAATAAAAAGCCTTAGAAGAGGTATTACTGTAAATAAAGTATGGTATTTAATGAGTCATGTAAATGTTGTTGTGGTGTTTTATTTCATACTTTATGCTTACATAATGGTACTGCAAGCTTTTTTAAGAGAAAATTAAATTGAGCATTGTAAGATAAAGTAAAAATCAGACGTAAATAGTTACAAGGTTTTTTCCAAAAGCAAGGTGGAAACAGACACAGTGCATAACAGAAAAATGATCCAAAACACCAAGTACAATCAGATGACATATTCTACACAAAAGAATACTTGGAAAGTAATTTGAGTGTGTTCAAACACTGAGCTTCCAGACAACAGTTTTGAATAAGGAGTTACATAAAGCACATTCTACCCTGAAAAGGTAATAAAGCAGATAGGTTATAAAAACTGGCTTGGGTGATATTCCCCAGCCAGCATTCTCTGCCTACTCTTATTGTTGAGACCAATTTTCAAAATTGTTAAATGCAGTTTTGAAAAGGTTGAAACAATTGGAAGATTCTGTTCTCTTCTGCTGTGAAATCCACTAAACAGTGAAAAGGTCCTTCCAAAAACTGATTTACCTCAAAGACCCAACCAACAGAACTGTTTTATTTCATCCTTCATACACAGTTATCTTTAAAATGTATTTTGACAATACCAGAAATACACATGCATTTCCAGTTGCAACCTTCCAGTTTTTTGAAGGCACAGAATGAAAAGAAAATAATATTCACACATTGAACAAATTCTGTATGAGCAAAAATCTTTCTTCAAATTCTGGTAGGTTACTGAAATGCTAAAGAAAAGCTTTAAAGTAATTTAAAATATTGGTATGGTTTTGTATGCATTATGGTATGCTTGCATAGAGCAACATACATATTTTCAGTGACAAAATTTGACAGATATGACTCCCTCTGATTAGAAAGAATGAGTTCTCTAAAACGCCTATGGGGCCAGGTTCAGTCAGCCTTCCAGTTACCTGGCACCAGATATCTAATACTTTTCTATTTACTTCCAGAATAGTTATAAATCAAGGTACCACAGAACAGGAATAAAGATTTCAGTATGTCACAGTTTGCCAGGTAAAGTACCAGAAGGAAAATTTCTCAGAATAAAGTAAAAACAGCAGCACAGAAAGTGACAATCCTTATTCTCTAAGAAACATAGTAACTACAGATGAAGCAAGGATACATCTGTAAGAGCCCATACAGCATAGAATTACTAAGGATTTCTCTTTAAAAGAACAAACAGATAAACACCTTTTTGGGAATTGCTCTGATTTCCAGACACCAGGTTAGAATGAATTTCAGAGTGCTTCTTTCAGGGATGTGTTGTGGATGAGTTGCTCCTAGGTCAGTGGGAGAAAAACAAAAAACAAAAAAGACCATGCATCCATTAACATCCAAAACTGGCATCACAGAGTGCTTGTTCCTTCAAGAAATACAAGAGAGCTAAATCGCATTCAATTCTGCATGTTTGAACCCCAGCTGATTAGTGGAAATTGTAAACTAAACAGTAAGAGATTATTCCAATTAAGTATCAATGACAATTTTTCATAGAACAGTCAAAATTTATCAGGAAAGCAGGAAACAGAGGGCTGCAATACATGAGTGTTCACATATATTTCACTGCTGAACCACTCCAGGCTTTGTTGCCACTCTCCACCTTGAAGAAATTCAGAGGAATGTTTACCAAGACAAAGAACATCCACATTTTCCCCCCCTCCATCAATAAGCACTCCTGAAAATCAGAACACGCTGAAGTTTTCTAATGTTCTAACCAAAGGTGTATGCAGCCAGCGCCAAGCTGGAGCTTCTGAGGCTCAGCAGGTCCAAGGTGTTTCTGTACAAGCAAATAATCCCTCCTGTACTCTCTACAGGTTCCATTTCTGGGAAGGAGGTACACTGACATCCCCTCTATCCTTTCATGGAGTCAGCTAGTGTGCAGCCAGGCTCATCAGCATCATGCACTGAAGTGGCTATTCTAAGTTAACTCCAAAAGCAATATAGGAGCATTTATGTGACAAAACACCTTTAATTAATAAGCTCTACAGCTCCCACATTGCTTCCTTACATACCCAACTTGCATGTTGGGATTTTTCTTGACAATGTTTCTTGGCTTTGACATCTAGCTACTGATTCTTACTATGCTTTTTTCCATGCTCAAGCTCTTTAACACTACAGAATTTTCATTCCAATAAGATACCTACATAACTTGCTAAATTATCTCTTTGAATCGGTATTACTTGACTGAATTCTTGCTACAAAAATTTACTTTTAGAAGATAAGAGGATTGGCATAAATATAATGCAGGAAAGAAGCATCCATTTTAAGACTGTACGAACTTCCTTTTCTTGAACATACTGACAAACATCTTATGAGGTGTACTTAATCCTCTTCTTAGGATGCTCCTACGTACAATAAAAAAACAACTACAGAAATCCAGCAGAGACTTTGTACCAGACTGCAAATAATTCTGTTTTGTTCTCTCAATTGGTCTCACCTACTTCAGCAAAAAATGCATACACTGAACAAAGAGAGGTTGTAAACAAAATTCAGTGGAATCACTAGTAAATCTTGAAGGCACAGCAGAGACACAGTCTGCTGCTGTTCATGCTTTTCTCTTCTCCCAGGTTTTTCAGCTCTCTTCATTCAGTAAACCCACAACCATAATAGTTACTACAAATTCCTCGGAAATGTGAATGCAGTTAAGAGGCAACCACCTTTAAAGGAAAGGAACTCTGGAACATTGCTAGGAGTTGCAAAGCTGCATTATACAGCTCAATTCTTTGGTGCAGATTGGCAACAGCAAGTAATTAGGTCATAGTAACTTAATCAGTCTCTGCTCATCAGCACAGCTCCAAATAAATGAATTTAGGTTCGTTCCTAAACCGTTTAACTTCATAACTGCAGTGGATGGAAGTCAGTGTATAAGTTATGATTGGAGATCAGTGGATCAGCAGCAACTTGCTGGGTCCTGGCCAAGTATCCGAGGCAAGTGAAAAAAGTCAGCATGACTTGCTCTGGGTCACCCAAAAGACTCAAGAGCAGAACCAAGAACTTTATTTCCCTGTGCTGCAATCCAGTGCTATGATCTTCCTTTCAATTACCATTCATTAAGATTCTCAAACAGGTGTGCCATTTTACATACAAGATACAGCATAATGTTGCATAAATAATGCATAATTTCACTTTTTTTTCCCCAATTAGTGCTACATTAGGCAGCCAGAGATGCAATAACCTAGTTTATTTACACATAGGATGAGAGCACTGAAATCCAACTTTGTCTTGGAAGGACAGTTTTTTTTGTGTACAAAAAAAAAATAATCAAGGGGCTAAACTTTGTTCACTTGATTATACAGGCTCTCTTCCACTTGGAAAGTGCTCTAACACTGATGAACTCAAAGTGCCCTATTTGGGCAGCCTTATGTCCTTCCTGCAACATCATGATAGCAGAAGAAAGGGAACTACTGTAGGCAGGAGGAGAGAATATCTCTCTGTGCCTGTTCAAGGAGACCTTCACTTCAAACATGCTGCTGACACTGTCTTTAACTTACAGAGATTCAAATTTTATGCAGCCAGGTAGCAGGGCTCTGATTTACACAGAAAAACCTACTAGCCTTCAGGAGGGACAAAATTTCAAGCCCACCTTCCTAGGAAGATCTGATGCTTTTGTCTCTCCATTACCTCTTCCTTCGCTATACCCCTCCCTTTTAATTGATTCCTTTGAAAATGTGTTTGATTCTGTAAAATTCTGTAAATAGTGTAAACAGTAGAAGCAGCATACCTGTGAAATCCCCCCACAGCACCCAATCTCTTGCTGCTAGCCTGTGCATGTTGGTTGGGCTCTGGATGGTGTCACACTGCCTTGAGCTTGAGGATGCTCAGGACCAGCCCTGGTCTGAAGGGAGATTGTTAAAAAGCTGGGATGCTCCTGGGATACTTTTTTTTGGACGAAGCAGGTATGCTTGGAGGGGTCTTTCCCAGAGGAACAAGGACAATGGAGGCTCCCCAAGAGGGGTGGTGCAGGGGGAGGGTGTTCAGCACAGTGGGGCTGAATAACAACCAGACCAGCCCTGCAGGCAAAGGGCCCATCCCCAGTGCAGGGACCACGCCATAACCAGCACCGGCTCCGCTCTAAATTTAACTGGTGACCCCTCCCAGCAGAGGTTAGTTATTGCAGTGGGGGTCACATATGGGGATCAGCTGGGCCTGGACATCCCATATGATGTTACAACATGGCTTGACATGTAAACTCACCTCATTAACAAGTGAGTTACTTGCCAATTCCAAGAACAGGCGTCCATTTACATCTCATACTTCAGGGACAAATTTCGTCGCCCTCAGTCACGCAGGGAATCTCACCATGGGATCTGATTTACCCATAGACTGGAACAACAGAGAGCCCTACCCCATCCTACAGATGTAAAGGCACAGCTCAGCAGCACCATTAAGACACCAACTGCAAGGCAAGAGAAGGGTAATTCTCACAGGTCCAGGGTGTACCTTGAACCTTCAGCTATCTCCTCTGAGGCATGGGATCATAAGACTCAGCAGAACAGATCCACACTGACCTACAAGCGCCTTAAAAGGCACTCTGTCGCAGCACTAGGTCTTCTGCTTCAGGAGTGCAGCCCTCTTAGGATGTAAAACAGATTGACGTGAAGCACTGTGCAAGAAGAGATTTTACTTTCAAGTTGGGGGTTGTTAGGCTATGTGATTAAAGACTCATCTGCATAAACGTGAAGGAGCACAGAGGAAGAATGAGATGGATGAACACCAATGCCAGGCTCAAGTTCCCAGACAGAAGCTAACTCATCTACAGTAAAACCAGCAGCAGCATTCTATGCATCCTCTCTCTTTTTTAACACATCTCTGTGACTTCCAACACCCCTCCATGAAATGACAGCTGTGCTCCAATACTAAAGACAAAAAAAACATTCAAAAGTACGCATACCAACTACTACCAACAGAGAAAGGAGTATTTGTTCATGACCAGTGCATCACACCGTACCTTTCTTTTTAGTGCCCTGCTTAACCTTTAAACAAACGAAACACTCTCCTTTTTCAGAAAGTCCCAAGATTTGAAGAAGTTCTTCCACCTCATTGACATTGTTGGGACATATTACACAGAAAGCATCTCCAGGTTGATAGTCAAAGTCTGTATCCTGTTTTAAAACACAAGATAATTTCTATTAAATTGTATCATAAACCAAGGCCAACAGCACCCCCATTCCTAACAGCAGCAATCTTCCTACTATCACAGTCACATTAAGTCGTATGTTCTTTTACTCTGTACTAGCACTTCACTGTTTGTACCACATCAGAAACTAAATACTCATGGGTTTTTTTTCAGGTTTAACCTCACTAATTAGAAAAATCTTTCCTTATCTGTTTTAAATAATTTGGACACTTTAATAAGAACTCCTGAGCAAACTAAACAGAAGGAAAATAAATATCCATTAAGAAGGTGTGTTATATAATCAGCCCAGACCATTAACTACTGATGTCCGTTGTTTTCTGGTTTGAGAAGAGCAGAGAAATTAAGTCCTCATAATTAATGCAACTTTGTATAAAGTTACATTACCCCTAAGAGAAAATTTGCTGGATAAACTATGTGATGAACTGTGGCTGAAATGACTCCAACTGTTTCTGTTTTCTGGGGCAAAAAATAAAAACAGCAAGGGCAGAGCATAGTGAAAATCAAAAGGTATCTCACAACTTAAGATCTAAATTATACTTAGTTGGTCGAGGTTCTTGTGCCCAACTGCTAAAACTCTACTCAAGCTTCTGCCTGCTATAGAAACATACAGAACTATACTTTCATCATTAAGTTTCTCTTACACAACAGGCGAGGTGACCTGCATACACAGGCTGTTGAGAATGTGAGGGGAAAAAAAGGCACAAAATGTTCAAATTTTCAGCGTGTGCTGATGACGGGATACATATATACATAAAAATATATGCAAAAAACCATGTCATCTCGGAGACTAACTTGCTCAAAACTCTAAATAGAATATATTTATAACTGAGACTTAAAGATGTCCCACAGAAATTGATGAAGATTAGGCTAATAGAGTCTAATAAAAGTTAGTTCCAAAATCACAATATCCCAAAAGCATAACTCTACAGATTTGGAAAACTTCTCCAAAGCAACATATCTTCCTTTTAAAAATTTCTTGTAAAGCAATATTGAGCACTCTCTGTCTTTCATCTTCAAACCAGTATAAAAAATATGATCTTCCCTGAATAAACTAAGTCAGTTTTTATGTCTAGAGTAACAGAGGTTGACAGTTTGAGTATTACATTAACAAGTCAGAGGCAGAAACAGTACTTGAGAGCTAATGATTCTTACCACTTGATCATACTAGTCAAATTATTATTTCTGTAGATTACCTACCACAAGGAATAGTCACAATTTACTACAGTTTCTGAGTATTTCTTAAGTTGTATACTTAAAAACTGAAAGTTTAATAATTTTCAATATTCCTTGCCTGCCCTTCTCCACTGCAAATTCCCTTAAAAAAGGTATTTCAGTCAATACAATATCCATGGAACAACAAAGAATCTAATTTGACACTTTATTTCTGTTTTGACTTCCAGAGAGTCATATGCTTCAGTGAACAAATCAAGCTTTGCATTTACGAAATTGATCAGCCTAAGCTGACATCCTGTTGTATAGGGAATTATTTTTTCTTTTTAAACAGTCATATATATATATATAATAACTGGGGGGAAAATTATTTAACACACATGCATTTCACCCTTTATTTCAACCCACTAAACAAAAAGCCATCACTAACTTACTGCAATATCAAGTTCTAAGAGCAATGCAGTTTTTATTGCATCTTTGCTAGTGAGCTGAACTGCTTTTGTAACTGGCACTTCAAAGGTTGTTCCCTCTGAAATCAGTGAGGACAGATGTGGATTCTGAAAAAGAGGACAGGAAAACTTATACTGAAAATGCAAATCATCTGAATGACAGCTTACTATGACATACAGGAATTAGTGTTGGTACAATTTCTTTGAAACAATCTTAGGAAACAATTCGAAACCATGAGGAAAAAAACATGAATCTTCTATATACAGAGTGTTTTGCTCTACAGTTTGCAAGAGGCAAGAACAGAAGCTATTTAAAAACATTACTGCAGACTTACAGATTAAGACTTTGCAGTGCAGATGGGGCTATTATTACAGGCACATTATAAGAAGAATTTTAAAAACTATGGTTAAATATAGAGCTAATCTGCAAACTCAACACTACAAAACAGCACCATGTTACGCCACAGCATTTCTACACAGGTGAAAATGTGCCCCAAAAATTGTTACTGGGCACCACGAATAATTCCAGACCACCTCTGTCAAAGGCTGTCACTTGAAGATCAGACTAAAGCCCTCATTTCTGCATCACTATTGTCAGCAAGCTTCATCTGAGATCAGTTCAGACAACAATGAAAAGAGGTGGGAGAAACAGCAAATGTCCATAGCAATACTCTGGTAAATGGAAAGGAATTATGCTACCAAGAAGAGAATATTGGTTAATCTGAAGACATATTTAAATAATAATTTAAAAAAAAAAAGGCAGACAGGAGAATCACTTGAGACCAACAGTTGGAAGTTTTATTGTTCTCTTAAAATTTTGACATGGTGATTATGGCTTGGTCCATACCAAGTTATCGTGCATCAGCTGGACTATGGTAACTGCCTCCATTCATATTCCCTCCAAGGCAAGTTCAAGGCATAATGAGATTACGATTTAAGAATTATGCCTTAAATGGAATTTGGAGGGAATATGAACGGAGACAGTTATCACAGTCCAGCTGATGCACTCACCTCTTTTTGTTTGTTCTTACAAGTTTGTTTTTACAAGTATGACACATGGGATATACTTGTTGAACAAGGTCTAGGCAACTATATCAAAAATAGTGCCAAAGGAAAAAAAACAAACCTGCTTTTGATTCTCAAGACAACCAACAAGCTTTATACCTGAAATCTGGACTGTAATTCTGTCACCGAATTACAGATTAGCAGATTCATCTTTTTCAATTTGCTGTTCGAAGGCAAAATTTCCCTTTTCTCTATTTATAGAAAACATCAATATTAGAACCTGATCAATTATTTCCAAGATCAGCCTGAATATATGCTATGACTTTAAAACAAGACAATGAGCTCTTTCAAACACTGTAGTACCACTTTCAACCTAAGCCTTTAATTGAAGAGTACCTCTAAATTATAAGTCTTTGTTTCAGTAACATGGATTATTTAACTCAACAACCTGAGCAAAACCAACCACAATATGAGGTTTAAAAGAAAAGCAAAATTATCCACTGTTTAAATTCATGCACGCTTATATTATTATATTAGCCAGACTAGGTGATTCTCTCAGCATTACCACTGATGCTCTCAACAGAGAGAGCATCAGGGCCCTGAGGATACAAATGGACTTTCGTGGTCCTGACCAGCCTCACCAGAGGACTCCACCTCTACCGATGTGCCCAGGAGGCCCATCTCAGCTCAGCCCTGGGTCTTCAGTCCCCACCTGAGCTACATCACAGGAGTACTGGTCAGCAGCTCAGCCACAACCATGCTCACGGCTGGCCACAGATGTTGTTAATCCAGGCCTCGATCTGCAGACCAGCTTCCTGGCTTGGCCCCGGACCTGCCTCATTCCCACAAACTTGCCCAATGATCTGCGCTCTTGGACAATCCTGGCTGCTACCTCCTGGTTTGCATTGCTTAGGTATCGGGGCCTGCCTGTTACACACCCAGCTCCTGGTTCCCTGTCCCTTAAAGAGCAGCCATCCCTCACTGCTCCCTCGCACAGATAACGACATCTGCCCTTCAGCCGGCAACCAGAAAAGTTTGAGTCATGCTTTCCAGTTCATGTTGAACACTAAATATGCTGACTAGAGATGATCCCTAGCTCATGTTCATCCTTCTCTTTGTACAGCATGTCTTTGCTCAACATGGTGTCATAGGAAAAGCTCACTGGCTTTTGATCTACAGCTCATCTTCCATATCCAATAGTAAAGTTATGATCATGTTTTTACAGTGACAAGTTTCTCTGTTATGAAATACGCACCAAGATTTTGAGCAATTTTACTCCCTCTTGCATTCTGCAAGTACTAAAAATTTAACAGAAACTTTACTATACTCCTTTCTACAGGAAGATGTTTTTACCATCCTAACATAAGCCACGGAGGATTTTAATTCTTCCATTCCTGGCATTGCAATGCCAAATTACTATCTAGCTAAATTACACTCTGACATGAGCGTCCATAACTCATATGGGGGTAAATATGTTTTCACAATATAAATGGACCTTTCACTTACAATTCATAAACTTCCTGCCTTCAGGGATACATCTCCCCTATGTAAGTATTCACTTGCTCTTTCGAGCCACATGTAGGATGATACTCATGCTGCTACCAGAGCTGGAGGCTTTCACCATTCAAAGTGAAGACCTTACCTCACCATGGGTGTCCTGAAACTGCACCTCTATGTATTCTGGTGGCAAGGCAGGAATATTAAGAGCAGACTGAGAGAGAGGAGGGACAGAACGAACAAGTGAAGGTTCAGTGTCTCCAGTTGAAGCCACAAGATTGATGTCCACCAGTTTCTGTGTCAGAACATCAGAACTCCTCAGTTCCTTATCTTCTAGCTTCAAGTTCTGCACTTCTGAGCTTAAGTTTAGTTCATGCACAATTTGGGGGGCTGCAGAGAGCGAGCTAGAAACACCATCTACATCGCTGCTCATGCTTTCTCTTTCTTTCTGCAATTTAAATGCTTCCTTGAGGGCAAGCCAAAGTCCATCGATCCAAGGATCAACCACTAATTCCAATCTGGAAAGGAAGGAAGGAAAACAAAAAAGGAGGAAGGAATGGATGAATTATTGTGACTTACTGGACTATTAATTTAAAAATAATGAAAAGACAACAGAAGCTAAAAATACTATTCATTTTCCATTTTTAATATATATCTGCAGCTGTTACCACGACAAATATTTTCATTTAGTTATTACCACATTGTAAATTTATGGAGTCTAGAGCAGATAACAGCCTTGCTCTTCTTCCAGTTTCTCATTTTTATTTCCTTATGCTGAACTTTATAACAGGAAGTTGAAGAGATGGTAGTAAAATATGCAACTTTTCATTGTGCAACAGCAACATCAATAGCTTACACTAATGTTCCATTTTTATTATTTTAGAACACAAGATATAAGTTTTACGGTTATGGTAATGTTTGTGTTCGGCTGTCTCGTATCATCATGCACAGAACTGACATACTCTCCAGTTCAAAATAAATAAGCCAAGAGTGCAGCCTACCGGCCAGGAAGAGCAGCAGAACAGGGAGGGAGTTGTTTCCTTACATAACTCCTCTAAAGCAATAAAAAAAACCCCCTTCTTTAATAATTCCTCTACAGTGATTAAAAAGAAACAAAAAAAAAGAAAAAAAGGATGTTTTATGGAACAGAGCAAAAAATTAAAAAATATTGTAGGGTTTGCTTAAAGCAGCTCTACTGCAAGATCCGAGCTTGGGTAAAGGTCTGATACATATGTAGAAAGAGATTCCATTAGCTAGTACCACACATACTGGGAATTGGATTTATTTTTATTTGCTTCAGTAAACTGCCTAAATTTTCAAATCCCTCCACTTATCCTGAATTACTTAATTTCTATAACTGCTAAATACCCTCCATTATTGCAGGCATTACAGATATTTGCTTACACTTTAAAAATGCAATTTCATTTAACATCAACTGAGATTGAAACGGCACACTGTGTTCAGACAGGACTCATTCCTATGAGGTGCCGAGTGTTCAAGTCGAACTGATTTCAAAGAGTTCAGAACGCTTAGCCAAATTCACATGTAATTTTTGTATGCTGAAGAAATAAAATCCGAACTTATTCAGCTCTTACCCTACACAATCATCTGCTAATCCTGTGTCATAGAAGTGCTGGGCACCAAGTTCTTGAAGTCGTTGGTCTACTGTCTTTCCACCATTACAAAAGAACGTGTATTCTGAATCTCCCAGACCTAGCAAAATCAGGGGAAAAGTAATCATGTCAATCAGTCAGCCACAGACACAGACAAAGATCTGCAAAGACAACACAGGATTTTCTTGCAGGCAAACAGAAGAATCTGATACAGCAAAGTGCACATTATCAGGACACTTTGATGACCTTAAAAAACACATTGGTTTTGTCCCAAAGTAGACATGAAAAAGTGGTTCCTCCCTCAGAAATGTCAGACACAGAATTTCTCTGAAAACACTTTGCTTTCAATATTTCACATTTCAGAAGAATACCACTTTAGTCTGAGGCTTTTAAAAAATACAAAACCACTTACAGGAAAAATGTAAGGAACTGGAATAATTAGAAAAAGAGTAAAACTGATAAACTGTACGTGAATTGCCAAAAGAAATTCTCTCCCCTTTAGGTTAAAATTGTTGATATATGTCAACAACATAATGGAGAGAGTATTAAAAGTAATTAAAAAATGTTGGAGCCTTGGGAGGGGGGAAAAAAAATAAATCAAAGACAGGAGTGATTTTAAACAATATGAAGTAAGAAATGTACAAAAATGTGCATAAGGGAATCTGGTCCAACATCCTCCTCCCTGGGAATCAGAAATTTCTTTGTAGATCTCATTTTTGCTGCACTGGGTTTTCTGCCCTTTAACAGTCGTGAAGATGTTCTGTTAGAAGAAGATGCTCTCTGTTATCAGTTCAAAAGTCAGTGAACTCAGGAGGCATGTTCATGGAGGACGTGAGATTTTAAGGGATCAACTGAACCACTGATGCACCCTAAAAGTCATCAACAACACATACCTTACCCTTAACACATGTTTATTTAACAATACACTGGTTATGTAGTCTTCACAAATTCTGTAAGTAATCCACACCACTGTTTCACTATCCTATCACAATTTTTCACAGCATGATCTTTCTTGTGTGCAGTTTCAAACCACTAGACCCTTATTATTCCCACCTAACAATGGACTATTCCTTTCTCCTTTATGATAGCTTTTTTTTGACTTTTTCTTTTAAAAAGACTTCTGCTCCCTCTCAAGTACAGTACTGGGAGCAAACACTCCATTGGACAAACTGAAATGAATACTACGAATGTATTGTAAGACTGGTAACTTCTTAGACTTGTATCACAAAACATGTTATAATTTAGATACTGTATATGTTACAACAAAAATCAGTATTAATACAGTTCTTAAGTTCATATATTCATATGCATATATGCATTCAGTCAGCTATGAAAAACCCAACCATTTCACAAACTGTAATATATAATTAGGCAATAGCATAACATCTTCTCAAAATGTTACATGATTAGAACGCATATGTTTCAGACTTCCACATTATATATCCACTAGAAATTTCCTTCTAGGGGGTACTTTCCTCACTAGAAATCTAGAAGTTTTCTCACTCCTACCTATCAACTTAAACTCGTCAGGCAAAAATAACCTAGGCCCAGATAGAAGTTTCTGGAGTTTGTTTAAACACAACCTGAACATTCAAACAGCTGACCCTACCATAAGCTCAAGATATATCACATGCATTTTGCATCTCACTCTTTAATCTGAAGTTATAGTCCTTCTATTGACAAGTATGACATTCAAAATTAAAAAAAATATTGCAAATTTAAAGGGAAGGAATGATCTTTAAAACTCATTTTTAAGAACACTTTATACTGCCTTTCCCTCTGTATAGAAACATGTCCAATTACTCACAGTCAAGTAAACTCATCTAGTCCACAGAGACTTGACACAAAACTAAAACTTCAACAATTATAGATAGCTTACATCATATTTTGTTTATGTAAAAAAAAATTAAACCATAAAAAAATTAAATTGGTAGCTTAACTTTAGATCATTTTTGTGACGCTTTTCCTTTATTGCTCATAGAGGACATTACAGAAAAAAGCTGTTCATGTTATAAAAATAAATGTTTTATAAGCACTTAAAAAACCCAAACAACCTATTCACAAGTAAAAAAATACAAAAATTCACTGACAGTCAAGTGCTGCAATACTATAGAAAATACTGAGTCACCTAGCAATCCATACTGGAGATGTGCGAAATGATCAGGTGGCAAGGTGGTGTCTTGAATTTTCTTTACAAACTTGCGGGCAGTGTCTGGTGGGTCTCCAGTACCAGTAGTGGAAATAACAATAACTACAGGATCCTTTTCTGTTTCCAGGTTATACTACAAGGAATAGAACAAGTAAGTTACAAGGTGCCATTTGATACTTATTTGTGGCCTTAGATACTATTTTCCACCCTTCCTTTTCCCAAAGGTACACAGAAAAATGTTTAATCTCATCTTACTTGTATTAAACCACAGGAAGTCTTTCAAGTCATTTTGGGAATTCAGCTTATAATCTTGGTTGTAGTTTTCAGGACCAAACTGGGTAAAGCTCTGAGGAACCTGGCCTGACCTCAGCTGACCTTGCTGTGAGAGGACCTCATGAAGTCCCTTCCGACTTCAATTATCCCATGATCCCACACACAAACACCGAAGGGCAGCATTTTGAGCAGGCTAGCGCACACGCAAAGAATACTTCACAACTGCGCTCAGCTTAAATACAGAACACCTACAGTATTTGCTTTGTCAACTGGAAAAAGTATATATGATCACAATCACACAGTTAGCCAAGCCTGATAATTTCACACAGGTAACTGAGGTGTGGCTGTACAAACTGTGGGGATCGTTTCTAAATTCCTTCAGAGAACATTTGGTTCTGTCTGATAACACACGTTTCTTCTGTCTCTGCCACTAAAAACCCCTGTGATCCAAGGGAACTAAAGTAACTCTGAACAGAGATAATGAGTGATCATGTTCTACAACCTGATTCATTTTGGCCCCTTCACCCCTTCATTTATCTCCCCTTTTCTAGTCCCGATCTTTCACATCTCCCATACTTTTATGGGGGCTACTCCCATTATACCAGGTCGACAAGAACTGCCTGTATTTGAGATTGTGTGTCAGTTCCATAAATTCAGGCGTCATATAACCATTTATTACTTCTCAAGCAAAAAGCGTTCTGTGTCTGTGATTACTCCAGCCTTCCACCGGTAGCAGGCTGCAGCACCGTGCTAGCGTGCTGTCTGTCAGGTCACCCACACAACACGCTCTTTCACAGCACCCTGGCGGGCTAGGGGGTTTGAACCACACGGACACCGTGCGACTACGTGAAACACAGCTACACAGCATCACTGACACCTTGCTTGGGAGAGACCTCTGGAGGGCACCTAGTCCCACCCCATGCTCCAAGTGGGGCTAACTGCCAGCGCTGCATTAGGTCAGCTATGACTCTAGCAGCCTCTTCCACCCAGAAGAACTTCTTCCATTAGTGTCAAATCTGAGTTTATCAGGCTGCACTCGGTGGATTTTGCCTCCCGTTGTAGTCTTCTGCTGCCAAGAAGACTTTGGCTCAAGTAAGCTGCTATTAGGTCACTCTTTAGCCTCCTCTTTCCCATAGTAAGCAATTTGAGCTCCTTTTACTGCTCCCTGTAGGTTTCAGTTTAAACTCTCTCCCAGCATTCCAAGTTCAATAAAATAGTAGGGTTATGAGAAAATACAAATAAAGATTGCAAGAGATGCTATGCTGCATTTAAAGCAGTTTCAGTACTGCAATCCAAAACTTCAGAGTTTGAGGAGTTCTCTTGTAAACGCTTCACTCAATGAATCACTTAAACCTTATTACCTCCTCAAGGCGTATTAAAAGTTAGCCCTTACATCTACAATCCAAAAAGATTAGGAATGGAGTATCAACGGGGTTTTGCTGTTGTCATTTTTTCCAAAACCTTCCTGAAGGACCAAAACTAGTTGCATGGAGCAACTTAAATTACCATCTGGAACAGTGTCCCATGTCTGACAGCGGCCAATAGCAGGTGTCTAGAGAAGTAGAAGAGAAGAGAATAAGCATGCAAGGATATTGCCCCAGTACTTTGACAGACTTGACAGTGATTTGTGGTCCAGGGACATTCCAAACAAAGGTTTTTTTTCTTTTACAAGTTCAGGTGCACTCCAAGTACCTGAAAATTCCAGAGACTTCCAAAACTGAACTATAAGTTGTGCAAAAAAAGGCCTTAAGGTTCCTACTGCAATAACCCGCATTTCCAAATCTTCCACAACTGATTTTCTAAGTACAAATACAAGAGCTTCTGCAGTGCACTGTTGCAGATGACTATTGCTTTTAAAAACAAAAGCAAGCAAGGGTATACTGGTATCACATAAAAAGTTACACTAAATTATATTCCATTTAAAAAAAAAAAGAAAAAAGAAAAAAGATACATTACCTTTTACTTTCTATGCTTGTATTAGAACAGAGGTATGATTAGTTCACTAAATTCTTGCTTGCTCCGCTACACATTCCCCTGTGTAAACCTAAAGACCTTTTGGAAGCCAAATGTTTGTGAACAGACTCCTTAAGAAGCAAAGTCAAAGCCACCTGGTCTCTGGGAGGACAGATGTTCTGCACTAATTTCTGTCACTTAGCAAGAAGTCTGATGTATCACTAGACCAACAAGAACCTTACACAACTACATGTTTTTTCGCTCTACCTTCCACTTCTTCCTGTACCCTTAGCGTTAGATCTTTGTCCCATTCTTCCTCCTTCCTTCAAAAGTACTCCTCAGCTGAGGATAGCAATGGCACACAACAGCAGTGAACAGCCTGCTCAAGCTGTGAATGCTGAAGGAAGAGGACAGCATGGCAAATGTGCTTATTCAGATAACTCATCCAAGGCTAACTACATCCACTGTGACCCACAAAGATCTCCATTTAACCTCATATTTTACTGCTCCTACCTCACTTCCACTTCATTTCAGTCTTTCATCAAGCATAAAAAGCAATCACAGTAACTAACCAAAGATTTATCACCTTTTCTCACCTACGAGAGTGTAGGTGAGAGACTCTACTTGGAAACAGCCAGTGTTTCCCAGACTTGAGCAGTATTTGACCATTCATTTCTGTATGGCAATAGGATCACATTACGACTATTGACCCTGTAGCCACCTATTCCATCCATAGACCCTCACAGCAACGCCTTTAAGTGATGACAAGGTCTGAGAAACAACCAACAGCCGCATAGAGCTGGGCCTTCTAACTGACCAATATGGACAAACCACAAACCTCTTACTTCCTCACCTAAGGCATACACACACACATCTCTGAAACATGTATGTTGTGGAATAAAGTCTCATATCTAACATGTCCCAAGGACTTCACAAGGGGCACCAACAAATTCAAGTAAACTCTTGCTCCAGTACATTATACCACCCTGCCTTCCCCTCCCCAACTACACCTATGATTCTAGAAGTTCTCTTTATTTACAGTAAAGAGTAAGGACAAGCTTAAGTGATGAAATCTACAAAGCTGCAGAAATCATTTTTTTTCTTCAGTGCCCAGTTCTCAGATTCTGAATTCAATACATCTTTTTACCTCATCAGTAACTTGCAGTTCTGAGTTGTCTTGCCAAATTTGACAAAACAGATTTATTCAAGCAGCAAGCTAGAAATATCCTGCCTACTGCCTTCCTGAAACTAATCTGCAAACCTGTCAAATGCAGAAGAAATGGAATGGAATGGAAGAATATAAGGAGAATCTTCACATTCCCTGCTGTCTGCATAGAACTGTCTTTGTAACGCTTTGCTACATACTCAGTGGACATTCATTCACAAGCAGATGTCCAGCTACCCAACATGTAGCATATCCCCAAGAAAGCAACTTGCTAAAAGGGAATGAAATTATTTCTATAAACTTCTCACATTTTCAAGTGCATGAAAAAAAAACTTCTTTGGGTGGTATTTTCTGCTAATCTCATATGAAATACCAGGATAACAAGTTTGATCTGTTTGATTTTTCGAATGTTTTTGTTTGAAGACATGCAGAAGAAAGTACTTAGTGAAGGAAATCACAGGCCATATTGCTTTTAGTCACAGACAGACACTAACAGTTTTCACATTCTTACCCTTGGATAATGCCAAATAATAAAAAGCCACTTCTTTACTCCACCCAAGCTTTTTATTTCCTTCTAGAATACATCTTGAGTTTACCCAGTGTCAACTGGTGTGAGCATATATGCTAAGTAACTCAAGAAGATCCCACAAAAAATCAGGGTCATGCCAAAGCCCACACTTAATAAACACAGGACCTCAATGCAACACAAAAACAACAGGGGGAAAAAAAGCATCATTTCTAACAACAGGAGATCTGAACAATAAATACAGAACTCATTCACTACTGCATACATAAATAGCTTTCAAGAAGTCACGGCACTGTTGTTAGAAGAGAGATCAAAGATATATGCAGTTACTGTTCTAACAAGAAAAGTAGCAGCTTTGGCAGAAGGCTACTAAGTGTCTGTGAGTATTGGTCCAAATTACTGATTCATAAGATTCATACGATACAAAAATGTAAAGCTAGATGGTACATTTTAGGTGGGTGCATGTGCTCAGCCTTTATGATTATTAACGGCCACTACTCAAGCACATGAACATAAATGCAGCTCTTAAATATCTATTTTTCAAAACAGAATGGAGTATCTCACCTTGTCCATTTCACTTATACAGTGCATATCAGCTTCAAGTCCATGGGCACCTGCTTGCTGCCATATTTCCTCAGCTATGGCTTTTGCCTGCCCCTTTTGTGTTGCATAGAGGAGCAAAAACCTCCTTTTTAAATCACAGCACATTTCCCAAAACACAGCACTTTTTTTTTTTAATTTATAGACACTGCAGGGATAAAAAGAAGACAAAAAAATGTGAATTCATTGCATGTACAACAGCAAGATTTTGCTTTGCTTATTAGATCAAAAAGAAATACTTTAAAGGACAGCAGTATTGGTGTTTAACTTGGAAATGAGGCATCTGAAGAGAAGCCATTTCTCACAACCAAGCTTTGTAGGCCAAGCTGCGTATGACTCGTAACACTGGTCATATGTGTTGTACTGCCTTGACATTGCAGTAATATTGCAGTACGCCCAGTATGAAGAATTTAGCTTATAAACAATACAATAGAGAAACTAGTTTCATGAAAATAAATACTATTTGTATTATGCAAGTTGTATTTTCCACTTTCAGTCAGTGACTGCTTTGGTCACTTTTCTGAGATGTATTTGAAAACAAAACACAGACCAGGTGAAGTCAAACCACAACACCCGAGGAAAAAAAAATTAAAATTCTCAGTTTATTCTTTTCTGAAATCAGTATTTTTTGCCTAAATGTCTTTACGCTTTACTGTCCACTACGTCTATATTTTAGAACAAAAACATTGTTTTTCATTTCGTATTTCAAAAAGCAGCTTCTTACACAAATATAACTACAGAATTAACTGTTTGGGTTTTTTTTTCCTTAAAAACAAGAAACCACCTTAGAGAAATCTGCTGTCGTGTAAAATGCCAGTCTCTCACAAAGTCTTGCAAGCAGCAGGATGAATGAGATGCATATCCTTACCCGTTCAGCTGTCCCATGAAAGTTTGAATATGAGAAGTTTTCTTTCATTATTTTGACACAGACAGAACACAACAGATACAAGGACAACTTCAAGAAGCAGTGGATAAGGGACAAGTAGAATGTCTCTTGTGCATATATCACAAATCAATCTTCTGTCAATATTTTGTCACTGCTAGGGAGCTGCAGTAGGGCTCAAATACCTAGAATTACAATTGAGTAATTTTCAGTTCCCAACTTGAGATTTTTTTTCACATGCCTGGGCCCAGTTTTCTGTACTTCGCCTATTGCTCCCACACAGATTCAGCTACGCAAAGCATTCAGTGTAGTAGCCACACTACTGATTTATGGAAACCCGTGGCTAAGTAATTTGAAGCATATCTTTTTCCGGTTTCTCCCAGGGGAAAACCAACACAGCCCAACTGCGGAAGACTACTGCACCCTATTGATGTGGCATGGTATTTCTCCCCACAGTATTGTGGAAGGTTTCTCCTGTTAGAATTTTTTTTTAAAGCGTACTTGTAAATCAAAAGTGATAAAACTATGTGATAGCTTCTTAAGAGTACAGTGCCTGTAGCATATATGAATTCCATGAGAAATGTAATTACTAGAAAATTTTAAGGCTTTCATTGTATTTTGTTCTACTACATTTTCCATTATAAATTTCCACTTCAAATTGACTACATTATAATACCTAAAAATATTAATAATTACCTTAACAGTCGTTCTAAATAAATCCATTTAAATAACTGCCTTCATGTGCACGTGTACAGAAGATGCACACACCAAAACAATCCACAAAATGATTTTCCACCCTCCTTTTCGAAAAGAAATACAAAGAAATTTGATGACACACAAATTATGACAATTCATTTGAAATACAGTTTAAACACCCTCAGATCCCTGTAGTAATATAGATTCATCCTAGTCACATGCTATGTTTTCACCCTAATTGTCCTCTTGTCAGCAGGTGGCAATGCCTGACTAAAAATGGCGAAAAACACTAAAGCTGAAGCGGGGTTTCATTACTGTATTTTTTCTCGTACCTCAGAAAGGGAGAAAGATAATCGGCTTTCCAGTGGGACCACACCACAGCACAGAAGCCAAGGGGTAAGCTGCCAACATTATAGCCAGGGGATTACCAACAGACTTCAAACAAGAGTCAGCTTGGGAAGATGAGTAAGAGAAGCACGAAAATCTGCAAGAGCAGGGTGAAAGGAGAGGGCATGAGGAAGAACAGCAGTCACAACGTGGTCTGACACGGCCAGATGTTACCCTAGCAGCACTGTGATCTCTGCCGAGGTCAGGCAGAGCAGCCTCCCCATAAGACACTGTGAGCTCGTACACTCAGCTAGTACAGCAACAATAAAGGGTGCAAAAAGCAGCTACCCGCATCTTCGGTGCATGCATGTGAACTCGCGGGGAGCTTTCTTACTGGTGTGTGGACTAGTAGGTTGCACAAATCTACAGAGACACAAGAGTTAGAGCAATCACATCTCCCACAGAAGACCTTCGTAAACAAGACAACCCACACAGCCAGAAGAGGGGATGGTGCTTGAGACGCAAACCTCCTGAGAGGGGACCCTATGTGTAACAGTTAACAGTGCAAACATGTGCTTGTGGGAAAGGGGGGAGGCCACAATTAAACAATTCTTTGGAATTAGATACAGAAGGCTGTTTAAATATTTGAGGCACTTACTAACATTTTGTAAGCGTCTAGTATTGTATCTGTTGCATTGTTGCTATTGAACTCGAATATATAGTTCAATTAACTCATTAAACAGTAGTTTAACTAACTGCCTGACAGTTAAGTATGTCATTAATAGATCAATAAAGTCCTTTGATCCTAATTCAATCTAATCTACACAAGTTGAAGAATATCTCCCTGCGAGAGCATCTTCACTCTGTCATCAACCAGAAGATCTCCAAGCACAAACTGATCAAGCGATGCCTGCTGAAAGAAAGGTAAATCAGTCATGCATACCTGCAGATGAAAACAGTCATAAACCAGGACCACATTTGCGCTCAGATGAACATACTGCCCACATTACTCTTGCTCTGATGCACTATACACTCTTCAAAGACAATGTGCCACTTCCGCTCAGTGATATGAGTTCAACTGAAATAAAGAGCGGGGGAAAAGGGTAATTCTTGACTATTGAGCTTTCCAGAGAATCCCTCTAACTTTAATAGTATTACCACACCAGCAGCCTTTAACATGTTGACGTTTTGGTAGTTGTATGCGAAAAAACAACACAAAATTTAAGCTGGAAAAACAACTCAGGTTCAAACCAGGCCTTAACAAGAAACTCAGGATGAAATTCTGAATTACAGCTCATCTGATCAAGTACTGAGAAAAGTCAGAAAACTAATGGTCCACAGAAGATTAACAGGGAGTCCATTGGCTCCACACAACACACTGCAGGAGCAAACAAGCCATCTACGAGCACCAGCCACGTGGTTTCACTGAATCAGACCTGCTGGCCCTACTGATTATACAGCTCTACTGTACGGCCAGACTGCCTGCTTCATGCACCTGGTCTCTCAAAAATGACACACCACGTGGCCATGGACAGCATAAAAACACAAGAAAACTCCTGCTGTAGCTTTATACACTTCTGCATTGCTTTGAACTGGGTTGTGTGGCTGTGCCTTCACAGCCATGCCCAGTCCCATGCCATTTGTTAACAGGTACTGGCTTGCTCCGAATCGCTTTCACTCTACGACCAAGATAAGTACAAAAACCTGAAAAAACCTCGATGAGAGCAGGGGGACACCAGCACGTGAGACCTTCCACGGCCCAGGGCTGACCTCCCGTCCAGAAAAACGTGGCTGGACCACGCGGCACCCGGGCTGGGAAGGCGGAGAGCTGGCCCTGAGGACGGACGGTGGTTTCAGGGAGCCAAAGCCGGGGCCAGAGCGGAGGCCTGGGCGCCGCTGCAGCAACAAGAGCCTCCCGGGGACGCCGGCGCCCCGGGGCCGGGCCGGGCCTCGCCTCCCGCCCCACCCCGCCTCAGAGCGCCTCCCCGCCACGACCGCTACCCTGCGGCCGGCGGCGCGACTTGCGCTGAAGGACGCGCTTTTGATCCATACGTACACGGGGATAAATCCGGCTCCCAAGGCACCGCCGCCCCAGCCGGACCGGCGGGGCCGGGGGAGGTGAGGTGGGGTGAACCGCGCCGGCCACGGCGAGGTGAAGGCGGCTCCCGAAGGTCCCCGCCGGGAGAACGGCGGAAGCTCCCGGCAGCCCCTGCGTTGCCCGTCATGGCGGCGGAGGTAAGGGCACCTGCGGTCCCGCTGCTTGCCGTCCCCCGGTACCGCCGGCTGCCCGCAGCGGCGGAGGGAGGAGGAGAAGGAGGGACTGTAAGGGGGAGCGGCGCCCCCCAGCCCTGGCAGGCTGCAGTGGGCGCTGGGGTGGGAGGGACGCGCCGCGGCTGCCCGTTCCTCGGCGGCGGGAGGCGTTGGGCCTGCGGGGCCGAGGGGGCGGGGAGGCCCCGCTGGTGCCGCCTGGCCCGTGTCGGACTCGCCCATCGCCCCCCGGCTGCTGGCCCCGCCTCCGGCCGCGCCAGCCGCCGGTGACGGCGGTGAGTCCCTCTGCCGCCCGGCGCCCCCGACCCGCCAGGGTAAAGAGGAAGGCGGCGCCGTGCAGTTCCTGCTTGGGGAAACGCGTGTGCGTCCGTGTCCCGTAGTGTCCGTAGGGAGACGCGGGGCAGGGATGGTCTCGCCGCTCCTCCTCGCTTTGCATCGCCTTGTGCCGGTGGTCGTGGGAGAGGGGTCAGCCCTGTCACATCCAGCCGCTAGAAGTTTGTTGGCTTTTTTCCAGCATTTTAACGACACTGGTGCTGTTTTCCAAACTGTGTATTTACATGTGTTTTTCTTCTAGGTATCTTTCCAGAACCCACTTGATGCAATATGGCTTTGATTAGCCGAAAAAGTTTCCAGTTTTATTCATCCAGCACACCAGCAAGCAGGTCCATTTTGATGACCCTAAGCAAAAGGTTGAGCTTTATCAGTGGGCAGCGAAAGCCCCAAAACTGTAGTTCCATAGCCATGAGGATGCTATGTTTCAAAGATAAATCTCAGTATATGTTTTGCAGGAAAAACCACGTACAACTGCGGATACAGTCTCTTTCTGTTAATGAAACTGTGCATCTTTGTGGAGATACTGGGAGCAGTGCAAAATTTAATAATGTGTGGATGGATGAACAGCTGTTTCTCAAGAAGCTGAACAGCCTTTGTACATCAAAAGAGATTTTTGACTTTCTTAGCTCTCTGGAAGTCATGTCTGATACTGTGGCATCAGGAGCCCTGCAGAGGATTTCTGAAGTTGAGGTGGATGACAGCGGTCTGAAAAACCCTGAAGAAGTGTTAGAGAATGAAGTTTTCAGGGCATTATGCTTCCAATTTGAATATGAATCCTCAAAAGTGTCAAACACTGGGCTGCTGAATGCGTTGCAAGCTCTGATAAAACTACGTATAGATCCCCACAGTACACTGATGGCAAGCTTGCTTTCAGAGGGTGAGGAACGGCTTGGTAAAGGACAGTTGACTGTTAAAAATCTGTGTGCTCTTGGAGAGAGTTTGCTTGAGCTGGAAAGCCCAAGTTGTGCGATGCTGGAACAAATTGTCAGCCACATGCAAGAAGAAGACATTGAGAACTGGAGTCCGAGGGAGATGGTGGTAGTTTATAGGATGCTGCAGGTGATTGTCAGGGAAGGGGAACAATACCAAGACTTGCTAAACAGACTGAACAGTGTCACTTTAAACATGGTTTCCCAGCTAAGCCCAAAGTTCACAAGCATAATACTGAATTCACTGGTTGTTCTTCATCAGACTCGGGCAGTTCCCTTAGTCACAGCACTGTGTAAACATTCTGTGAAGCATATTCCGTATTTCACGGGTGATGAACTGGTGAATGTACTGGAAGCCTTGCTATACTTTGGACATCGTGAAGAACTTTTTACAGAGGCACTGGAAACGCATGTTCCCAAGTCCATCTTTTCCATGCATCCTCAAACAGTCAGTAAAGTCATGCAATATTGCTGCCGAAAGATGATCCTTTCTAAGCCCATCTTTGATGCAGTGGCAGAAGGTTTCATTTCCGATGCTGACAGATTTACCACCGACCAGATTGCTGGGTATATTATACCATTTGGGACTCTTAACTATCTGCCTCCAAGTGCTTCTTCCTTGTTTAGGAAGCTTGAAACCATACTGCATACTCGCTTTAGTCACTTTCAGCCTCACACCTTACTGAACCTGCTGCACTCGTGTGTCCTTATTCAACGTTATCCAGTAAATTTTCTGCCAAAAATATTTAGTCCCTATTTTCTGCAGCAGCTTCAAGGTAAGGAGCGGTGTTTCTCTTGCGATGTTCCACATTTCTTTCTATTACGTGGTGCGTCTCTTGTCAAGCACCCATTCCTTACGACTTTCATCTCTCAAATCAACAAGGACCTGATGGTGATGACATCCAAGGTGACAGCAGAGTAGTGATCAGGAGGCCAAAGACTGTTGCTTCCTTGTCACAGTTGCAGTTGTCTTTCAGTTTATATCATTTAGAGGAGTTTGAAAATTGCACTGTACAGTCTTAAAGAAAGATTTGAATTCTCTTTAAAATTTTATTGCAGTTAATCCTTCTGCTTTGTCCTTTGTTTCATACAGGTTTTAGATGCTAAGTTATTCTCTGGAGGAAACGTGTTACTTCGGCTGTTTCAACTTTTTTGCTTATGTAGTGACGGATGTGAATATTCACAATGAAGTGAGACTGTGTTATTATGAGACTGGTAAAACTAGGAAGGCTAGTGAGACCGCTTATTATGGAACTAACAAGACAGAGACCAAAAGTGATAGATTTTTTTAATGGCAATGAAACTTAGGGATTTTACTCAGGGGCTAGCCCAAGGGAGGACATATTTCAAAAAACAATAGAAATACTAGTAGTACTGATTGTGAAGCTAAAATTACTTTCTGATTGTGGACTGCTGGTTAGATTTAAGATTCTGCTTCCTGTCTTTTTAAGGTTAAGTTCCCTGTGACTTTGCCTTATTTCTGGATATTTTCCTAAGCATTGAAACCACTCTCTTCCTGAGGCTCTAAGGGCAAGGTAACAGTTGTCAGAAAATGTGTTTATAGCCTTTAATATTGGGACCAAATATAATATGCAAGAAAAGTTAACAATAACTGTTCCACACATTACTTACAATTGTGTTACTAGTGAGGTCACCTATTACTACAGAAATAATGCATAGTTGAATTGGAAAAAAAATAGTCTAAAGTTACTTATAAACTTTGGTCAGGATTAGTACAAATTCTAGAGAATTCTGTTATTGATAAGAACAAGTTGCAATTGTACACACAGAATTTGTAAATCTCAGGCAGTTCAAAAAGTGTTTTTCAAATGGTGTTTCGCCCTGTGATTCAAATAAGGTCCATTGCATGTAAGTGACTCTAGCATTTTATTCCTTGCCTTCCGCCAGCCTGCATCATGTCCAACTTTTCAGGTGGGGGTAAGGTAGAACCAGGTATGGACTTCTGCTGTCGTCTCTACCCTTCTGTTCTTTCAGGATAAGGCTTATTGTGTTATATTCATGCTTCCAACTTGGTTGTGTTTCTCTTTCATATTGTATTATGATCACTTTGTGAAAGCTGAAAAGGGTAAATGGATAAAGCTGAAAAAATTAATTCGCAGTGCATAATTGTTGGCTTAATTAAAGTGGAAGTGAGATCTGAACCAGTAAAACATTAACAGCATCGTAAATACGAGCAGTTAAAGATAGGCTGGTATGTTTTTTTTGATTATCTAAGTAAAAATGGAAATTGAATTCTGAGGCTCACATATGTTTTCACAAGGCATAAAGATTGGTGCTTCATCCTGGTTTTTAAATTACTTTTAATCTAGCATCTGATATGGTTATGTGATGCTTCTTCCCAGTGGCATCCTGTCTGCTGCGTATATTCCTTGGGTGGAGGCTTCCTCTGCCCATCCGTGTTCTGTGCCCTGAGCTCCTTTCCTCTCTTCCTCTGAGCAAGCACTACAGCCCCATACTTGGCCCTACGTCTTACCATACTGAGGAAAACATTACGAAATTTAGAAATCTACCCCATGGTTTATTCCGTCTTGCTTAGGAGATCCCAGAGTCTGCTCACTGACTGCTCCTAAGACTCTCTTGTCTGCAAAGCCTGCCTTCACCTATTTTATTTTTTTTTCTCCAGTCTAGTAAGCGTCTACAACATCCCCCATGTGATAGCCTGTCCTTGGCTCTTAAGTATTGCACAGTCCAAAGCTTTTGTACACAAACCTATTATGAACAACACAGGTGTAAGCTTTAGATTTTAAGTAATTCTGGTTTATTAGATAGTAAAGCATATTTAGCAAAATTATAGGGGTATATAAGCTATGCCAGAAAGATGAGTGACTTCTCAAGATCTGAGAGTAGATTGCTCTCTCAATAAAATTCTATAAGGTCAAGTTTTCAAAGAGAATAGAAACTTTGGTTACTCAGTTTTTAGATGTTCAACATGAAATACTTTAAGGTGTTGATTTTTAGGAAGCAGACTTTCCTCATGTCCTAAAAAACAGAATGTCTTGTAAAGTTCTCAAGCTGATACGAGAGAACTCATAGTACCAGTTACTTTGAATATGTTCTTTCAAATCAAAAAAGGTATTTCACTATAGTGGTCGAAGTTCAGAACAGGTATTTGAGAAGATGACCTGCATGATTAGCATCTTATACTACATCAGTTTTTTACCGTTCTATAATAATACTTTGCACATAACATGAAAGATGCTTCAGGTATACACTTGTAGACAAGTCTCCAGAAATGATTCGGTGTTACTACTACTTTCAGATTAAAAAAAACCAAAACGTGAGAAACAATGAGATCCTGGGATTATAACTTGGGGAGAAGGGGTTGTAGGAAGAAGGAAATGGGATATTTCTCCAAGACCTCAACTCAAACTTCTTCCTCCCTGTAGAATGTCCTGCGTCTCTCAAAACTTTTTTTAAATGAAAGAACGTCTTAGTCTTAGCTAAGATCTTGCTGATTGTATATTTTATATTGCTGTTTCTGTAAATCATTTCCTCATTTTTCTAACTGCTTCGTTTCACAACTGATCTTTGTGTTCATTCAAACAATGATCAAGAATGATAATGATCCCTGTGCATTAAACTGAATAGCTTTTCCTAACTTCTGCATGGTATTTGTGTAAAGATACTTTGTTGAAGGTACACCTGAAAGCCTGAATATTGTTATTTCAGCACAGCCACCTGGTTTGGACGGAATTGTTACCTCCCAGCTAACCCAGCTTTTTCTGACTGTCACCCTGGAGTGCCCATTTTATGAGGTATGGTACATATGAAACCAGAACTGATGTTAACAAGAGGTGATAAGGTCATTAGGTCCCTGTTGATAATTAGATGATGACTGTCTTCCTCATAAAACCATTGCCATTGGTTGAAACAACTTTTTTTTTTTCCTTGATGAAAATTCGAAGCGTTGCTACCCATTTGACTTGATGTATTTGTATGTTTGATGGAACTGACTAGCTCTAAGTAAAAGTGTTTTTTATGTATTTTTGAGTACTTTTCCAACAACTCTTCCTTTCTTATGTTTGGTTATGAAGTCTTGGAGCACGAAAGAGATCAGGGACTTTGATGTTGGCCTGACTGCAGAGGAATGGAAGCAGTTGTGTGTTTTTCATGAGCAATATATTCAGCATGATAGCATGGAAGCTTGCTGAGGATGTTCTGATGGTTCTTTTGGGGTCGTCTTTTAGGTTTCCAGCAGATTATACCTCAGACTCCAAGTCTTTCAATAGACATGGCTTTGAAATGCATGGAATACATTTTGCCACATTAATATGACGTAATTACAAAAATGTTGTCTTCCTTTTTCTTCTGTTTGACTTGGTTTTCTGTCATTATGTAGGGTCCTAAACTCCTTCCAAAGTATCAAGTAAAGACTTTTTGCACATCTCACAGTTCTCTGGATGTTCACCTCCTCAAAAGGGTGAAGACTGGATTACTTTATTTACTGAAAAAAAGAATATATTTTGCATCAGAGGTATCAACACCATATTTCTATACAGTTGGTAAGTAACATTTCTTTAGATGAATAATAAAATGTGTGCTTATGCTGTCAAAACTTTAGGCTCAGTTATTTTCTAGAAATAAAAATGATTAATTTTTTCCCCTTTGCATTTTGAACTGTGCAAATACAGAAAAAGTAAACTGGAATACAAAACTCTGCAGAGGGTCTGAAATGAGGAAATGTAGGAAATGTCGTGGGAACTTTAAGTAAACGCATTTTCAAAAACAGAAAGAACAGGGAAATAAAATAACTGCAGTCTTACTTGGAATTTACACAGCCAGTCTGTGCTGAAAATAGCTGCCAACTCTTGTATTTTGTATTTTTACTGCCAGCTCCTCTTTTACTTAACCTGTAAACAATTTGTATAACGTAAAGCAAAATGAGGTCATGCTACTTGCCTGATCTCTCTGCTTTGGTGGTGAGTAGAGAAAGAGAGAAGAGGAAGGTTGTCAACCCTCTGCCCTGCGCAGCTGGGCTCCTCTCCCCTTACCAAGAACGACATGTAGTCAGTGGGGGTTTGTGGGCTGAAAGAGCAGAGTGAGCAAAACAGAGTGTTTCATGCAGCAGGAAACTAAGAGAAGGAAGATGTGTGCCCAGGAAGGGTGGATGATAAATAAAGTCCGGGGAAGAGTCTCTTGCAACCCGTAAGAGGGACACGAGAGAAAAATCAAGAGAGTGATGATTCCAGAATTAGTCTGTATTTCAGTGTCCACATGGGGTTTAAGTTGGCAGGGTTTAGGTCCAAAGCTCTGTTTGCAAATTGACACCATCTCTAAAATAAGGGAATTAGTGAGAAAAAAGGAAGGGGAGGGGCAGAGAGAGACTCCCCCAAAGCCCTCAAAATTCCAGAGGCCCACGCCAGCCCAGCAAAGTGCTGTTTAACTACATCATGGTTTTTCAGTGGACTTGGAATACTACTTTGCCATTAGCATTGTGAAAGGCTAAAGTATTACTAATTATCACTCATGTATTAAATAGTCTCATACACATCTTTTGCATGCCTCTGTGATTCAGAAAAAAGTATCGTGATATTATTTTGAATGAACTGCAAGAGCGTGAGAATTACAGCAAACAGTTTTTTATATTAAATGAGTTTTAATGTCACTTCTCTTTTCATCTGTACTAGATATTGAGATTAAATTAGATGAGGAAGGTTTTGTATTGCCTGCTGCCCAGTGTGAAGAAGTACACAGACGGTAAGAGAATATAAGAAACCACTGGTAAAATGTTAACGTTGACAAAGAGCATCCAGGGTGAAACCCTGGCAAAATTTAAGCTAATTGGAGTCTTGCCATTGACCTCAACAGAGCTACAGTTTCACATTGAAACCACTGGCAAAAGGACAAAGTTGGCAAAATTAACAATCTGTACTTTTTCCTCACTGTTTTGCCTCCTGACTATACAGTGTCAGACAATTAGTCTCTTCACCCCGTGACAGTCAGGATCAAAGTGATCCTGAGTTGGCTTCTAGTAATGTATTTTGATCTTCTGTAATTAATTTTCAAATTAAAACCAAATTAATTCTAATTGAGTGTGTCTGCATAGATTTAACACAGTTTAAGCCCGTTTGAGTTCACAAATTTACTGCTGTGAGGAATCCTGTGTAATGAGGATATATACTACAGACGGTGTTTTTATTGGAAAATGCATAGGTGTTTAAGGAATACGTTAAACAAGGATTATTTTAAGAAACCGTGGATATAAAGTTAAGCAACCTGCCTGGATGGTATTTGCAACTGCACTTCCGTGGATAAAGCAAAAGTCTTTGAAAAGGTTATGTTCTCTCCGGATTAACCTTCACAAGACTCACAAAGTAATATAGGTTCTTTCACAAATCCTATCCTTTAATGTTTAAGAATGGGCTTTGATTTTATTTTTTTTTTTAAATTACAGCTTTCGTGTAAATAAGGTCACAATATACTTAACATACTGAAAATTTAAGTAACTTTTTTACAGTGGATATACAAATATTTGTTTAAGTTGATGTCGTATTTATCATCAAGTAGAAAAAATATAATCTGAATGCTGCCAACCATACATACATGTTTAACTTAAATGGATTTACCTTAAACTTAACTTAAACTCTAACAGGTTTAACAGGTACGCTAGTAAGTTGAATAAGTTGAGCTGCTGAAATGTTCTGTGCTGAGACAAGTATCTTCTATGTTTTTCCTTGTAGAAGAATTCAAACACCTTACTAATAGTAGCATTAAAAGTATCAAACTCTTATTAACTTGTAATTTTGTCTCAGACCATATAAATAAGATTTTCAGCTTAGTTTCACTAAGCTTCAGGCTTTCCCCTCCCACCTGAAAGCCGAGTGAACTAGGTAACTCCCATCCCTACAATATCTAATTCTAGGAGATATTAGGGAGTAAGAGGGAGTAAGGGAGTAAGAGGGGAGTTACTGTCTTATGCTTCTTGGAAACTGCAGTACTCGTGGTGACTAAAGTAACAGATTTTTTTTTTTGATGCTACACTTGTGCTTGATTTCAGAATTGCTCTCTGTGTTGATGGTCGAAATAGGTTTTGTGTTAACAGCCACAATCTTCTGGGAGAAGAAGCTATTAAACAGAGACATCTTCAACTACTTGGTTATGAAGTTGTGCAGGTAAAGTCCAAAGACAGTGGTTTGCTTTTGCTCTGGCTAACAAAACAAGTGAAAAACGATTATTTTATAATGCTTAAAACTGTAGTTGCAATTACTTCCTAAGGCAGATGTAGTCTTGTCCTTTCTACATTATGTGTGCTCTGTGTAGCTTTTGCCTTTTTGAGGGTGTTACAGAAATTCCTTTTTCTTCCTTGGATCAATTAGTGTATTCTGCCTGTCTTTTCTGCCAGATAGTGGCTGCTTGAAAGAGTACTTCTCTGCAGTGATTAAGGTTCAAATCTTGACTTAAATAAAAATGTTGACTAAGAGTTCAGTAGAATTGGGATTTTTAATTAAATACTTCTTAAAGATCTGAATTTAGAAATTAAAAAGAGGAGTGAAAAAAAGGAAGTGCTTTGTATTGTAAATAATATTTTCACAACGTAATATATCCTTTATTTGGTCTGCTGAATTAATAGGGGTATTTTTATCTTTAAACATACTTCAGATAGTTACTTTTAGATTCTTGAGGTTTTCTTTTTCATTTGTAATCACTTATCACATAAGCTTAAGTCGGTTATATTTAAATTGTAATGGATGTGACTCTTTGGTTTACAATAATCCCTGTTCAGGTGATTTACAGATCGATAGTATGCTTAGGATTAAGTGTTTCATTTTTAAAAAGTCAAATCTTTGATGTGTAACTTTACATCTGCTTTAATGAACATCAGCCTTATCCAGTTGTTTATTAAAAGGTATTTCCAGCAATCATTTTTGTTTCATTTCCAGATTCCATTTTTTGAGACAGAGAGTCTACAAAATTGCAGAAAAATGTCAGAATATCTTCACCAAAAAATTTTTCCTCATACGTACGGACTTGGCTGCTGACAATGGATAATAATACTAAATCACAACTTGACCTCCTGTACTATAAAGTGTGAATATTGTGCATGGAAGAACAATTCTGTTTTCTAAGTAACTCCGCCTAAGATGATTTGAGCTTCTGAATGTGACACCTTCCAATATTTGGAGCAATTGACATGTAAAGAGTAATAAAGACCAACATATTTTCTTAAGTTTTATGTCAATAGTTATTGTAAGTTAACAGATGTAAGTGTCAGACAGTCAGTGCTGCATTTCCTTTGTATTTTCACTGGTTCTGACTCACAACTGAAAATGGACATATGTGACTACTGAAGGATACTGGCTGGTGCTGAATGTACAGAAAATGCCATGCTGCCTAGCAATCAGGGCTTTTCTTGACAGTATAAAAAGAAATTGTGCAATTTATCTATAGCTGTTTGTGTGATTTCCCAAGTGTTTCATAAAACTAAAATTTGCAGTAGTTGCACAAGCAGTATCCTCTTATTGCTCATCCTTAAGAGATGTAGAGTGCTGCTCACTAAATAGCAATGCCTTACAGAATATGAGAGAGTTTTTATAAAAAAGATTCACTTGGTTTTGTAAAAGAACAGCTGCCACAGGGTAGTGAACTTTCACAGCTGTCTGTGTCGGGGCAACCCAGTATTGTGGATATGTATTATTTGTAGTATTGTCTTTGGTGGCTGTTCTACCTAAACTGGCTAAATGGGGTCATGTATGTGCTCCAGAGTTCCTTCAATTTACAGCCTGCCATTCCAGCCTAAATATTTACTGTGCTCTGAAGGCCTGAAACAGAATTATGTCCTATGCAGTCCTTTTTCATGCATCAGTACCAGTTCCACCCCTCTGCCAGAATTTAGAACTGGAACCAGTAACCACTTCAGCCGGAACAAGCGTGCCCTGACTTGAGTCAACCTATTGCTTTATAGATGGATGAAGGGGAAAATAACATAGCCTTTGTTCAGATCATTTAACTGCTGCATGGAATGCGTTTTCAGGTTGGCTTGTGCATCCTGTCCTGTGTGGAATTATTACTTACGAGTAGCAAAGCAGAATTCTCAGCATCACCCGAGTTTGACTTTAACTAGTATGTTTTGATACAAAAAAGGTGAAACTTGTACATCCTGGAAGTTCTAAATATTTCACCAGAATCACCATCCCTGGAGGTATTTAAAAGACAGGTAGATGTGGTCCTGAGGGACATGGTTTAGGGGTGGTTTTGGCATAGATTTACGGTTGGACTCGATGAGCTTGAAGCTCTCTTCCCACCCAAGTGATTCTATGATACAGAACATGCCCATTTTTAACTTCCAAGGCTTACTGTTAGTAATTTGTGAGTTGCAGGTGTTTTTCAGTTGTCCCAACAATTCCTGGAGATTTTTGGATGCAAAATCCAGATCCAAAATATGATTTACATTGTGTCATGCTGTGCATTCTGTTCATTTGAATTCGTTGCAGGTATAAAACCTTTACACTATTACGTCAGCAGTGACAGGCGAGGGAGGTAATTCTAATTACCAAAAGGTAATTAGATACTGTCCAACACTGCAATAGGAAGCTTACAGCACATCACTAACCTAACAGTTGTCATCCTAGCAAAGGAGAAATTAAAGGAAAATGACTGAAATATCCTTTGCAGAAGGAACTTCTCCCTAGTACAGAAGAACTTGTCACTAACTGAGCACTGAAGGGACACCTCAGCCTCTCAGAACTGAACGAGAAACAAGTAGTAGGAGGATAGTCTGTGAAAAGCCTTCAAAAGTGAGGAAGGATGAGAAAGGACTGAGAGAGAAGGGTGTGACACAAGCAAAGAAATGAGAGAGGAAAACTGATGCTGGTGTTGGTGACTCACGCCTTTCTCCACGGTGGAAGTCAGCTGGTGATGCTTATTTCTTACACGCGCCAGAAGGTGGCGGTGTTCTCAAACATTTGATTTCCCGTAGTTTTTCAAACACAGATGGTTTGTAAATATAGCAAGACTGCTTAAAAGAAGTAATTGGTACTGACTGTCCCAACCAAAAATAACCTGTCTAGAATATGGCCATATCCCATCTCATTCTTCACTGGTATACATTTGATACCGATTTTTGAAAAAGCATTCTGGTATTGTTAGAAAACATTTCCTTCTTACTGTGATTCCTTTCATTTAATGCCAGTGGATTTGTTTAGCAAAGTATTTATTGTTGAAAAACAATGTAGCAGTTATTGCTCTCTTAGCCCTAGCTCACTGAATATAGAGGAATTTGCAGGTCATGAATAATGAAAGTAACAAACACCTCTCAGAATGGGCTGCTCTGTGTGCTCTGCTTCTCACATCATGCCAAACAAGTGCTATTGGTTGCATAATTTACTACTTATCCATGCCCCCGATTAAGAAGTTCTTTGTTTTGATTATTTTTCACTGGGAGACAAATGATACAGACCTCCTGTGTGTAAATACCTGACAGAACTCCAGTGTCAGTCAAAGCCATGGCCTTCCAGTCCTTGTTCTGCTATGATCAGTCTGGCTGTTGTTCCTCTCTGAAAAATACTGCCTCAGCTTTACACCACGGCAGGATCAATGGCTCTTGAGAACCAAACTGATGCATATCCTGCAGGAGATACTCCTGCTCCTGAAATTACCTTAAAACTTTAGTACTGGATTCACTGAGAATACAAGGCACTAAATGTTTAAGCAGGTTTAGACATTTACTGTAAACGTGCTTTTTAAATGACTACTGCTCAAATCCTTGCGTTTTGCCCACCCTTTCTACCAAACCAAGTAATAGTGCTTGTTCTGCTAGTATAACTTTTTTATTTTTCAGCATTGGATACAGAACCAAGGAAGATTTTTCTTGTGGCACTCTTGAACACGTCAATCCCTCAGACACTCGTATAGTGAAAGCCAGCAAAATGGATGTCTAAAATCGGCTAAGCCCAGATTTTGTCTATTAAAATGGTAATTACTCAGAAGTTCCCTTTAACTTGACTTCCACTTGCAGTCTATTGAAACTGCTAAGCACTTCTCTAAGCCAGATCATTTCTTTACTTGCCCATTTATGGGTAAGCCCCTCCATTTTGGAAAATCCATGTTGAATCCCCGTTTCTGCTGTTGTGCAAATAAAATGACGCCTCGCAATTCTGTAGCAACACTGTAAGAACCAAGAAGTCAGTGACCACTGATACCCTGAGGAGCAAGCTTGCTTAAATGTTAAGTCTGTGAATAGTTATGTAGAAGCACTGCCTAAAATTGCAGAAAGACAGCTGTTGACCCAACAGGTCTCATTTGCAGTGTTGCTGCCTAAAATGTTCAGCTCTTGCTAATGCTGCTTTTCATGAGATCTTTATGAGACTGTAAGGAGAAGACATGCATTTGAATTAGCATAAGGACAAGTACAGCTGTTATTTCATCCTATTTTTAATCCAAATCATTCTCATTAACTAAAATGTGGAGGAAAAGGCAGAAGCACCATATTGCTTTCTGATGCGAGATGGGGTTTTTTCCACATAAATGTTGCTGGCAGTGACAGATAGAAGAGATTTAGCATGGGTCCAGGCTTGGAGAAGGTTCTTCCAATAAGCAGGTGATACCATTTTTCCTGTAGAATTCTGCCTGCACATGATTAATTCTTGCATGATCTCTGATCGGCTCCTCTATGGGCTTATTTAAGCGTCTTCCATACTCTGAAGATGACAAAACAGCGACAGGTCTTGCCATTTCCTGTGAAAATATAAACGTCTCCTTATAAGAAAATCACAGAGTGAATACTTGGCAGTTAGCTATTGCTAAATGTGCTGTGGCCGGGGGCAAAATAACAGAACTATACAGCATCTGCTATATGGATGTATATTTATTTAGCAGTGATTTGCACTCTTACTGTTCCATCCCTGGCCTAGTTTTTTATGTATATTAATAAACCATGAATGTATGACTAGATGACAAGATGATAAGATATGGAGCTGTGCTGTAACTTACTGTGGACTGATAATTTTTTACACATACACACAGAGACGTGATTATCATGTGATTACTGGCAAACTAAATGCTATGATACTGGAAAGTGGCACAGATTTTATTTTCATTCTTATTTTTCTTGTGCACTGACTTGCAGGATTTGTTTGAAAAATAGGAGAGATTTGTGTCCCCTGTTACAGGAACACCTACCCTGCTTGCACAATTCAGTGAAAGCACCGCATGAAAAAAATCAAAGCCTACAGAGAAAACACTAAAAGAGCAACCACTAGTCCATGCAAGCTTTCCCTGAAGGACATAAAGCATATACTACTGTATTTTTGCACAGTGAAAGGTTTTACTAAAAATGCTTTTAGCTGCAAGATTACAGAAATAAATGCTCTGCAATGATGACAAGTGGACTTGGTGAAAAACAACCTGACCAAGAAAAGATTATTTTAAGTTAGTTCTTCGTAAACTGCACTTTAAGTGACTGTGCAATCACTGTCTGCAATCTGCAGTTCTTTCCTGTGCTACAGCAACGGGGAGCTGTGGAGTCAGAAGGGAAAGACACGATTTGTTTGTTTTACTTTGCCTAACCAAAGGTGTCAGATTTATCAGGCTGCTTGTATGCTTGCACACTGGCTAACACAGTAAGCCTTGGTCCCCATAGTGTTTACCTACTGTTATAATACCTACAAAGAGAGTTAAAAATGCAGATGCCACACCACAGTTCAGGTGCAAACAAATGACTTCACTACAACAGACACAGGTTTGAGCTGTATCAGCACTTACGATAGAACCCATGAAGCACATGAGCCCCTGCATTTCCTGCGAGGATGCAGGTTGGAGCACAGATCTGAGGGGGTCTCATAGCAGGGCAGTGAGGTGTGAGCCATTTCCAGACAGAACTAGACCTGAGATTCTTGGGAAAAGGTTGCAAAACTTGTTGGTTTGCCCCCCCACCCGCCCCCCAAAAGAACCCTCAAACACACAACAGAAAAGCCTATTCCAAAACAACCATTCATCCCCCAACTCTCTGCCTACCTTTCCTGCCTACTTTGCCCCACCCCATTAAAAGCTATTCAGTACACCAACTTTTAACCCCACCAGAATAAAAATCAAGTCAAGAAGAGTGGCAGGCAAAACAAAAGACCGGTTCCTCTCCCCTCTCCAGTTGTGGATAGCTGTTGAAATGGAGAAATGACTGCATCTTTGTACCATCAGGAAAGACTTCGCTAGCGATACAGGGTTTACAGTGCTAACGACAGGCACCAGTATGTAATCCCAATAGTTTGTGTTCTCTTTAAATAAATAGGATTCAGTTTTCAGCGTCCTTAGTTGCACAGCGCTGACTGTGCACAGTGGCATTTAATCTTTGCAGGTTTGGCATTCAGCAGATTTCAGATTTTCCAACAGTTGGCTGGGAAGCATCCTGCTACACGCCTTCACAGTGTGTAATTCTAGCACTGTTAACACTTGAAATCAGCAATGGCAGCCTTGTGCAAACACTCCGCTGCAGTCACTGCGCTGCGTGTAGCTAAACCAAGTATCTGTGACTGTACTCTTGGATTCCCTGGGTGCACCCAGGCTCTCTGCAGGAAATGAAGGGCTTACTTGTAGTGGTTTGGTTTTTTCCACTACGAGGAAAGGCGTGTACTGTGGTGGATTCAGCCTGTCTCCCTTCAATATTGTACTAGAAAGATGTCAATTGTGGCCTTTTTATTCATTATGTTTTATAACACAGTTATTATTCTATAAAGTCTGTGAGGGCCACTAAGGTAATTGAAGAGCAGGAGTTGAGTATGTGACCTGCACTTAGTTCTGGGTGCGTCCAGTGTTGGGTGTCATCACGTGCAGGAGGATCATGCTGTAATACTCAACAGCTGTGGGTTTGATGTGTCTCCATGCTAATTAAAGGGCTGGATTAAGGGACACCTGTTCAGGCAGAGTCCCTTTTGCATGCACTGCCTGGCAGAGCTGGTATGAATTCTGGCCCATGCACGTGTGCTTTAGGAAGCAAACTGGTAGGAAAGTGAGTTTTGTTGATACTGGAAAGGACATAAGGGCTCAGTAAAAAACCTTAACTCTGCATTGATAAACTGTTGCGACACAAATTTCCCAGCTGGAGGCTGGTATTGGGGGAGAGGGGTTGGCTTTTTCTTGTTTAAATAAAAAGGGTAATTTTTAATTGGAGTAGTCATTTACATAGCTTCTGGCCTCATGCAGATTTGCAGTTGAGTTACTAGGCTTCAGCAGGTGATGGTAATGGGCACTCCTGGGATTCCTTTGGGAGCACCTAATACTCCCTACCCTGCGTGATAGAGCTGAAGGGCATTATGGCTATGCACTGAAATGGCTGGCATATATAGCTGCTAGTGAGATGAATCACAAGCAGTGGCCTTTGTCACAAAATATCAGCAGTTTTATTACACAGCGATTACAGTAATTTTAACTTTTATCTCTCTCTTTCTTCTTTTATCTCTACCATATATAATCACTAATACAGGCAGCCCTTCCTAGCCTACCCATCTCTTTGCATGCCACGAACCCATTGGGATTTTGAGGCCATTAACACACAGAGGTTGCACTTGGATTTTGGATTTTGACAGCCTCTACCTGTGTGTGTGCGTATATGAAGATATACATACACACACTTGTGTATGTATGTGTATTATTCAGATGCTGCATGGAAAAATACATATTTCTCTATATATTATATATTATAGTACTTCTGTTTTCAAGGCAGATGTTTAAGAAAGTGGCTGCATACTTCCTTAGCTATCAGGCTGCACACCAAACCCAGATTCTGCTGGCCTTGGATGCTTTGCCCAGCCTTTTCCAGGTTTGCCTTTAGTCTTCTGATTGAGCCCTCCTTTGCACAAGCTCCTTACGAATTTCCTTCCTGCAGGGCAACCTGGTGTAAATTTGTGTAACAAACTCACCAGCTGCAGAGATTTGGACTCCATCAGCAACTGCTGGCGTAGGTAGGGTGGACGTCAGAGGGCAGTGGTTGAGTCGGGGCCCCTGAATCCAGTCCTCTCAGGGAGAAGAGTTTTCAGGCATCACAGAAACAGCTGCAGGACCACCTGAACTGCAACTCTTGAGGGGCACAGACAGTTCAGAAGTCACTCCCAGTGACCCTCAAGGTCAGAGGGTTTGCCTTGCTGTGTATCTTTTTCCCCATGCTTTCACTTGCATATGGCTTGTCACCTGGAAATCAGGATGCCAAAGAGCAGGAGCTGACTCCGGTGTCCTCACTGGCTAATGCTTCTTCCTAAACCTCCAGGCGGAGGACAATTATATCCTCCTTCCAACTCATTTGATACCATATAGGCTGCATTATAAAGGGTAAAACAATGCCTGTAGTCTCCAGCCATGTCAAAAAGTACAAAATACTTTTAACAAAGATAATTATGAAGTTATTAAAGGGTTACCTCCTCATTAATGCTAAGACCACGACTCTTTGCATGTTCTCTGTCACATCGGTGAAGTTTTTTGTTGTAACCCTCTGGTCTTTTAAAAATGGAATCGTAAGTAGAAACATCTCCTGTCTTGAGAAAAGGGGAAAAAATGGCTAATTTGCAGTGTTTTTTAACTTTACAGGTTACAGAATATATGTAGCTGAAGCAATACTTAATAACTCAATACTTAACACTAACTAATAACTGTACATATAGCATTAGATGAGTGGTAACAATAGTGAGCTACCATTAGCAAGTTTTAGGTCACTCCTTTGGAATAGACTGCAATAAAAACATGTAATGATGTGATATCTTTTTAAAATCTGCTCAGCTCTGAAATTTCCCTTGTGGCAGTCTACCTCAGTTTTTCCCTGTAATCTGTTTGTAGCTTTTGGAAATTTAACTTCTTGCTTTGTTTGTTTGTTTGTTTGCTTTACTTCTCTGAACTTCATATTCTCCTTCTTAAGTTTGTACATTTGTCAAATGATCTGGCACTGTAATATAAAAGGAAAGCAGGCAGTTTCACAGTTCATTTGGAATGAAAAAGACAAAGGTATCCTGCAGTGGGAATCACCATTTCATTTCTGATTAAAGCAGAATTGAGAAGAGTTCAGAAACACGCCACAGTGGTAATCTTGTGATCCAGTAGTAATGCATACTACTGTGTACATACATACTACTGTATTACTGTGTAATACATACTACAATGTATGTCACGTATGAAAATATAGCATGCCCCAAGCCAGAATATTTTTTTTTATGATACCTGTTAATACAGTGGCATCCAAATGAGCACCATTAAAGATGTGTTCTGCTAACAAAGACATCTCTGAAATCCAATCAAGAAGGTCTCATCAATGGAATCAAAGGAATTTCAAAACCAGAAAAGTTTTCAAGGAAAGAAAAGCAAAATTCTTGTTGAAATACGCTGTCAGTTGTTAATGAATTTCATTAAAAAGTCCATATAGTGGTAAACATGTTAATTGATCCCTGTTTTTCTGCATGGCTGACTACAGCTTTGAAAAATTGTGCCTTTTCTTGGGCTTTTTTTAATCTCTAATTTTACAGTGTACCCAATTTAGCCTTTGAAAAGCTCTTGTATTTTGAGTCTTACCATTTACAATGCTCCAAAAATAGTCAAGTCAGGGCAGGTCAAGGCAGCTATAATGGTCCCATTAAAAGGAAACCATAAGTGAGAGCACTAGTGAGGCACCACTATAATCACAGGCTTCATTTGAAAGGGTATCTCCATTACTTGGTTCTGCGAAGAGGAGAGGTTACTTGATATTTAACCTATCCATCTCTTCATTTCTCAGAAACCATCAAGCCTCACAGAATTTCAGGCACGTTCAAGAGCATCCTGCATCTGATTTTTCACCTCCATCATCATCACCATCATCATTATTATTATTATTTCTGTGCTTCTTTGCTTCTCCGCTTCTCCTTTCCTCCTCACGCTAACAGTTTGACTCAGAATTTTAGTGGGCATCTAATTTGTGCTCACCACTGTGAGTGTTGTTTCTTTGTTTTTATTCATGTGATACTATTTGTCCATTATTTGTTACCTGTGTCAGAGAAGATATTTATTTTTTCTGGAACTCACAGATAGGTAGCAAGCCTGTTACATTAAAAACTAACCCTGTCCCAGGTGATCTGTTTAAGATCTTTCGCCAGATATGTAGAGGCAACGCTTCTGTGCTCAATATATTGATAAATTTTTGCAGTTGTTTCTCTTTGTTGTCAAATGATGACTTAGTTGGCCTAGGCAGTGATGGTGGAGAACAGTCAAACCCATCAGAGCAAGTGAATCACACAGAGCAGACAATATATTTGCACTCAGGGTGGGCATCCTCTGTGTACTGCTACTAAAGCTAAGCACTTTGAAAACATTCATTAATGTTCCAGACACACATAGAAATAGGTAATAGCTTTCTCCATGTCACAGAAGAGGAAACACCACACAAACCGGCTACAGCAACTTTTGTAAAGCAATTGAGGGAGCAACTGTCAGCCAAGGGATTAAAAGGCAGGAATTTCTGGCTTCTGGCCATGTGCACATCTTCCTCTGTTTCTCTCCACTTCAGTCTCTGACACACAGTTGGTTTTAGGTATTTAAACTGCAAAAAGGAATAAAATTCTCCTTCCTGTACAAATAAAAAATTTAAAATTATATAATTCCTTAATTGTGCAGAAGAATAGGTTGAATCTGCTTCCTCCCCTGTGGCTGAAGCCTGTGCTGTGCAGAAACCTATTAAACAGCTGTTATCACTTTTTGTTTCCATGCCACTGGAGCAGCATTTTCCACAAACCAGGTCATCAGGAGTGTGAAAGCAGACTTTACATCCTAAGCAAAAGCTCTACCATATGGTGGCTAATTCCATGCAGATTGGGTCGGCTGCAAGCTCCACCAGCCCCAAGCGCCCCACGCTGGCCCTCTGACCTGCCCTAGCCTTACTCTTGTTGTATTCTCCCCACCGTGTTGTGTTAAACATGGCACCATCTGCGCGCCCTCACCTTTGGCTCAGAGCACCTTCCCCGACGTAATGCTGAAATCGACATGAAAGGGTCTGAAATTACAAATCTACCCATCTTTTCACAGGGACACCCAGCCCATGCTGGAAATTGGTTTTGCTCTGCCTTTAATGCTCAGCGCTGCTCCGTGGTCTGTGCCCTGCCTGCATCCCGGGGCCACAGGACCTGCAGGCACTCCCAGGTCACCAGTTGTCCCTGCCCAGTGCTCTGTGCATCCAGCAGCAGCCTCTCACTTGGGTGGGGAAGGGTTCACAGGGTGTATTTATTGTTACAAATAAATACATGCTGCCAAGATATTGCTATACTACATTGATATAATGGCCATTTCAGAACCTTTAAATGTGTTGGTTTTTTTCAGAGGGGAAAAAAACCATTAAGTTCAGTGTCTCTCATGACTCTCTTCAGAGAGAGAAAGGTCTGCTAGCAAGGAACTATAGCCCTGTTGAAGCAGAAGGTCTCAGATTGTTTTCATTCCTGATTTTAAAAGCGAGGACAGAGAGGATGAGGAAAAAGGTTGATACAACGCAGCACAGAGCGAGGGGTGCGACTCCTTGCCAGTCTACTTCAGCTACTACGTGTTAAGTGTCAGTGCAACGCCTTCAGGAGCATTCTGTTATCAAGGCATATACTGATGCCATTGTTTTAAGTAGCTCCCTTTTCTTCCTTAAAGCTACACATACAGAAAATTTGCACGATGCACACTGAAAACCTTTTCCCTTGACTGAAAATGGAGTACTTTCTTATGAAAGGGGCCTCCAGGTGCCACACCCAGCCCTAGTGACAGATGGTGCCTTTCCCAGTGTTCCCCCTGAAAACCTCTTGCATTTTGGTGATGTCACATGGCTGGTTGGTCCTCAGCCTTTGGTGAGCCACGTTCTCTGCCTTCTCCTGCCTTCCCGTGAAAGGCGTCACCCTCATTTTCCACCCAGGAGCAGCAGCAAATGCCTGTTACCCGTCACAAAGACCTCTGAAGCTAAAACCCGCTATTTAGGCACTAGGCAGCCTAGCTAGCAGCCAACACACCGCATTTCCACTGCTCTTTGAAATATAAAAGGGATTTTTTGTGACCTCCACCCCCACCTGACCAGGTCCCCGAGGAGGAGGGCCGAGCCCTCGCACAGGGATGGAGCGCAACAGCGTTAGGCTGGAACCCACGGGGAAGTCTCGTCCTTCCAAGCCCCGCCAGGCTCCTCTCCCCAGCTCTCCCCCTTCCCTCCCTCCCTCACCTTGGCCTCCCGGTGGAAATAGCTGAGCTCCGGGGGCCCTTCCCGTCGGGCCGGGATGCGGCTGAAGGCGGAGAGGGCGGAGAGGGGAGGCCGTCGCCTGCTTCCCGCCGCGCTACCGAGTGCCTCCTCCGCCCCTCCCGACCCCCCGGCCCCCGGGGACGCCGGGGCGGCCGGGGCGGGGGAGGCCATGCTGCCGGGGCGGACGCCGTTACCCGGCAACGCCCGGCCGGCGGCCAGGGGAGGGCCCGGGCGGCGGGGCCCGGGCGCACCGGGAGTACCCCCCTCACGCAGCGCCGCGACACGGGGCTGCCGAGGCGGGGGGCGCCGGGCCGAGCCCCCCGCCCAGAGTCTGAGGCAGCCTGACAGGAACCGGCTCCCCCGGGCGCGGCTGGGCCCCGGCGGTCGCGGCCACGGGAAGAGCGAGGGGGTGTCCGTGGGAGCTGTGGGCGTTTCCACAGGGCGGTGGTAATTCAACCTGGGAGCGGGGAGGTTTTGGGCCTGGTTTTGAGCGGCGGCCTCGGGACCATCTCAGCGGGCAGCCTGATCCCCGGCCCGGCGCTGCAGCGCCCTCACGGACCGGCTGCCTCGTCCCTGGAAGCTGGGGAAAGAGGTTGGAGCAAAGGCTGGCCGAAAGGGACTTGACTTTTTTTCCCCCGTGGCTATTTGCGCTAGTCCAGAATTCCTCTCTTTAAGTTGAGAGGTTGCATAAAAGCACGCCAAAACCAGGGCGAGGGTCCCCGGTCTGGGGGAACCTGGGGTCTCTTGGGCCCGCGGCTCCTCAGGCCCAGAGTTTAACAGGCCCCTGTGCAGCCATTTCAGGCTCTTGCGAACACTGGAGTTGGGGGCACCGACAGTGAGCGTCTCCCGGGTGCCAACCTCTTAACAACAGAGTGGCTCTAAAACTGCTCTACTTTGGTATCACCTGGCTCCCATTTTTGATACTCATCTTGTGGTTATCCTGCTTTAATACATGCAGGTAACTACGCTCGCTGTGCCGCGCGGGGATCTGTGACTAGCTTGCTTTGGTTTACCTTTCTTTTCTGCAGAACTAACGTGCAATAGGTGCAGCATTGCTATTATTATTGCTGCTAGTATCTTTCTGGCAAGCACTTTCACAACAGCACTCTCCCAGGCGTCTTACTTCTATTGAACATTCAAGATGTATTAAAAAAGCAACCCAAAGATGCAGGTACCAGAGATCTTTGTGAAGAATTCTTCTGGGCATCATGGGCAATAATTCAGGTCTACTGTAAAAGTAGATGTAAAAGCGCCATCCCTACTACGTAGCTATCACTGTCCCATCACTAACACACTGAATAATGTAGCCTCTTGCTTCTTTCCAAATGCAGCGTGGAGGTATTTATACTCCACAGTCTTAGGAGGGTGGGTTTTTTAAGTCATTTATGACAATTCCCATCTGCTTATCTAATAACATCCATCTACCAATTAGGGTCCTCTTCTTTCTGTGGCATGGGCCAAATTAGCGCAGCGTAAGCGAGCAGTGGAGTTGGAAATCCAACAGCTGCCTTGCATCAGGTTCCGACGCAGAGACATGTTTGCCACTCTGCAAGTGCTTTTTCATAGTTTAGTCCAAGCACCAAGAGAGAGCAAGCCCATTTATAAAAAGCAGCTCAGCTGAAGCTGCAGCTATAAATAGGGCTACAAAAAGGTGTTCACCAGAAATCCAGGCAAGAGCTCGGAAGTCAGATCTGAAATGTTTCTCTCCAGTTTTCCTTCTACTGTTCACATGTAGTGCTTTTTCTTTAACATTTCAGATGGCATTAATTGGATTGCACTATCTGGATGCAATTCAGAGTGTCAAAAATACTGCTGGATGCTTGTTATAGATTTGTCCTAAGCTGCATGCACATTTGAAATAATTTAAAATGATGGGGTTTGGTTCATTTTTCTTTCCCAATGAAGATATAAATCCCTTTAGAATTATTTGACTCTTACAAAGGTTTTTTCTTCCAGGTCACTTTCTGCAGAAGCAGGATATGAATGCCCAGGTGTTTTTGTTCCAGTTACAAGACTTAGATCATACGCTGCTAGTATGCTACTGTTAAGTGTATGTTCCCGTTATAGAGTAAGATGGGAGGCCAGTCTGTTTCCTTAGTTATTTAAATATGAACGTGTAAACAATTGTGAGAGAGTGATGGAGCTATTTTAATCTATATGGTCAAAAGTGAGCACTCACATACAGCTGAGCTCAGAGACCAAAGTGTTAAAAGTTGCTTTGAATTCAGCATCTTAAGGAGAAGACGTTCAATGGCCAGCCTTTTTAGGGATTAGCAATATTCCCCGCAGGTTCCACAGCTAAGGTTCCTGAACTTCAAATATATTAATATGTAGTTTTATAGTCATAAAAGTGTCTCAAAGGCAGGGTCACTGTTTTGAAATGTCAAACTGGCTTATGGAATAACTTTGTAAGAAAAGTTCCTAAAAGGAATGTGTGAAGCAAATGGTAATGGGGCGTGAAGGAAAGGGATGGAGATGACAATGACAGGGGAATGGAGATGGGATCGACACAAGAGGACAGATGACATATAACTGGGCAGGTCATTGATAATGCAGAAAAACCACAATAGCTGTTTTCTTACTGCAAGGTGTCGTACCTGCTTCAATCTCATGTCACTTAGAGCCGAGATGTCTAGCCTCAAATTAAGGCTTAGCAATTAATCTCCCATCCTCGTTCTTGGACCTCAACATGTACCAGAGTGATGTAAGTTCACTACCCTCAGCTGATCCATGAAGGAGGGACAGCCTTTGCCAGCAAATGCTGCATCCCATGGCCCTGCAAAAAGAGGCTGAAACAAAAACTGCTCAAAAACTCTGTCCCCTTTCCACTAGCATAGCTTTTTGGTCCAAGCCAGTCATTTCACACAAGTGGTTGTTTCTTCTTGACTATGACTCTAGTGACACACTGCATGTCTCAAACAGGAAGGCTCTTCACAGGTTTTCTGAAGGAGTCGGAGACAACTGTACATCACCTGTGGAAGTCAGCACACCTTTTGCAATCTTCAGGGGTTTTTTTTGTTCATGAGTTCCTCAGGAAATTTTAAAATTTTCTTTGAATAGATCTGTTGTTTCAAATAGTTCTCTAGACAATTACTGTGTCTGAGCGTTGGTCTGCAGATTGCGGATATTTCCTGCATTTCGCAAATTGAAAAAATTTCAACTGCTGGTCTGGAGAATTATGCTTTCCAAATAGTTATAATTATTTTTATTTTAGCAATTGAAAAACAATTATAAAATGGTAACTGGTTAACTGATATAATTTCAATTATTAGTTGTATGCTGACTGATATCTGCTGAATTCCATTCCAATTCACCGAGTCAGAATATATTCTGTTCAATAACCCTCTTGGTAAGTAGAGTAATACACAATTTTATACATGAGGTGGACATTACTTTCATAGCAATTGTTATTTATGTCACTGTTTTAGAATGCAAACATGAAAATTTCTAGCCCTGGAATGTCAATCTTTCAAAATGCTTCAAGTGCATTTTTCCTGACAAAACTGAGACTTTCAGGAAGAGCATCTCAATGGCTACAAATATATTTGAAAAATACTCCATCAAAAATTTTCAAGCAATTCTTGGTAGAATCTTTATTTTGAGCAGTGGCATCCCACAACATAAAGGAGGTCATATCTTCATATTTGCAAACAGGATTAAAACTCCTTATCTTGCATTTTGACATATTTAAAACTACGTTGACCAGAATAATTCCTGCCCTTAAATTTGAAAATGTTTAAAATTAGTATGTAGCAAACTTTAGGGTGAACCAGCTACAATTAATTTATACACCACTTTTGACAAATCCACACAAATTTGAAGTACTTCAAGGAACAAAAATACTCTCTTAATTACATGTTTTATTTAAGGCACATATATCTCATTCTACATTTGTTTCTTCCCCAGAGTCACTCCACTATTTTAGACAAGAAAGGAAGAATAAAACTAAAAAGCCCTAGTAATAAAATTGTTTGGGGTCCACCTGTAAAAAGCGTTGAAGGGTAGTATCTAGGTCAGGTGAAGGAGAATGCGCTATCTAAAAATGAAAAATTAAAATATCTTCATACAGAAGTACAACCAAAAGGAAAACTACATATCAAAGGACAAGGTAATCATTGCTTTTAACAGTAAATCTGCTGCTTTACAAAGCATCCTGAAAACGTAGCTAATTATTTGTCCTGATGTGAAGTTCTGGAAACAAAACAGGACAGACTTTCAAGAGTTCTACCTTCAGATGCGCACAGCTGTTGCTTTAGAAATGAGCAGGTTGAACTCCTACCTGTGCCTCAGTTCAAAAGGGAAGGTCTGTAGATATTTTACAAAATAGAGGAATCATAATGAAATATAAAGAGAATTAAAAACGCTTTTTACACAGCATAAATAAGATGCTAATACCACTTTTCAGAAAGAGCAGCTAAATAGCATTAATTTACAGGTAATCCCAACTATGCTTGCAATTAACAAAAGTATCTGCAAATCTAATTTTTCTCCCTGTCCTTTCGTAGCCCTCCATAAATGGGAGCAAAGCATTGACTTTGAAAAAGAAATCCAGCAGGCTCCCCAGGTGTTCCTGTTTGGATTTCATTTTCCCAGACCACACTGAATGACTCTTATACTGATCTCTTGGCTGCTGCCTCATGGTGTGAAATACATTTGCATTGTACTTTTTGAAGTCACGCTCTTTGTGGTTCACTAGTGACCTACGAACTACAGCACCAACATGGAAGTCATAGAACTTGCGCCTTACTGTGATGTAGAATATATGGAATGTCAAATACTGATTTGTATGGTTATCATAAAGCTTTTCAAGTTACACACTGATACACAAGCAGTGTTATATCCAGTTATAAAGGCAGATGAATTCACTGCAGGAGAGGAAGAAAGAGGATAGAAGAACTCTGGGTCCATCTAGGCAGGGGAAAAATAAAACAGTATAAACAGTAGATGTAAAATGCATTGGAAGACAAATAGTATTTATTAGATACAAATAGCTTCTCAGCACTAGAAAGGTAATAATAATACTCAGCAGCTGAGGGCTAGAGAGAAGATGGTATGCACTTTTCTTTTTCTGGATGTCATACTGCATGTATAATCATCTTTTGGTCACTTTCTTGTTCTTTATCAGGATTTGGCTGCAAGAATCTGAATGCAACTACAAAACGAGAGAACACCAGTGAAACATGAGTGCTCTAAACAAGGGCATTTTCAACATGATCTTGGAGGGCACATATATGTCTGTCTTTATATTTAATTGGACCAGTCATCTCACAGCCATTCAAATGTTTTAATGTTTCGTGGCTTACAGAAATATAATATTGGTTAACTTTTATCAAAACCATAGAAACAAGGCTATCAAGTTAGGTACAAGGTTTGCTACTGATGTGCAAGAATACAAATGAAAAGCAAAATCCTGAATGTACAGGTTATACCTGAAAGCTGAACACAGATACGACAGTACAATAGAATCAACTTTATATAAAGGGTTTTCATCCACAGTAAGAAATGACTGCTTTGACCTGTAATAATACCAGAATGATTTTAAGGGCCAAAAGTACATTCAAAGTCTCAGAGATTAATAATTTTTTTTCTGTGTTCCTAGGAAAAATTTATAGCAAGTGGAGAGGGGGGATTTAGAAGTCTTAAAGCAGAGCTTCTTTTAGGCAATGACTAAGACATTGTTTCTGCAGCCATGTGAGCTATTTGGAAAGTCTTTCATTCCACCAGCAAATATTGATCTTAACTTGTTAATTAAAAGGAAGAAATCATAAAGACAACAAAATGTTTTTAATGGGATTTTATTAGTCTGAGCACCTATCTTGAGAGTTACTGATCAAAAGTCTCCAGCTCTGGGTGAGACATCAAGTGTGTTATGTTGGACATAACTGAAATAACTTGCATTTTGCTTTTAGACTAACTTGAAGGCATCAAATTTCAGCTGTCTATTTTACTGCAGATGTAGGCATTTTGAAATCTACTGCCATTCGAATTTGCTAGTGGGCAGATGGCTACCGTCAGTAAACTGTGCCGCACTCAGTGAGACTGTGGTGTGATGGCATTTATTTCTGAGCCACGCTTTTGAGAACTCCTTCTGAAAGGACATCAATGCGATATAAATATATGTTCCAGGAATGAGAAAACTGAATACTTTTACATTTCCATAGCATGCCAGTGCTATTAGTGCATAAATTGACTTTTATATTCATAAGGTATCAGTCAGAAAACAATCTTGTCATTATATGCTATTTTGTAAGTAAGAGAATGTTATTAATTCTGGTCTTGTTAGGATGTTATGACTAAAACAATTTGTTAATTTCAAGTACTGATTATAGCAAAGCAAAAATTAATCTTTACTATCTATGCTTTAAAAGAGCATAGATAATACAATTACCTGCTTTTCCAGTCTTTCACCTGGCTTATCTGTGAAACTCAACAAGTGTGATATTTCTGAATTCAACTGGTTTTAAATTAATCTTGAATATGCCCAAAGTAGCATCTTTTGTATCTTCCACTCATACTCATGTCCCAATAAATTAGATTATTTTAAACATCCTGTGAAATCTGGCATTGTAAAGGTTAAGTGAAAGGGTGAAAGAGGTTGTCAAAGTGCAAAACAAACAAAACATTTATTCTCTTGTGCAGCGTCTCCTAGTTACTGTTTAAGCATTGCAGGCCAGTGGCAAAGTAGCAACGCTACTACCGTCTCCAGTATCCCCCACTTTGCTTGCGTTTCTGGATTTGAGGTAAGTCATCTGTATCACGTAGGGAGTAAGTGACTGGGAAGCGCGTAGGATGCCACCCAAGACTGAAGACAGTTGAGGCGATTTAATTTCAGAAAGGCAATAGCAAATCTACCGGATGTTATTGACTGAGGCCACTGAGATAGCTGGCCGTAGCCTACCTCAACATCTAACTGCTGAATAAAAAGCAGCAGCGGCAGCAGCAGGGGACGCGCAGGTTTAAAGCAACAGAAGCCATGGAAGGAAGCAAAACTAAGAGACGGCAACAGTAAGACAAAGTACATATAAACTTTTAATGAATTAACCTTACAAAAGACAATAGCTTCAAAACATTTGACACGTTTGTACAAAACTATTCCAGCATTGTTAGTTCTCTCCTCAGAAAGAATGCCAGCAAGCCACCCAACGTGTCCCTGGCTATGAGATGCAATTGGTGATCACATCCAAATCATATGTTGACAGAGTAAACTTATTTACAAATACTGTATACTTTAATACCAGATTAGTAAATGCTATTGGGGAGCGACTGTATTTTCCAGAAAACACCATGCATCAGGAAATAGTATGCACCCCTAGCTTTATTGCCTTTTTTCCCCGCATTTGTCACTAACATCTCTTTTTAGTCCTTTCAGGGTGAGTTCTCTCCTTTTAATTCCTATTCCTTCTTCTTTTGTCTTTGAATAACAGTGCAAGTAGCAGTACAATCTTCCAGTCCTATAGCGTACATCGTAACTGTCCTTGAACATAGGAAATCAAGGTGCAAAATGATGGCTCATGGGACTATTCTGCAGCCATATTAAAATAAGTGCCACATACCAGAAAATAGCACGCATGTTAAGGGCCAAAATGTAGTTAAAAAGTGCGTGATACTTTCCTGAAAGTATGGTATTGATGACACGTACAAGCATTCTTCAAGATGCCACGTTCCCTTGTGAAAGGGATCTTGTCATTTCAGTATGTACAAAGTATGTCTTCAATTCTCCTTTTCCTTTTACATTTATTATTCCTCTGCAAGTGCTCATGTACCCCAGTGTTTGCAGGACATTGTTCGTCTCCTCTGTAACCTGCAACAATACAGTAGCACAACCGGCATTGATAACAGAGCAAAGCAGAATCTTTTTCCAGAGCGGGAAGGGAACGTATGTTCTGAGCAATTACAAGGGTTTTGCTATAATGCTTATAAGACTTTTAAGGATCTCAAGTGAAGTCTGAGCACCTGAGCTTTCAAATAGTCTGTTGCTGGATACCCATTCTAACCTCTTACAGCAAGTATCAAATTGGGCATAACCATTTCTGTATCTAGGATTCCAAATGGAGGGCTTGTAGATACACAAATGGCACTGGGGACAACACTCATCCTCATACAGCATTCTTCTCAACTTGAGGAGCTGTTTCTCATTTCAGTAGACCCGAGCTTCCCCATATTTTTGTAAACGCTAAGGCTGTGTGAATGAAGTGATAGTAAGACATTACCATCATCTGTTAGAGCTGCTGTTGCCAGTTTCTCACATAACTGGCAGTGAACCAAACTTCTGAACCGAACAGTTCTGCCATCTTAGGTGAAAACCCACTAGGACAGAGGTTGTTCAACAGCATCGGCGGTCTCAGGCTGTCTGTGTTCCTTTGTGAACCAAGCAACTGTTTGTAGATGTCATTGCTTTCACATCCCTTCTGTTCTCACTTTTGACCGACAGTTTGGAACTGTACTTTTCCATTATTTAGTTCTGAATAGTCTCAATCACAGATCTGGAGTGCTCTCAATCACATGCTGAGATCCCAAAGTGCTAGGCACTATACTAGGCAGATACTTAAAATGTCATCCCTACCGAATCACTGGAAAGTTAGTAAACTGAAGGTCTTTTCTATACAGATCTATCTATAATCGATACAGATAATTATCTACAAAGATTATTAATCAACACAGTTCATTAAAAGGGAAGGTTCATGGTTGCTTTATGGATTTAACTTGATGTACAGCTGTTATGATAATTTCCCTTATTTAGAAATAATGAGCATCAGGAATGCTGTTCAGAGATAGCATAGCTAGTATTTTAGTTTATAAATTCACTGAATAGAAATGTGATTTCCCTCAAATCCTCTCTTAATCTAGGGATGCATTTCCAGGCATCCATGACTTCCTCTACCATATTCCTCTGTAGAGTCAAGTCAAAGTTTTGATTCGCCTCCCATTTTCCCTGTAATTTTCTTTTAATTCTTTACTTTCCTGCCCAAGGTCTAATTCTTTTGAAATGTGCAGGTACAGCTGGTAGGCAATTTTTTTCTGTAGGCATCCTTAGCTCCAAAACACAGACCTGTTTAGTGTACAAATACATGATGTTTTTTAAGCACCAAACTCCAAGGATTGAGCTAAATACCAGCACAAACCCAAGTCTTACCTGTATTTTATCTAAGACACCAGTGCTGTCCATCCTGCTGGCTACATTTACTGTATTGCCCCAGATATCATATTGTGGTTTTTGAGCTCCAATTACTCCAGCTATTACAGGTCCATGGTTGATACCTGGAAAACATCAGAACTGAATAGTGAAGAAGAAGATCCACCAAACAAGGACACGCAGTGCATCTGGTAAAATATCAAGTTGATGAACATGGTATTGGGCCCATGCTGAATAGTGAGTACAGCAACCAATAGTCTGCTCATGTCGTTCACACTCTTTTATCAACCATTCACAGCAGGAGGATGTTAGTTATAAAAATACCACAAGCTAGTTCATCTAATTTTAGTTTTACAGCTCCCTCCCACCCTGAGTAAATTTGGTATTTTCAACCATTAGTATCCTAATAACCTGTTACTGCCTTTATTAGATAGCATGAGGAACACACTGTGGGAGGGTGGCAGCTTCTGGGAAAACAGATGTACAATAATTTCATTTCTACTTGAAGTGAAAAGGGCTTCTCCTCTCTGCAATAGTTTATGGCCAAAACAAATGACTTTTACAGTATTCTTTGCTTCTTAAATGTAGAATAAACTAATGTGAATGAGCTGGAAGGATTTGAAGCCTTGTTCCGAAGGCTGGATTGCCCATAGAGTGGTCCTAAATAATTGCAATATAAATATATGTATTCAAATAATTTGATTAATCATAGAGTAAGAGTAACAAATTGCTAGCTCTGAAGTGCACACTGTAAGAGTGAAGAACAACATAGTGTAGTCCCTCATTAGACTGGGCATTTTTATCTTGCACTCAGTTTGTATCCTATGTTATGTTTGTAAAAGGAGCGAGTTGTACTCTGCTAGTAGGGAAGGAAACCAGGAGGCAAAATCAAAAGCGCTATTGTTAACCAGTGTCAAATATGCTATAATTGTAACTTTACATACCGATGAGCAGGAAAGCCAAGTTAGACCTAGTGAGAAATAAACCCTAGATAAGTGAGTAGTTTGGATTTCTAAAATTATCTCCACATCAATGGATCATAACTGACTTCTACTAATTCCTTGACAGAAATCATCACTAGGGATATATATCTATGCAGCAAAATGATAGTGTGATTGTAGCACGGGGAGACATCTCAGGGCTCGTTCATCTAGTATGGATCATATGAAACATGGCAGCATGGGCTAGCAACCAGGCGATAAGCCCACCTGGTAACCCTGGAAAACATGACTGTAGCAGTTAAATTTAGAGAACTGGGGAAATGCACAAACTCTAAAGGATACCAGATAGAACCTGATAAATATTTCTCTAAGCTCTTGGGATTAAATGCACAAAGGGACTTGGGCCTTGCAACAGTCTGCATTAACAACCAAGTCATGGGGGTAGATTTCTGCCTCATGACATCCAACATGTAGAAAGCACTAGTGACCTGAGAGTGGAATCCACAAAAGCCACCTGCTGCATAGCCCAAGCTGGCTAGTAGGGGATACTGAAGAGATATGTGTGGCATACGCTCTGCCATGGTCCAGAAATTAGGGCAGTGCAGTGGAATTTTCCTGCAAAATACAATGGGCAGGAGGTGACTTTTTTTTTTTCTTTTTTTTAACCTCCTTCCTGAACCACCACTGGTGATGGTTTGAGTAATACATCAGAGGCTGGAGAGGCAGCTTCAGATCTCTTTCGAGGAGACTTCTACTAATATCTCTTAGGAATGTGTTTTGGCCACCCAGGCATTCTGGGATGTGCTGCTCTACGTCATTCCTGCTAGCGTGGGACTTCTTTGCATGATACACATGAATGTATGTGGGTGCAAGGCTGGAATAATAATACTCTCAGTCCAGGTGAATGCTCTAACAGGGGGCGATACCATTTGTCTCCTTCTCTCATATCCAAAGCAACATTTAATTATTCCATGAAAAGTCAAATACTGTTCAGCAAGACAGAGAATATCTCATTCCAAAGTATCCTACAGCCTGGGCTTATAGCATTCTCCAGGGAACAGGGATCCCTGTGCTTGAGCAGCCTCAGCCAAAAGCAGGAACTAAATTAAGTTCACCTACAATGCGGACAAATGTTCTAACGGTGGAGCTATATGGAACACAATATGTCAGCCTCCATTCTGTTCTGAAAAAAACCAGTACCTGTGCAAAACTTCCAAAAGCATGCCTGAGCTTGTCTAACATATCAAGCACCTTAGGTCGCAGAAGGGGAGGAATGCCTGAAATACAATCTAGGTGGTCCCCTGCCTTGCCTGACAGCATCAGGGTAGGTAGGCTCTGTACCTCCTAAGGCATAACTAGCATTTCAGGCACTCACAGAAAATGAAGGTTGAAAGCTGAGACCTCTAGTGAGTTGCAACAATTCTAGGCTTAGATGCTGGCTGAGGAAGATTTTTACAAATGGCAGTTTGGGTTTAAATTCTTGCAGCAGGGATTATGCCAGAGGTAGCTGCTGAAATGTTTCCGTGGCTCTATTTGTTATGGATATCAGATGCTTTCATGGTGAGGTGGTGGTGGAAAGTGGAGAAGAAGTGAAGATGGGAAGTGAAGATCTTGGTGGTGCCTATACTGGATTAAGATGGCAAAAGTGCCAGTTCGGGGCGTGTGTCCCTTTGTAGATTTATTCATTCCTCACTTCATGAAGCAAAGGAGTCTGACATCTTTGGAACCTATAGCAAACACTTTAAAAATTGCAAGTAGGTATCTTTTTTTTCCCCTAGAAATTTTGCTTCATGATCCTCACTTTAAAGGAGTCAGTATTGCTTTAAACAGTTTGCAGATTTAGCCCTGACACTCTGCAGCTTTTTATCTGTACTGACACTGCTGATATAAGTATGTTTGCAAATATCTGGCATGTGTCATCTATGGCAAGAAATGAACTTTTTATTCTGTACAGAAATATGATATCTCTAAACGTTTCTTTTAAACCCATCAAGTTCTGTAACACTTTGAGAGGGAAGTATACTTCAGATTTGCTTTGTCGTTTTTTAACTCTAGCAAGGAATACAAAAATACTGGCAAAGGAGTGCTCTCAGGAAGACGCGATTTCAAGTCAGACGATAGCAAGTTTTGCCAGTGGGTGGCACTGTGAAATCAACATGAAAGGAGAAGCCGAAAGGAAAAGCAAGCAGCACAGCAAGAAAAAGACAAGACAGGAGAATAGCTGTTGGAAATCAAATACTTCTGACATGTTAACAGGATTTATGGGTTTCCAATATTTATTTACTGCTTTCATTTCACACTTTTCAAGTTACATATTGTATTGTAAAACTGCTGTGTACTGCTATCAGGAAATAAACATTTTGGAACATATGGTTCTTGACCAGCTCGGAATTCATTTATTTCATCATGCTCCCCATGGCTTACTGCAGCTGCCTATTTCATTTTTAAAATACCACGATGCACAAGTAGAAGCAATTAGAAGCTGAAATATAAGGGATACACCTTTCAAATGTAAACAACTGGTCCTCTTTGCTCTTATTTGTCAATAACCACAGAATAACAAAGAACAGAAATACCCTTCTTTGTCTAATACTTTGGAAGGAAAGGGTGCATTTTCGCATTCTTGCTTGAGTTTAGTACATCTGAAATATTTCAAACTCCAGCCTCACTGGCCCCTTATAGCTCCTGTCCTCCAAAACCATTTATGTGGTTTTGTAAAGCCCCGTCTAGAGTCTTCTTGTGTCCTTCGGTATTGATAAGCTTAAAAATGTATGTGGTTAACAAACTCTAGAATAATTATTATAAAATTACCATAAAACAATTCAGAGCCATGGGAATGTATTTTCCAACCATTCTTTACTTTGGAATACTGCCCTTTTCTGAGTCCTGCCTTGAAACACTCCTACAGCAGCTATAGTTAACGGGTAACACTACGTAGGCTGCCTTTAAACAGAGTAAAGATGGTGCTGTTTACTTTCATGGCCTTTTTGCTCAGTTCTACTAAAACTTTAATCAGCTGCTATTTCACACTGAATTATCCCCTTCCTCCATGACAGTCTTATAAAAATCCTGTGATACATACCTACTCGTAACTTGAAGTCATTGAATGAATGCTTGTTTATGACATCCAGTTTCGCCACCAAGGCAAATGCGAATTCCACCATGGTTCCTATGTGCATATACTGTCGTTCAGGTTCCTGAAGTTAAACAGCCAAACAAACAGAATAAAATAATTTTCCTTAGCCTTAGTTGTTATGAGAAAGCACTTAAGCCCTTAGGGATGGCCTAATGCCAGTAGGCAGCAGAAGAAAATTAATGTAGAAGATGGTGCCCTGTCCAGCATCAGTTAGGTCAATCAATGGCCAATAGACCAGGATGTATTTTACTTACACAATCAGACAGTCTAGAGAGGATAGATCCAAAACATGTCTAATGTAATGTTTTGATTGTCAAATAACTGATTTGCTGCTATCTAATCTCACAGGCACTCAATGTCTATGTGTGTCTAGGATTTGCTCATTAATTTTCTCCAAGTGTCTGCTTCTATTTTATGTCCTTTAATAATAAATAATTCTTGTGGACTGCCCCACAGAGACTGCTCCCTCTCACTGGTGCACAGCTCAGCACCCTAGTTAATGGTTAAGCTTCAGTGAAATCCACAAATTTAAGAGTTCCTCCTCTGACCTCACCTGGTAGATAAGCAAGCACCTCTGAGAACATCTAAGAGACCTGAAAATGAATAAAATACAAGAGGAAGAGAGGAAGAAGGGAACCCATCCTCTGTGCCCCAGTTTACTAGCTCAGAGCATACACCACTTATAAAGGCTATCAACTTAAATGTCTCCTCATACCTCAACAGTGTAGCCTGATTTCTAACTACTGGTTTGAGTCCCCTCAGGAGAAAATTGATTTTTGGGATGCCATGGCCCAGGGTAGGACCCTGACAAGAGAATGATTTCCTAAGAGATGGCTTCACTGCTCTCTATGAAAAATGACTGAATCGTCCTCATTTCTTGATATCAAGTGAGAGAAGAGATGGACAGATGACATCTTTGGGAGATGATTCATAGAGTAGATGCATCAGCCTCGGTGGGACAGTAGTGGTGCTTGCCAGAGCAGCTGTTTAGATGAATAAAGTCTGCTTCTTTGTAGTTCACTCCTAGCTAAGACAGATGGTTTCCTGTTCAGTTGATGTTTTCAATCCCCTTCCTTAGGCACTCACTCTTCCTTGGGTGCTTGTGTTAAGCTGGGGCCTGTTCCCAGCATTTCGCCTAGCAGTCAGCCACTGCCACACGAGGTGCTGCAGTATCTGTGGATCTTCGAGCATCTGGACTGAAGGTTGCTGAGTTTTGGTGGATTTCCTTTGAAAATGTGTACTAAATCACCAAAGGAACTCTAAAACTTGGATCTCTTGATTCACAGTTTGTGGAAATAATAAAAAATCTATCAAATGATAAATTTCTTCCTGTGCACACGCCAGTTTACAGTTGTGATTGAAAGACCTCTTTACCTCTTATCTCCAGTGTACAGTTTTGCATTTCCCTCATCCCCTTCACCTCCCTGGATTAAATGTCAGAGCTAATTTAAAATCATTCTTTTTTTGTCCTCAGGATCCTTAAGGTCTATAGTTCAGGTGTTAATTGCTTCTGTCTAGAAGGAACATGAGTTTGGCAAGAGCACATTAATCCTTAGCAGAGGATGTGTTGATTCATAATTGCTGTCTCTCTGTTGCTAACCTGTAGTACTCTACAGATCATGGCAAAAGCAAGGTTTTTGCTTAAAAGTTACAATTGCTTCTCTGAACTTTATTTCTACTGACTGCAGTTCCCAATCCTACCCTACTAAATAAACCAGAAACAAAAGAACACATTCTCATTGCTGAGCCTGAGGTTTCTGTAAGGGTATGGTTAATACGGCTACTCAGCCCTCCCAGCTTACAACAGAAAATACTCATTCTTGCAGTCTTCCGTAGACTGTATAAACCCAGTTCTGCTGCAGCATGTAGCAATAAAGTGCTGTATTGTATTTTGAGTAGAAGGCCTGGTTTAGACTTAGGAAATACAGAGTTGGCACTTTCAATCCACAGTGTGAAGAACAGTAATTCACAAAGACTACTAAATGAAAGTATACACATGTCCAGTGCAATATAATCTACACTAATAAGAAAAAAACTAGGCCACAACATTATACCTAATGTGCATTTTAATGGACAGAATTTCAGCCTTCATTTGAACATGTTTTTATTAAGCAGGACCCTTTTCCTGTACCTGACACTGTTCTTGGTTGGGTGTGGCACTCAGTCCTGTTGCTGCCATGTAAGTGCTTCCAATGGTCTTTATCTTTTCAACTCCACTGAACTTTGGCTTTGACAATAGCTGTAAAAAAAAGGATCATTATTCATTATTTAGATCAGCAGCCTTGTTACTCTAACAGCATTGTTACTCTAACAGCATTCAGAGTACTAATTCTTAGAACATTTTCTTTAATAGACAAAAATGTCTTCAGAAATATATATAGGGTGAAGGACTTAAGGGTGGATAAAACAATGCTTACAGCCTCCAAGGAAAGGGAATTTCTGTCTTCTAAAATACATTTTTATTACAAAGGGACTAAATTTATAGTAATGAGAATAAATTCCACCTTAGTGTACATACAGCTCTTAAAATTCAGTAGACTTTAATATTGGAACTGAATCACCATGTGAGCCAACAGTTAAGCTTTAAGCAGCTTTCTAAAATTAAGCATCTCTTCCATGCCAATGGGATAGTCCATATCAGTGGGACTAAAATCCAAGGATTTTAGTACATATCAGGTTGTTTTGAACATTCCAATGTTCTCCAAACAGGTTTGCTGCTAAAATACCCTCTCCAGCGTCAGGTCCACAAATCCAGTCATGACATGATCTTAACACCTTTTTCTTGTATCTTCATCACTAATAAGTTTCTTTAAGACAAATACTGTTCTCAGTGAGACCTTTACAGCTGCTTTTTCACAATCCATCTGTAGTCATACTCTGTACCTCCTTGTAACTTCAGAGAATGGAATATTAAAACTTATACAATCATTTGAGTCGCTCATCTATCAACTGATCAATGCTCCATATAATGAGACCAACATAGATCAGGTATAACACAAAGCTCTATCGTTTTAGGGGACATAGATTTACGTACCTGACTTTAGGCACTAGTATTTAGAAACTGTAGTTAATATATGGCATGTAATATGACTGCCTTATGAACTGCAGCTAAAGGGCAAAAATCAGATACACACATAGGATTCTCATTATAACTAATCAAAAGCAACTGAGTATGATGTCAGATCAATATCAATTTATCCCAAATAAACTTCTTTTTCCTTTAATACTCCCTGCAGGTAATTTCCATGTGACTAGGCACACAAAAGTTCTTTTCTGACAGCTCATCCACTCTCCCTTTCAAGTACCTTTGCTTACTGTTGCATACCCTGGGTTATTAAGATTGAAACCATATGTTGATTGTTGTTAGAAGTACATACGTCATCAAAGTCAGCAATGATCTCATTTAGCAGCCTGAGACATTCCAAGCCTTCCTTATTTACATCAGATTCTGTGTAAAATTCCTTGAAATCCGGAACAGAGGCAAACATGACACAGACACAGTCATATGACTGATGATATAGATCCTGTCCAAAAAAAATAGAAGAGAGAAAAAAAAAAATCTGACATATCCAGCTCTAAATAAAAGTTTCCTTATTAATATGCAGTGTCCTGGTTCTGAAAAGGAAGTTGTTGAAGTGGTTGGAATGCCTTAAGATATTTAATAAAACATACACAGCTGGAAATATTTTAGTGATTTAAAGTTACCTTTTTTCCCTCCTGAACATTAACTCTGTGAACATAAAATTTTCACTAATTTATTAGATAGGGCCCATTTCTGAGGCTTCTCATGTAGAGAATTTGATCTGGCTTGCACAGAGGAAACTATATTTTGCAAAATAATCTCTAATTTATTATTAGCTGTTTGTGTTATTGTAATAACTTGAAAACTGAACCAAAACAATGAATCCAACGTACTAGAAAAGCATAATGCAACACAATCCTGATAGTTCCTAAAATAAAATGACAAGATGCCTACTAGGACAAAATGATTGTCATTTCTTTGCCATAACAAGGAGCTGAGGCAAAGGGAAAGAAGTGACCTGAACTAAAACTTATTTATGTCAGATTCTCTACTGCCTTCTGTGACCACTAAAATGAGAGCACCTCTGCTCCACAGGAAGATGCTGGTGCTAAAAATGACCACACCACCCCCCGCTTCAGTTTACTCTCCACTGTCCTTATACATTAGAATATCTCTTCTTTAAGGATAAATTTACATCCTGAAAAAAAGGAAAGAAAGAATATTTGTTAAACTAATACTTTAAAAAAATTACTAGCTATACACAAAGGTAACCGCAGCAGTAAGAGATGCTGTAAGCAGCTATAAAGTCAAATTCTGTTCAAGTTACTATTTGAGTAAAACAATGATTTCAATACTTGTGTGCATAAGGTGAATAGGATTTCTTCTGTAATTTCAAGAAGCATCAAATGTGATTTTCCTTTTTACTTACCAAAGGGGTTTTTCGCAATTTCACTGGCAGCATGTTTCTTTTTGAAAGAATGTGGCGTGTCTCAACACAGATGTGTACAGATATAGTAAATCTCTATGGGTGATGTAGAACTGAAAAACAGCAGAGCTGTGGGAAAACTGTTGACCACCTCATCCCAGAACAGGTGTGAGGGAAGTTTCTGGGAAACACAAAAATAATGGCAGACAGGGAGGAACACGGGCAGCTGGAGGAGGTAGATGAGTTAATAATAGGTTTTTCTGCCCCTTTATTTTCTAAGGATTCTATAATCACAGCATCACTGAAGCTCCACCATGCCACTGTGCAGTGTGGATGGAATCCATCGTTGCATTTCACCATTATTATTAATATTCTTAAAGCTGAGATGATTGAAATTGCCCATCTGTACCTGACACACAGCTTACAGCCATATATACAAACTCAGTATTGCTTCAAAGTGACCTGATTGTGCAAATGAAAAGCAACTAAACAAAACGTCCAAGCTGATGAGTTCACTGTCAGATTGCTACTAAACTTCAAAGGACTTCTGGATCTCCATTGTCCTCTTCTCAAGAGAGTTTTTCATGAAGAACCAATACTGTGATAATATTTTTCTGCCATCTATTTTATCCACCTCCAGAAACATCTGGTTAGTAAATTTAATCCATATAAGAAAGTAATGAAATGGCGGGGAGAGGGAACCCCTCTGGCTGGAAGACATCTACTGAATTTAGGCAATTTAAGCACCTGAGTGAAGTATTTAATTTGTAAACACAGTCATCCTATGTGTTCTATATTGTCAGTACAGCAGATGCACCTATCTGGAAGGTCATTTTAATGCCAGATGGGCAGGATCACCTCAGACAGTCTTTCTCTCTCTCAGTCAGTTATGGCAAAAAGGCTAGAGGTAATTTTTCCTCAAGAGGAGTGCCTGAAACTATACAGGATGACTAAGAAATTCAGAAGCTCAGGTCCGAAAGGACTCTTTGCTCCAGTCTCCCTCACTTAAAACCAAGCCCACTCTGTAATACTGCAGTGACATACACTGGCAGCTGGCTTGAGTATGTATGTAGCTAGACTTGGTGCAGACATACTCAGACTAGAAATTAGTTCAGCGGAGCTGTAGAACAAGATTAATGGGCTCCTCGAACATTCAGCTTTTGCAGTCTGCATTTTGCTTCACATCTACCAACTTCAAGTTTACCTCAGGCATGTCTACACTGAAGCTGCAGCAACATTTGCATATAAATATACTCAAAAGTTAATATCTGATGGGCTGAGTGCTCTTCACAGACAAGTTAGCAGAACAGGTACGGAGACTGTGTTCTGTGGTTAACTCAGCTTTACTTCTGTTTCCTCAAGTCACCTTCCCTGGGACTTGATTTCAATTTTGGGTGAAGGGATTCAGGCCACACACATGGTACTAGTTATTAAAAGAGGACTGCATCACAAATATAGGGCGGGGCCTTGGTAATACAGAAGGGGAAATTCACAGCGTTACATAAAAGACTCGAGGGAGATACAGGAGTATTTATAGCAGAATGTAGATCATTAATACTCAAAATACGGATTATTACACATGCTTTTGAAACTTGACCTTACAAAATAAACAGGTTGTATACATTTGGGATCAAATATTTTTTTAAAAAAATGTATTTTTATTCATACTCCTACCAGCTGTAAAAATCCATTAAGTTAAATCCAGCCAAATTAATAGCACACTTATAATTAGTATTAATACACAATTATATTGTCCTAGGAATTCTGTTAATTACTAAAAAAAGTTGTTTTAATTCACCAGATAAACATTAGATAGCAGCTGTTTTATTGTCTTCATTGAATCCTGCTCATTTTACATCCTGAGAATGTAAAACGTGCCAGAATTACACTACTAATGAGATACTGGTTGTAAAGTTTGTGAAACAGACAAAATCTAGGCACAGAGGGGATACCAGGACAGTGCCATGTCTGAAATAGTACATGGAAACTAACACCATGTAAAGGTTTATTTGAGAATACAACTCAAATTCATAAGAAAACAGGTCTGTTAGGAGCTACAACTGCACCCTTACAGGAACAGAAGACCAACTACGCAGCATTGCAGGCATGTGATATTACTGAATAATATGAAGGAGAGATGGTATAAGATGGATTCATTACACCATCTCATAATACGGGAACCAGAAGATAAAAAGAACATTTAAAAGTAGAACAAGGAAAAATATTTTATATAAGACATATATAAAAGTATATTTCATTGCTGTTCAACAACATGAAAGACAAGAGCTTAGAGAGTTAAAAACCTGAATGCTTGTGTGAATACAAGAAAAATGCATAACTAGGAAGCACATAAAAAGCAACTGCAGAAGCAAAATATGCCCTTGCATTTACAGGTAAAAGCAGAACGATGAATAGCACATTAATCTTCAGCCATTCCTCGAATTTTGGCTTAATTATCTAAGACTGGATCCTGCCTGGGCCCCACAGTTGACTGGACTGCTGATGGGTGGCAACTCCTGTCTTATTATGATTGCCATTGAAAAAACCATGGAGCTCTAATTAGCTGTTAGGAAGTGCCTTTGCCATCTTCCCTGAAAGCAGAAGTATTGCCCCTAATAAATCATGGCAACTTGCACAATTCACAGTCATCAGGAAGAAAAATATGACTGAGCAAAAGACAGGAGCAGAGATTCAAATGGAAGTGCTGTTGTGACACAGGAAGATCAGTGTGCTTTAGGCTGTTGGCTGTCCACCCAGTACGGGGACAAATAACCCAAGAGAAAGGGTTGCATGCCTGACTGTTACTATTACAGACACAAAACTTCTGTTTCTATAGCCAGAGTTATCACTCCTTCCTCTCCTCCACCTCAGAAATAAATGAACACATTGTACGTGAACACTTGTCACATGCTGAAGCTCAGCAACAGTGTCCCATTTCTCTTCCTGCCTCTCTAATAGTGGGGCAATATCCATCCTACTAACGCTCTATAGCATAGTACCGGCATGGAAACAACAACAAATGGCACTGTTTATAACCAGATGAGTAGTAATTTTGGCTGTCACAATAAATGTCAGAGAATTTTAAGGAGGCATTCCCAGCTAGTCTATTTCGATCATTCATAATAATAAAGGCTGTGGCAATTGGGTGTCTTAATTTTCCTATGAGCACTTCTCTTGAAACAGTACTCTCCAAACTGTTTAATCTAAAAATTAAATGCAACACTGTTCCAGGAAAGAATGGCTTCACTTCTTTCAACAAAAATAAAATCATTCTGTCTGATGCAGTCAATTCCTTTTTTTTTTTTAATTTTTTTTTTTCATTAATAACACATTAAGTTCTGCTGGTTGGCCCTCCTTACTGTCCCTTCTTCTTTTCCAGTGCCTGGAGACCTTTTGGGATGGAGGGGGCAAACTGCTCCCATTCCGCCTCTTGGAAGGGTATGGCGTCAGCTTCTCTGGGACAGAATTTCTGCTCTAAGTAGGGTGCTGGCTCCATTCTCCAGCTAATGAAACAGGATTCCTCTTGCTCAGTAACGTGCTTGCCTGTCAGCTCGCAGCACAAAAGCTTCTGAGCACTTTTTACTAATAGATCTGGATGCTAACAGCATAAAGGAAAAGGCTGCACAAGCGAGGTGCAGATATAATTAATCCTGGCCCCGTTCCCTGCTTTTTATTTTATATTTGTTCCTGTCTTTCTCTCTCTCAACTGCAAAGTACCCTGTTTGGTACCCAGCATGCAGACTATACGCAGAAACCCAGTTCCGGAGGTTCTAGTAAAGCAAACAAACCTTTATGACAGTAACTTTGCTTTTACGGTATCAGCATTAGTCAATGTGTATCCTGTTATGAAAAGATCTTTGTTGGTTGTCTAATAGTACAGTCCCATTACTCCCAGTCAGCACTGATCCACTCATCTTCCCTCCTTTCATTCCTGCTGCCTGTTCTTCAGCAGCATACCTCGTCTCCCCTTTTCTCCACACAGCTGCATGCATAAAATTCTAAGAGAAGTAGTATTCTGAAACAGACTGTTCACCTACTAGATTAATTTTCTTCTCAAAATCTGATCTAAACAGCAAATTATACACATAAAAACATATTAACATGAATGTTTGCAACTAAGGGAAACGTGGACGAATTTCAATTCAGTATCTGTTTACCTAAATATTCACACAAAGAAAACGAAGGCTTGATTTGTCCTAAAATATTCTCAGGTGTACACGCATACGCACATACAGAATGTCCTTTAAGGCTCAACACATCCTTGATGACATTGAAACAAATCCGAAGACATGACAGATGCTTATATTCCTGAACATTTCCAGGGATTTGAAAGGTTCTTCCCTCTTTGAAAACTGTGTTTCAAGTTAAACAAAGCAAGAAACAACTGTCTTTTTTTTTTTTTTTAACTAAAACTATGTCAAATAATTTTTACTTTGGCTGACATGACAGATAGGAGAGCTCAGCACATTACAATTTCTGATCGTCACTAAAGCTTTACTAAAGCTCATTCCAAACTAAGAATCTTGAGCGGTGACAATATAAATCCAGTTGCCAATACAAAGGTGAGCAGATGGTGTTGCTCTGCTGGGGACATGAGAGGGAATAGCACATAAACGAAAAAGCAATCTCCTGATGGTTTGCTGTGTTTAATGCCTGAACTGGGAACTGGAGTTGAGCCAACCTGGCTTCCAGCCAAGGTCTTCACTGGATTCAAAGGAACCCCACAGCACTTTTCATTCGACATTAGCTACCAAATGAATATTTGCAGGTAGTACTAAAGTACTGGTACAAAGTACTCATTAGCACTGCTTAGTGCAAACCACAGTGAAAGGGAAGACATTGTCCTTTTTGACTCAGGAGATCAAAAATTAATCCCTAAAGCTGCCCTCTCCTCTCTTTTCTCAGTTTTGGAACAGTTGTTTGTTATGCACAAGTAATTAAAACTATTGCATTTCAGAACTCTAGAACTGCTACTTTCTCTAAATGCCGCTCTCTCTAAAATTTTTCATCCTTTTTTGCTTTATTAAAACTGTAAAGCAGTATTAGGAGCAGATATAATTTCTACCAAAGTCAACAGAGGTCTTTTGGTTGACTTTTCTGGTACTTGGATTAGGTCCATAAACAGCGAGTAAACAGGTAATTCAGTGTTCAGAGCCTCCTTCCAGAATTAACATAGCTGCTGATTCAGGGAAAAGGTTAATTTTCACTCCAGTAAGCAAGGTCTCCAGTCACCAGAAGAAAATTCAGAACCTGGATGCAGCTCCACTCTGATCACAAAGAAAAAAAGTATCTGAATGCAAAAGAGTATCTAAATTTAAATCCATGTTGATTCAACCATCCCCCTCTTCCTCCTCACCCTTTTCCCCCTTCCTTTGAAAGGCAAAGTGCATTGCCTTTCACATTTTTTACTTCAAGGTACTAAGGTGCACGCAGTGCTGCAAAGTAAGCCTTTCAGGTAGCCAAGGGGGAATGAAAGTGACTGTAAATCCATAATGTCACTGTATGGACCTACTGTTCAAATCAGCATTAAGTGTTTTTTCCAGGCTACGCTGCTTTCTTACAGAGCAGAGGATATACAGAAATGGCTGACCTCATTCTTCAGGTTTCTTGCCAAGAAGTGTTCTGCTACGTGGGCTGGAAGCACATTCTCCAGAAGCACCCGGTTTAGGTTCTCCATGGTCTCAATCTCTTCCCGCTCTTTTTTGAACTTGTTCTTCCACAGGAAGTCTAACCTACAGTAATATTCATTCTGTTACAAGAGGACACAGAGGTAAAGAAACAATAGGCATCTTGTCCTGATGGAGTACAGGTTTAAGAGACAAAATAAGCACAGTGCACCACCCCTACAAGGCTACTGTATGGCCACTCAAGAACAAATACATATCACACAGAAATCAAACCCCAAACACGCACTATGTGACATACATTTCATCAAACTTATAAAGCACACACACCCCACGCTCCCCCCCCCCCAATAAAAAGGCCCATAAAAAGGCCCAGCAAAAAAATAAAGTTGAAAGGTGCTTTAAACAATGAAAGATGTATTTATTTACTCTCAGGCTTTCGTAGAAATTCATTCACGAAATCAAACACTGTTATGGAAAAAATTGACAGTTTTGCAACTTAACAGGATGTCTTCTTTAGCCAAAGTTTAGAATTTCACTTACAATAATGGGCATTTCAGGAAGACTTGAACTTTTACCAACTTGAACTTATGTCATGCAATCAGCCTGGTAAAAAGTGGGCAGTAAAAGAAAAAAATGCAGCCTATTGATATAATATGCCTTCAGTTTATCAAATCATTATCAGATTGTCAAAAATGGCCCAGTCAGTTGGGCCAACAGAGTTCTGGTTTTGTTGGGGGTTTTTTTGTTTGTTTTGGGTTTTTTTATACTGCCTTCTATAATACTTTATCCTTCTTTTTGTCCCAGAGTTTTCATAATTGTTTTTTAACATCCCCAACAACAACAATAACTGGAACTATCTGGAAATGTATAACATTCCTGGAATATCAGTATTTTTGGAGATCCGATTTCATTAAAACAAGTTGAGAAATGAATAAAAATGCATTTTTTGGAGCTCTCTGTACTTCTTTTCAATATTGTGAATGCTTTGTCATAAATTCTATGGCATTATTTCTACCGTGAAGCATCCACTGGCCTGACTATCTCATTTGAGCTCATATAAATCAAGAGCTATTTCAATGGAGTCCAACAGTTTAATGCTATCATGCAGCCTCAATGAAGACAATGTTATTAACCAGGAGAACATGATTATGATGACAATCTTATTATAGAAAAACCTAAAAGTGCTGGCTAGCATTATTAGCAGTCAGTAAGCATTCACATCAAAATGAGAGTAGTCCTTCTGATTGGACAGTGGCTGTCAGAGCTCAAAATGATTCATAGATATTTTGTTGAGATCACAGCCATAGCTAGAGTAGAAAGATGAAATGAGATGGTATTAAAATGATTTGGCAAGCTTTTAAATATGTATATTATATATTTATACATCCAAGTTCCCCACATAGATGATAAATTTGAATGCCACCAATTGTATTTGAGCAGAAAAAATCCAATAAAACCCTGGGATGTCAGGATTATTTGCATAAATTGACAAAAGTAAACTGGATGCCTGGCATAAAACTGAAATTAGGTATCCATACATTGTACCCAATTTGTATTGAAAAGAAAAGGTGCTAGAGAAGCTGAAGTCTTCAAAAAGATATATTTCTTCTTTAAGAGCTAATATTAAACAGATAATTTATTTACTGCTGTATTATTTATTGAATACATTTCAGGCTGCCACAAAAAAAAGTCAGAAAACTCAGAAAAAATAAAGCAGAACGTATTCTACAGTTTGCTTTGAAATTAAAAAAGTCAATGTATCATATTTCAAAATGCCTGTTCAGACTTCTAAAAAAAAAAGCATGAACTTATTAAAACCCACTTTAAATCGTGGGCGTTTTTTATTTGTATGATCTAGCTAATTTAGTATGCATGTCATTAAGAGCCTCTTCAATCTTTGTAGCCTTGCAGTCATATGAAAACTAAGGTTGTTTCCTACTTTACATGTTATCTCCAGAACATTTTCAACATATCAGAATGAAAATACCTCAGAATGGCCCTTATACATCTGCAGGCACAATATCCTTGAGATACAAAATTTTCCTTTGTCACCTTATGCTGCTTTACTTGACAGCACTTCCCAGCAGGTGAACATAGTGGAACACCCAGGGAGGCATGAAGGACACTGCGTTCCTCCAGGCGCCACAGAGCAATTGGCTTCCTCCAGGACTAGAGACTACCATGCACCTGTGCAAGGCAATGCAACGCAACCCCAGAGGTTCAAATCAGTGGTAACTTCTTGGGCAAAAGCAGTTAAGTGCAACGAGAACTGATTCATGTCTCAATGATTGCACAGAGATGGGTTTATCTACATTTTTAAATTCTAGTGGGACACTCATCTTGGTCTGTTTTCAATATTTGCCTGAGTGGGGCAACGAACTAATTCTCCACACTGAAGGAATGTCACATAGAAAGTCAAGATGAGCAGCTCAAGAGTAGCTGCCTATGCTGTAGGTGTCTATAGTCCCCTGTCTCTACAGGGCAGATGAATGCTATGGCATTCAGCAAAGGAGCAGCAAAGGCAGCCCTAAAGCAGGTAAGATCACTCGAAATTAAACCTGGAGTTTCATTCAAGTGGGGGAGCTAAGGAGATTCCACCTCACAGCCATTACTTACAGACAGCAAGTCTGAGAAACTGTCTCAACATGGAGTGTCAGCAGAAGATGTCTTAGAACACATTAATAAATTGATCAACAAGAAATCATCAGCTCTGAAGTAAGCAAAATAAAAAGCTGCTGGTCTAAATCTGGTGGCGGATAGCCTGGTCACTCAAAACAGCCACAGTGTCAGAGAACTGACAAATGTTAAGGATATAAAGCAAACCTTTGGAAAAGAACAGGGTGACCTTGGGAACCATAGAGGAAGGTACTTTCAGGAAAAAAAAAATGCTAAGGAAAAGAGCTATTTAGACATATTAGCTAAAGCTGATATAATGGGGAAGAGTTGACACCTCTTCTGCAAACATTCCTCCATCTGTTACAAAGAAGTCAATGGGCATGTGAATAGGAGTGATGTTTGAAATAAGTTTTCATTAAATTCTTTCAGAAGAGGCTTTTGAAAAGACTACATTATCTGAGAAGGATCCTCTCACAGAATAAAAGGTCACTAAAAACCAGAACAGAGACTACAAATAAAGGCCTTTCATAGCTGAGTGACGTTGCCATAAACATCTGAGCAGTAAAACAGCCAATGAAGTTCAGCGTTGATGAACACAATATAATCAATCATAGGAAAAAAACGAAATATTCACTTAGCCTACAGAATAATGGGATGTGTGTAATTTTAGGTACTGACGGGGAAGGAATCCACAGGCTATGTCCATACTGGTAATTCAAAACAGGCCATAAGACAGATTTAATGCTCAATAGTCTTTAAATGTGAGCACACTCCTTACACAGCCTAGTCCATACCAATCTGCATTATCCTGGGTAATGCCTGGGTAGGGCACAAGAGTTGCCATTCCCAACAAACCGCCTGCCTGCTGCCAGCCTATTTTCAAATAACTCTAACGGCATGCATGCAGAATGAAGTGCATCACTTAATCTAAGTGCCAGGGAATGGTTGGAGCCTATGCTGGCATGACTTCTGGTGGCTCACCCCCATCCTATGCTCATTCTTTTAGCGCAAGCATTGCTGCAGCCACACCATAAAACCAGATCAGGAAATAGATCTGGCTGAAATGCAATCATTTTTCCAGGGTTAATTTTTAAGCCAGACCATTCCCTTATTTTGGGCCACTATATAGCTCCACAGGCAGCTGTGCCAGTACAAATGAGGAGATATGAGGATAATAATGAGGGAAGGCCTACTTCTTTCGGTAGGGATGCTGGTTGTACAGCTAAAAGTATTAGCTGGACCTGAGAATTAAGTTGTCTCATATAACATGATGTTAGGACAAGAGGAAATGGCCTCAAGTTGCGCCAGGGGAGTTTTAGATTGGATATTAGGAAAAACTTCTTCACCAAAAGGGTTATCAAACATTGGGACAGGCTGCCCAGGGAAGTGGTGGAATCGCCATCCCTGGAGGTATTTAGAAGACGGGTAGATGCGGTACTGAGGGACATAGTTTAGGGGTGGTTTTGGCAGTGTTAGGTTGATGGTTGGACTCGATGATCTTAAAGGTCTCTTCCAAACCAGGTGATTCTATGATTCTAACAGGTAACAGTATACTAGTTCGTTCCCATTCAACCAGAGACACACATTCCCCCTCCTGCTTTTGCATCAGGACAAGCATCTCTCTGACCAGTGGTGAACAAGTTCACAGAGCGAGGCTTGCAGGAAAGCATTCACTTTTTATTTAGATGAACTTTCTGGTTACTTACTCCAGGGACAGAGGAACCTGTCAGCTTAAGGGAAATGGAAAGACCACCCTTTTCATCAGTGGCTATTATCTTTAGCATTAATCAGATATTAAGAGAAGAGGAAAGACACGTTATTATCTGCAAAGTGGAAAAAGGCAGTAGCAAACAGAAATTACTTGTATATTACCCTCTGTGGAAGAAGGGTAAGGAAAAATTTTACTTTGCCAAAATGGCTTGAAAGCATTCTGAAAGTGCCACTCAATGAAAGTAACAAGTAGAAAAAACAAACAAGAAGATGGAAACGTTCACATGAATTTTTATCAAATTGTGAAATTCACTATCAGACAATGTTGGGAAGACCAGAACGATAAAATGGGTTAAAAAGGGATCAGACAGTGTAACAGAAAGCAGAGCAACCAATAGCTATTAAACACTGACACAGAAATGCCGACTGTCAGAAGGTGGGAAGCACATGTCCCTGGAAGGGTTGCTCTAAGCAGGTTCACTTCCTCCCCTATTCTTTTCCCAAGCATTTTCTACCAGTCAGTATCACTAACAGCAACTTAAAATAACAGGTCTTATGCCAGCTATGTATTAAAAATTAGTTCATAACATTTTCTAGTTATCATTTAGACTTTGTTTGGGAGTGTTTGAAAACACAAAGGTTTTTTTCTTCTTCTTCTTTAAGGGAGAATAAATTAGCAGGAAAATCAAAGGCAACAGACTGAAGAGCCACAAACAAGTGGTATGACAAGGATCCTGGACCTACGGATCTGAAAACAAAGATATTTTCCATTACAAGATCATTTCTCAATTGGTGTGACAGGGAACGACACACACACACACACTGTTGTTTCAGGCAAAACAAACTTTCTTGTTGATGTGACTGAACCCACAAAGAAATACTCTCCTGGCCCAGCGAAACTGATGTTCCTTCTCTCCTTTTTCCTTGGTGTCACACCCACCACCTCCATCTGACACCTGGGTTGACAGGGACTAGAGGTTCTCAGCGGGTGTGATGAACTATTTATCTCTTTTTCCGAGTGAAAGTAGCTGTGCTCCAGCCCCACCCTCTGCTACTGTCATCAAATGAGCAAACTCTAACATGGTGCTGGCAGCAAGGCAGATGAAGAATGTTATTTCTAACTCAAGAAGGATGTTCCCCACTACAGCAAATACTGGAGAAGCTGCCAGATAAGAATTTTTTGTCTAGTAACCTGCAGGGCCTGCTTGGCAATTTAGATGACAGTGATTGTGTTTCAGGGAATTGTAATGTGAGTGATTTAAAGACAGTATGGGATAAGATCCTTCCCAACACTGCAGGCTATGGAGGTACAGGCTGTTCATGAGATCTCACACGGATTGCCTCTTCCATCTCCAAGCCCTGTCTTGCGCACTGCATCATTCCTGGCACAACTGGCTGGAACTGCAGCTTTTAGCCATGGATCATGTACAGACCTGAGGGTTTAGAGGGAGAACTGCCCTTGCCCCTGCCCTCAGCTTCGTAGAGGGCAAGACCATTGACATCACGTTTGTACTGAAAAAGCACAACTCGATAATAAAAAGAGTAGTTTCCTGTCGGGTCATAGTTTTAGTGCAACTGTGGCCTCAGCATGTGGTACACTTCTGTGTCCATGCTACATTGTTTCTGTGTCTGCATCAAATGGTAATAACTGTGAAGAAAATAGCTTGTAATTAAGCAACTAGGGAGACAGCAGATGGATGCAGACAGATGGGAGCACCCTAGGAAGCTATGAGACAATATTGGTCAGCATGACAAGCAATAGTTACAGCACACTATCAGCATAATGTCTACAGTCTCAATGACAGTTATTGGTGAGTTTTAAGGACATATTGGAAGGTAATAAAGAAAACAGCTTTTTAGATGCTTCTGACACTCCTTGGCCAGGGTGTGGGGCACAACGGAATAAAGGTGTTTGTCAGAAAAATCTAAAAAAATGCTTGAGAAGGTGGGAGGCTGCATGCAGAGGCTGGCATTGTGTCCGTTGATGCAGATGAAGAGATGTGTGCGTCTTACCTGTCTACCCAAAACCAGTAATGTGACGAAGAATATAAACAAAGAAATTGAGCCCATTGTCTTCAGGTCCTTCAGTATTCCTGGCCTGCAAAATAAAGACATAAGTAAAGCAGGCTGCTCACAAGTTAAAACAGAATTACTTTAGCACAAGAATAAGACCACAATTTATACTACCTTCCAGCATTTAAACTAAGACCATTAAAATATGATATGCTTTATTATTTGATGAAATATTATTATCTCCATTATGCGGCTTTAATTACTTCTACTACATTCTGTGCAAATGTGCCTATGTTTTGAAGTCCAGTAATAAGATGAGGATTTAGTAAAAATAATATCTTTCTTTGCTTACAAATGGAGAGCAGTTGGTATTTATTCTAAACAGGCAGAATAAAAAGAGATTTTTTATGTAATAACACTACTTCCATAATGGAGAGTTTAACTGTATCCAATAAATGTGAAGAAACAGAAACTAAAGCACCTAACACACAAGATGTCTTCTCACCTCAAAATTACAGAAGGCACAAACTAGACCTTACACAGAGTTTACTAAAAACTCTGGAAAAAGATGCTAGAGATAATGGAATACAGTTTGCACTAGCACTCTCCTACTGATACCACTGAAAAAAGAACCTTGGTGAGAGATTTAGGAAGGAAAATCCCAACAGACACACAGCTTGACTGGCAAAATCAAGGCTGCCAGAAGCACATGCTGAATCTAACCTGTCACGTGGTTCTCCATCCCATCACAGAGATATCCTTTCCACTAATGCAATGGAAACATAAAGACCCAGGTTTGCTTATTAATCTTTAGATTTAAGAGCAAAAAAACCATACACTTGTCTTTAAATTCATATCCTTTTCCATGGTTGCTTCTGCGTTCTAAAGATCTGAAGCAGTTTACAGCACAGGAAGAAGGATATTGAAACTCTACTCTGAATACTCAGTTTTTTCTGTTGTGGCACATGCACTACACACTCAGCCTACAGAGAAGAGACTCACCTCTTTGTTTTGAAAATGAGGTAGAAATTATATGGGTCCAGAAATTATTTTACACAACAATACTTAGAGCAACAATTTTGGTCTTATATATTATCTCCTATAACAAAGATTTCAGCAGTCTCACTGCAAATGTAGCATACAAAGTTGCAAGCACAGCAAAAAAAATCCACACTGTTGGTCTACTATTTTTTTCAATAGCTAAGACTGCATTTGTAAAGTTTTAAGACAATGTACTAGTTCTGAGGAAGTTGATTTTCTCTGGCTTGCAGCAAATATGCTTTAACAGCCTTAATTGTGTTCAGCCTTAGGCCTTAACAGCCTTCATGATGTCCTTTATTAAAAAAATGCAAATTAAACCATACTCTATTTCCTATAGTATGTGATTTCAACACCTTGCTCAGACTTGTTTATCTTATTTTAATGCTCTGAGGTGTGACATCAAATCATATATTAACTGCAGCATGACAATGACTTTAAATTGTAACTTGCAGATTATATAGTCAAACACATAGAAAAAAAATCTGTTCCATGACATAAGAACTGCCATAGGTATGCTATTAATTTCAGAAGGACTGAAGTTTTCCACCTACCTTTTAAGAGGTGCCATTGCATACATAAATTTGCTGTAGTCATCCAGCATGGGCCCATGAGTGTGCAGAAGGATAACATTGTAGCTCACCAATGCAATCAACATTATCACCATTTTCAACTCATAATTTATCCTCAGGAAAACAGAACAGGAAATGAGTCCTAATATGCAGCTGTATATAAAATACTGGCAAAGAAAAATCAAATGGAAAATATTCAGAATTTGGTACTTGAGTGGGAAACCATACATAATAAAATGCTCAGGCTTGTTTAAAAAACAGATTATTCACTGACCGCTTAAGCATGGAATCTATCACAACCTGGGACATTATGGTTTACTGGCAGTTAATGTCAACCAGATGTTGGTATTTCATAAAACAGACTTTTTCTTACGAGTCTCCAATTCACTCAAAACTCAGTAGAATCCAGCTTATGCTCCTAGTTTATGCTCCCTAGTTTTCACCTTTTGTCACTTTGGATTTACTCATCTGCAGTAGCGAGGAGTACCTATTCATGGGACACTCCTGTTGATCTTGAAGTCTAATGCAGGAGCCTACTGCTAGCAGACTGACAAAAGATTTATTCCTGTGCCACTGGATGTTTTTCATTCATGCTTGAGTTCAGTCACTACCCTGTATGTATTACTAGAATAAGGGTCAAAGTAAAACATCTAAGGATCTGAAAACAACAATTTAATTGCCTATATTTGCAGTATTTATAAATTGATGCAATATGCAGCTGTTATGAACCCCACAGATAAGCAACTTTACAAACTCTAGAAATAAGCTAAGATATGAAGAATATAAAATTATTAACAGTCCATGCATAATATAAATATAAAAAAAAATTCTGTCAAATCCTCTTGAGTTATGACTACATAAGAACACATTCAGTTGTTAAAAAAAGCCTTTTTCTCCCCTATGTCATACATATTAACAAAAATATGTATGGTTGAAGTTAAATTCCTGGAAAAATATTTTCTCTGGATACTTTCTGGAAATAGATTAGGGCATCAAAATTAATGCTAAAACAGTAATAACACATTCTCACTAGAATCGTTATCTTAGTCCTTAACACAGAGCACCTCTGCCAAAAACACTTCCTGAAAATAACAGCCCTGGACCTTCTAAGGAAGTTATCTTTTCTGAAACGACAAAGCATTCTATTTCTAGATATGCTATTTTCAGACTACTGTTGACTTGTTGATGGCAGTACTTTTGACAGAACCTGATTCACTGTATACTAATTTTGGAGGATCACTAAGAATAATTTGCACAGCACCCATCAGACAGAATTGATCTGCCATCTGAATCTCTGCTGTTACTGTAATTTGCTTGCAGATCTGCTTGAAATAAGAAATAGAAAGAACTGCTGTTCAGAATCACCAAAAATAAAACTTCTCTGATGGCTGCATTCCACAGGAGGTCACACTCCAAATTCAGCATTACGGAAAAGTAGCAGCATCTATTTTTTACTTTGTAAGGCATTCTACGTGTGAAATTAGTCTTCCAAAAAGAAAGAAGCAAACAAAAGGCACTCTTGAATCCACAATCGGATGCAGTTTGACAAAGACCAAGTGGAATAGACAGTGTCTGTTATTGTTCCATAGGAATATATAAACTAGATTGAAAATCTTAGCTAAGATTTCAAACAAGGGTGGATGGATTAGAGAAGAGTAGCACAGCCACGCATTTAAGAATGCAGACACTGATATTGTCTACTGCAATGCAAGATTCCAGTGAGCAACAAGCAGAGCTGGCAATGAATCTGTAGGCAACTCTGCTTGAACAGCCACACCAGGTTATGAAGCTTTTTTGTGAAAATGCCACCTTAAATAAACTTTTTTCCAACTGTATCTTACATATATTCAACGCTATTGTTTCTGAGTGCTCAACACTGCAAACAAGATTTTCAATTCCTGTCAAAGGAACTGAAATTTCACCCCTTTAATAACTGAATTTGAAAATTTTTGTAGATGCTAAAAGTATTGTAGCTTAAATCCTTTTCTAACCCTTTCAGCTTTTCAGAAAAAGCGCTTGGGGAAAAAAAAAAATCAGAGGAGGAACTGCAAGACGAAATGCTTCAAAGGCTACACTGCAAAGGCATAAAGGTAACTGATATTCTGGCTAGCTTCTCTGAAGGATGCGTGCAGCTACAAAGCAGGCGAGACAGTAGAAAATAGTAACAATTTGGTGAAGGAACAGTCAAAATAGCCATACAGAAAATCAGGACTGGTGGAATTACTGTCATATGTATGGCACGAGAGCTCTGGTCTTTGTCAAAGCACAAAAATTGCAAGCTGTCAGAGAAATGGCAGCCTGTCTCCTAGGCCGAGCAGTCTGCTCTCACTTCATCAAATGAACATGAACTTCCCTACAGAGGAATTAACGGCCAGCTGGGAAAAAAATTACAGCTTTTGTATACAGGTACGCTGGGCTTGTTTCTTAGCGAAGACCCATTTCAGGCTCGTTCATCCCACACCTCCGTACAACCTCCTGAAGAATAAAAAGGGCTTAGAGTACGCAGGCATTGAGGCTTTTTCCAAGGCGGAGAGTTGCAGTGATACCAATCCTTTGTGGTGACCCTGACCGAAATATCGCTGCACGCTGAAGGGTGAGCAACTCCACAGAGCAGTGAAGCTGAGCAGGCGCAGGTCTGTGCTGTGCTCCGCGTACCCCTTGGCTCTGGGATAACCTCAGCCAGCTCATCCAATTTATTGCAACCAAGGAGCCCGCAGGCAGCTCCCAGTTGGTAGCCGTGGCTATGCCACCTGCGTGGCCTCGACTTTATCCAACAGTGCAGCAGCAAGTTCTCACGGACATCGGTTTTGTCTGACAGCAGAAATGATGAATAGAAATGTTTCCTTTTAAGAAAATCCTGTAAAAAGCTCAAAGGAGGAAAACGCTGGGTAACCTCTCCACAGATGGGGTCTGCACCACATGCCCTCCCTGACTGGAGGACCATCCGATGCTGCGTGATTCACAGTTCCCAGCATCTAAAGGGATGTAACTCCATCTACCCTCTTTTTTCTTCCTGTGCTAGCTCAAATAAATGGTATTTTAACCAATATCTTGCAGAGTCTGAGTGCCTTTCTTACCAGGATCACAGGCTCAGTGCCTTGCACCACTGCACTACACCCTTAGGATCTCATCTCCAGCCCAGTGCATTTGGTCTCTTCTTTTAAAATTTAAGACCTACAGTTCTGTGGTTATTAAGATCTTTATTAAAGTAAAAATGGATTCTAATCCAATATGTCTATGGAAAGAAACTTGAAAATAAAGTAATTTTGGAATTCCCCAGTCAAATAAAGTGTATTCCAAAACTGCATCTTTTAGAAGTCAGTATTATAACTTTTAATTATTTAACATGTAGAGATGGCAGCACTGATACCAGACTGGATTTTACCACAGTAACAGATATGCACGACTTGAAATCTCGCAGGCCTAATTCCTATGATATGGAAACTACAGAAGCATCATAGCAAAACTAATCAATAACTAAACACAAGCAAAACTTATTGTGTAATCTTTCCCAAGTCTTTGAAAAGAGCAAGAAAGCAAGCAATACAACTCAGAAAAGTTATTTTGGCGGCAGAGGAGGAGGGAAAGCAATCACTATGCTTCCAAATGAACTAAATTCTGTTGGGGGTGAAATAATTAAAAAATCAGAGATTTTTATTCACTCATTTTAGATGACATAGTCAATAGATCTGTCAGGTCCACCATCATAAATCACAGGAAGTTTATCTGCATGAATAAAGCTTAAAGTTAACACGCAGATTCAAAAGATTGAATTTTTAATTTAAGGAAACAAACATTTGTCATCTTAAGTATTCAATATCTCATTCATGAAATAGAGTAATTTTTTTCCCAGATTTAAACAAAAAAAAAAAAAAAAAAAAAAGACCAAAAGTGGTGACTTGAAAGGAATTTGTAGCTTTTTCAAGCTAGAAGTTATGCAGTGCCCGAGGATGAAAACGATGTGCATTTGAGAACAGTTTAATAAAAAAAGTGAGGGAAACAGTGTTAAAAAACTTCAGCCAATCTCACCTTTCCATTTATTATTACCAGATGTGACATTTTAACATAATTTTTGTGCCAGTTTATCAAAGTTTCTTTGATGTAATAATGCATTTTAATAGTTTCAAATCTATAAATCACTAATCATTAGAAATGTACCAATCACATGAAGAGCTGATAAACATATTAATTATACATGGGAAAATAAAGGAAAAAGACATATAAAGTTTTTTTGAAGAACAGCAGATTAAATCTTAACAATAAGTGTAACTTAGGAAAACGGTATCCTTCAGACACTTGTTGGAGAACTTGCTGGCAAAAAAGAAAACAAAATACCTTTAAAGACATTCAAAACTATAACAAGTAATATAAAAAAAAAAGATTACTAGAAAACATGCTAACTGTGAAAGCAAAAACAATTGGAACAATTTATTTCGGTGCGCCTGTGAGTGTGAACATATGCAGAGGTTGAGAGAAGGACTGTGTCACTTCTTTGACAACAAGGATAACTTGATGTCAGGGCCAAAAGAAGATGGAGGCACCTGTCCATACCTCGTGGTATTTAGTTAGCTAAATTTGAAAATGAGAAACAGCAACCCATGCTCTGCTGTCACTTTATCAGGGAGATGCTGTAAGTCTGGAAGTGCTGCAGTAACTGCAATTGGTTTTTTCCATGAGAGTTATATACATAATTAACATCTCACTTTTGTGTGTGCCTAGGATTGTTTAGCTTGACATAGTGAAAAGCTATTTCATGTAAAACATATTGTGTGGAAACCAGCACACACCATTCTAGTACTGGTCTCATCAATTCTGTACAGAGATAAAATAATCTCCCTTCTCCTCATGCTGCCTCCTGCTTATTCATCCAAAGACTCTTGACATATTTTGGCACGATATACAGCTTGTTATATTCAACTGCAAGTCTTTTGTAGTCCCTTTAAGAATCATTGCTCTCTAGTATACAGATCCCATTTTTTGCAGGAATGTCCTTCCCTCTCTTCTTGCATGTGCTGCTGTGCTTTTGTTCACGCAAAGACATCTTCTTCAAATCAGTTCAGATCTTTTAAACAGTTTATATAGGGGTACACGAGTGTTGCATTTCCACCCTCTCACCCCACCTCTTAACCAAATATGCAATGACAGAATTGTGACGATCACAGATTTCACATTTACTGCCAGGCCAACGATGAAAGTGGTGAATATTTTCAGGTCTACCACTGGTCCTTGTGAAACCTGTCTGCAGTCTGACCCGTTTTTCTCACCGACAGCAATGTGGAGCTTTCAGTGCACAGTCTGCTTTGCAGTTGCTGTGTGTTCTCCTGATATCTCCTAATGCCCATTTGTTGGCATGGGCGAGACACGCTTCTTAGTTATCAGACTGTTGCCTGCTTTTTAATCTGACATCCGTTAAATCTCTATTTTCAGAAGAACTAACCTCCTTTGACTTCCCACTTTCTTCAAATGCAGTTTCAGGTGACTGAAAAAAAATTAAGCTTTTGCTGCAGTCTTAACAACTGGTGGGTGTTTAACTTCAAGCAGACCCAGCAACAGTCAATTTACTGTAATTGTTGTAAACAAACAAAGAAATATAAAATGAACTTACCGGTAGGAAAAAACAGTTGTTTTGTATACACCACCGTGTCTGATTACTTGAATTAGGAAAACTTGCATTTGATGAATTAAGAACTGAGGGAAAAGCTTTCACAGCATTATCCAGGAAAAACTAGAGAAAAACAACATATAATCCATTAGCTTGTCAGTTGTTTAAGGTCAAAATAGAGAAGAGAAATGGGGAAGCAGAGAAAGCATTGCCAGGAATCATTTAACTTCGGTATTTCACTGCAAATTGAAACAGAAAAGGGAAAATGACATCACTTGATTACTTGTTCCTGCATGCTCAAACAAAAACAACTTTGTTAACCTCCAACTGACACTCTCCATTTGAATAAAAGACGAAAGGCTCTTTGTTATGTTACTTTCATATATCAGAAGCTCACACACGAGAGACAATGATGAAATAAATTCAATATGAATAATTCCTGAGTTTACCTCATCTGAACCGCCTATTTAAACAGAGGAAGAATCAAAGAATAAGAAGTCTTTACCGAAGTTGATTTACACAGATGAAATCATTCTCATCATAACAACAATGATAATATTGGTAGTAATCATCTCAACATGAGGAGGAACTTCTTTCCTTTGAGGGTGGCAGAGCCCTGGAACAGGCTGCCCAGAGAGGTGGTGGAGTCTGTGACTCTGGAGACATTCAAAACCTGCCTGGATGCCATTCTGTGCAACCTGCTGTAGGTGGACCTGCTCTGGCAGAAGGGTTGGACCAGGTGACTTCTAGAGGTCCCGTCCAACCCCTAACATTCTCTGATTCTGTGATTCTGTGATTTTGTAATGTTACTGAAACAGAACAGTGGAACCAGTATCTCCTGGGTCATCAAATTCAGCCAGCTGATGTCACAGGTAGCTGCCATCATACGGTACCCTCTCATGTATTGATCCAGTGCTTTCTTAATGAGTTAGATTTGACTACATTAGTTGCACTGCTTTGAATCTCACCACTTAAACTGTTTCTAAGTTTAACCAGTATTCACGGCCAGTACCCATGGGTTTTTTTCTTCTTGTGCTAATCTCATCCTTTAGCTTTCAGATAGCTCCTTTCTCTCCCTAGTATTTATGTTGACAATATTTAATACCATCTCAGCCTTCACTATGCTTAGTAGTCTATGTTTTCCTAGTTTATTCCCAGAAAACAAGCTCTTCTTTCCCTTAATCATTCTGGTAGTCACCCTCTTTCAGTTCAACCTTCTGGGTAAGGAAAACTGTAAACACACTTCCCAGATTTTATCAGTGAGTTGTGCAATAGCATTAATACTAATTCTGCAGAAAATACGTTTTCTTATATCCTAGAATGACCGCTCCCTTGCTCACAGCTACAAAACCTTAATAGCTCACTGTAGCTCAGGTAAGTAGGGCTCGGACAGATCATAAAATTATAGCAGCTTAACACATTGCTGCATATTGACATAATCCCAGCCAAATGTGAGAGAGTTTTCCTTCACTGAGGCTCACTTAGCTAAATGTGGTTTATACTTACCATGAGTTAAAAGCAGTCACATGGATGGTTATTGTGATTCAGCTGAGTTGTCATTAAACACACATAATTAATCAAAATCCTGAACTCATCAGATCTCCACCTGATGAGCTTCCAACTTGTATCAGAATTTCTTGTCACTGGTCTTTCAGTCCAACCATAATCTTGCACTCTGTACTAAATTTCATCCTAGTTCTTTTACTGAAATCCTCCTGACTTCTTCCTTTCTAAAATCCCAAGCCTTCCCTCGCAGACATTGCATGTCACCTCAATTTCATCAGCAAATTTCAAAGTCCTTCTCGCACACTGTATATAAAATCCACACTGGGCTCACCATTGCAGAGCTCCACAGGTTGCCTCCCTCTCATCCATTGCTATTTGCACGTAGCCAGTTTGTAACCCACCTCTATATTCTTTCCCCATCCCCGTCTTTACCTATTGCCCCAGCGGAAAACGGCTCAGTTCACTCAGTGACCAAATCTGGATCACAATTGTTTACTGATTCACTATCTAACACTAGATCTGGTCAGCCATAGCTCTGTGTAGCCAAGTCCTGAAAACTTCCAAGGATGGAAACCCCACAACCTCCCTTGGCAACGTGTCCCAGTGCTGTACTACCTGCCCAGCGACTTTTTTTGGGTTTTTTTAAAGACTATCCAACCTGCCAAGCCACTAGCCATGGTCAGCCCCCCTTGGTATGTTTTGTGCCACTGCTGAGAAGAGCTTGAAACCAGTATCAGTGTAACACTGCTTCAACAGAAGCAGGACTGGTTATGCACTCGTGAAGGTGATCCATATGCCATCTTTCACTAAGACTGTTTTACAAGAAGTTGGCACGACCTCTGGAGTAACGTGCAGAATGGGCTCACCTTTGCACAGTTGCACTTTCAGGTTGTCCTCCTTTACAAACATGCTTCTCTGACTGTTTATGTGCAACTAGAAATAATTAACCAGCTCTCAGTGAACTATTCAGTAATTGTGTAATTGTAATCTGTTGTATCAGCAATACAACTGATAAATCGCAACACCAGATCCTACAAAATGTTAATAAATGCCTACAAATTTTGAAGCAGCCTTCTGTAACTGATCCCAAAAAAGCTCTAATCATGCCCAGGCACAGAGTTATATGCACATTTGCCCCTATTCACAGGATATGTGGGTTAAACACACACACTCCCTCTTCTGGGAGCGGGGGTTACCCTACCTGCACATCCCACCTGCAAGGAGAGGTGGGCACTAGCTTTACGTGCACCTGTGCAGCTCCCTATGAATTGTTCATCCACAAGCTGGTGAGAAAGTGCCCCGTGAGTTCATGTGCACAGACAAATCTGAGGTGTGGGTCCCTGCTCGTTGCAGCCAGCGCTGTCCCCCACCAGCTGCAGAGCCCACAGCTCACGGCGTCGGACGGCCGAGGCAGAGGTGTGATGCCAGAGGGATGACTTAAGGCAGTGTCAAACCAGGTTTTGACAGTCAGCTGTTTCCACTCCTGGGTCTCTGCCTCCTGTTAGGAATTTCCATGCTGCTTTTATACTTTTTTCCACACTATTTCCTTCTTTGCTTCAAATTCCCTTTGAAGTGGCTTGGTTGCTGTTTAACCTAGCTGATGCTGGAATTCCTCTTTAACAGGAAGAGTTTCGGGCAAATGCCCTCCAGACTGCTTTAAGTATTTAATCCCTCTCCTTGCCCACAAGTATTTATACTGCCATTCTTATTTTACTAGGTGTTGTTAACCAGGTCATTTGCCAAGGGTGGGCAAAGAGAGTCTCCACACCCCGCTAATAGCACATTTACATTTTCTGAAAACATGAAGTAACTGTATTTAGTTTCAGAATCCCATCCCACGCACATTCCCAGAGCAAAAGATTATATACCATGAAGAACTCAAACACAATTATATTATATCTACATATATATATTTATATACATTAATTTCTATTAAAGAATTATGATTTTGTTTTTGAGGTTAGTACAGGGTATTTTTGACCTATAAAAATTATTTGTATACATAGAATGCTATATGAAATGCAGCATATCTGTGAATACATAAATAAACATAAAAAGGGAAAAAAAAGAGGATATGGAAATGTTGTCACCTCCCATGAGCCAAACAACACTTATTTCTGAATGATGTGTTTGTACTTGTCTTTCTTGTCTCTCATCAGTTACCTACATCTCCTATCACGCTTTAGAGATATATACTGTTCTTCAACATAGTATTTTTTGTAAGAGACAGCTCAGTCCTACTAAGCAGTCACACCTACTCAAATGACTCAAATGAAAGCAATATTTTTTATGAATACAAATGTTTGCCAGGGAACATCTGAGCACACTACCATTAAATTCTCATTTTAACTTCATATATTCTAACAGCTTTTTCTTCTCTTGTGTTCATATAATCTGCAATCTTCAGTTGTGAGTTTTTTGCCTCACATGATGAAAATACCTCCTGTGCTGTTATTTCTTTCAGTAGAAACCATGTGGGAATAGACTCTTCCCCCACAACATGGGATAAGCAAGCTGCTGCATTTCTGGTTATCTGACCACGAATCTGCCCAAGACTACATAATACACTAATTTAGAGCTTACTATAAACAAAGCCAACTTTTTCACCAAGGTACTTTCAACCCTTCCATACAATCCACAAGGCACCAGAACCAAGGCTTCACAATGAACACGGTCCAACAACCTGTAAACGTGGTCAAGTCAAATGGGTTGTATCTCACCTTACTAAGCACGAGGGCTTGCTGATTTCCACGTTAATGTGCATAAAATTGAATCTTACTACGAAGAAGGAGACATAGCAGAATTTAATATTAAGTGCCCTAATCAAATGCACCCTGAATTAGACAATTATGGAATAAACAATAAAATGTGTAAAATTTAAAATACTATGTGAATGGGTTGACCCTGTGACAGATGGGCAGGAGGGAGAGAGCTGGGAAATATCTCTCCATTGAAGTACTGAATCACAGAGTAAAAGGCAAAATTAATTGATTCAAGTGCCACAGATGGTTCGACTGTGGTCATCAACCTGTGTCATGCAGTAGCCACCTGTAAAGACAAACGCTACTGTCCTTTTCTGTGCAAAAAGGCGGCGTAGGCTACCCTCAAAACACTAATAAGTGTGCTTTTGCACACCAGCAAGAAACCTTGCAGCCCAGAGGTAAGCTCTTTAGAAAAGCTCCAGGATCAGCAGTTCCAGAGCGGAGTGGTGCGTAATCAATGGAAATACATAAACAGCTAAAGCAAAGGTCAGGCATGCTACCAATAAATGCACCATCACTCAGTTTATAGCTTACGTTTGATTTGATCCCGTCACTGTTTTCTCTTCCTTATTATACAAAATTACACTGGAAATGAACATGTGAGGACTATAAAGAAAAGTATAGAAACCATCTTTGCAACCATCCCTCCTCCTTGCCTCATATGAACATTACTTGAAATTAATTCTCTGCTGCTCCAGAAGAGCTATGCAATCTCCTCAAGGCACGACGGTCTGCAGGTTTTTTAGTGCTCTTGTAAACAGTTGTTCATTTTGTGTTCTACTCTTTTGTTCAGAAAAAGATAGAGCACGAAGAGTGTAAACTTTCAAGTATGCCAGAACCACACAAGTCTAGTATCACAGGTTAAACTAGAGGATTTACATTTTTCTTAACACAAACAAAATGAAGCAATGATGCTTTTGTTCAGCATTGCTCTATTGTTTGAACCTCCAAGGCAAACATGCAGGACACCCCTTCTTTTTTTTAATTTTTCTACCAACTCACCAAACAACCACGTGGCTCAGAACTTTCTTCTCAAAATGCCTATCACCACTTCCTTCGAAAAATGCCAGTTGGTCAGGAATTTAGCCCCAGATACCCACATGAATGCCCAAGAATAATACGGAGAATCCCAAATTCTGGTATCATTCCTCATCTCCACAAGCTCATAAGCAGAAGTTCAAGGAGAGTCTGGAATACAAATTACCTACCTAGATTATTAAGAATTTTTTAAATAAACAAGAGATGATGCTGAGACATTGCTAAAATGGCAAAGGATGATGAAGATCCAGAGAGTACTGCCCTGCACTGAACAGGATTTTTAGAGTATTTTGTCTCTGGGTTTGTACAAGACTTCTTAGCTCAAAGTGCTCATGCATCTGGGTTATCTGGTGCCCTGTGGTGTCTCTTGTTAATCGGGAAACTTACCAAATTCAAGGTGCCCAATAATTTTGTTTCATTTTTTATAAAAGTTTGTGTGCCAAGTGAAAGTGCATAACTATCTACATGTCCCCATGAATTCAAGTCCCAGCATCCGTGTAGAGGCAATAGGCAGTGGCAAGCAACTGGCTGTTCAAAGCTCCCAGCCACATTCGGTAAGAGAAACGAGGAGCCTGCTGGGCCTTTAGAGAGTCAGATACCACCATGATATTTGACTGATATGGACTGCTGCTCACTTCTGTGGGTTCATCCTTGCCGGACTGTGGAGCAAACAGTCCTGTGACAGCAGGGCTCTCCTTCTCTCCCTACACATTTGGAACACATCAGAACTGCTGTAAAATTTATTTCAGGTCAGTGTGTGTGAAGTGCTTGCCATCTCACCTGCTAATGCATCTCTGCTAGCCCAGTGACTGATACTGATTTTAGCAAGTTTCTTAAATTCTGTCTATAATCTGGAATGGATTTGTGACGGGGCCCTGCACGTACCGCTTCAATGACATGACTGTGGCTGTGCGTTCCACTTTCTCCTTCTAAGTCCTAGACCAGGTCAAGCTCTAGGCAGTGTTTATTTATTCTTAAAAGAAATGCATTCGACACCCTCCAAAATAGGGTCTTCAATGTGCTAGGCACTGTGGGGACGTATAATTAAAGCATATCTGCCAAAGAGATTGCCTATGAAAAATACAGTCCTGAACAGAGTCAGCAACTGTATTAACAGAGTTAGCTACACTAAAAGGAAGGTATATTAAATAAACCAACTTTCTACTATGGAAGCAGGCTTCCTTAATTATTTGTCATTATTAAAACATGGGACATCAGCCATGACTAGAGGAGAATAATATGAGGCCAATACTTGCATAATTTAAGGTAGCTCATGCTCACAGATGTACGTTAAACAATCGAGCAGAAATACTCAAATCTTTCTCAGTCTTCATGTTTCTCAAGACATGTTCTTTCAAAGGAAATAGCCCCGCCGCTCAAAATTCACTGGATGGAAGACGGGAAAGCAAGTAACATCCTGACTCTGAAAGCTGGTCGTCAGGGCACCTTCCCGGGACAGTATAGCCCTGAGATCTTGTTGCTGTGCCATGAGCCATTCATGGTTGCAGAAGTCACTGAAAGGAAGAGCTCTAGTGGGGCTCTTTCATCGTGCCATTGTCACTGAGATCACATGAATCCCAGAGGACGGTGAGGCACAATCATTTGATGTATCAAATACAGTCATTCACTTAGCTTCCAAGAGTCAACCAGGACTTCGCAGTCATGCAGTCCTACTGTCCCTCTGAGACGTCTGCATTACCTGCAATATATTTTTTTGCGCTCGATTTAATGCAGATCTGCTTCGCAAAAACAGTTTTCCTCAGCCATTGATCGTTGCCCTACTCTATACGTGGCACCAGATCTAACACTCAATGGAAGCAGCATTAGTCATCCTCTCCCTTCAACTAAGAAGTATTTGATACTTATGTCACATTAGCTGTTTTTTAACTTCCCTCCACTGATCATGACTATATACCTCTCAAACGTGAAGACTGGATTCAGATAGATGTCTGCTGAAACAGCTAATTTGAAATAAAATTGCACCCCCACTCTTTTCTAATGTCCTTTGACTATAAAGACTGAATTTTATTTGACATTTTGGTCTTAATTATGATTTATTAGGTGTGGGGTGGTTAGACGCTTTTTATCTCCATTAAATCTTAATGGCTACATTTTGCCTTTTTCTACTGAACGAGTTCATGGAAATAAATGCAGTTAATGGACTCTGCTATTAAGTACATGTTGCTTGGAGATATAATAATGATACTTCAGAGTCTCTCCCACAATTTGCTATTAATATTAAGGAAATGCAAATTTCACAATCACATTTAAAGTAATTTTTGCTAGTCAAACTATTAAGATTTAGCTTCAAGGTGGGAATTGTACTTAAGATTATCATCTCATGAATATCATGGAACATGATTATTTGTAATACTGCAGTCATTACTGATAAGGCACAAAGACTGTAAAATATAGCCTATTAAGTTTTGCTGTGACATTCAGTCCACATAAAAATGGACTTGAACAAATAAAATTAAAAATTTTCTAAAAATGATGTACTGAACAACACCTTTTTTTGCTAAAATGTCTTTTACTGGTTGAAGGCCAAATTTGAAGTGCACTATACACAAGAGTAGAAATTCAGTCTACGGGAAAAACAGTTGCTGACCATATCTTCTTTTTACTTTTTAACTTAATAAATAACTATATGGTTCCATGGACTCTAACTCAAATTATACTTTAAACCCAAGTAGGTTATTTCATTTCTTGTTAGGCATTTATAGAGCTCAAAATAAGCGAAAGTCTAATCTGGCCTACATTTTACAAGCTACTCCATCTCTGGGTTTTGTCCTCTAGTAGCTTGGCTAAAGGTTATTGTTCATAAAGGCATAGTCTTCATCTGAGGATAAGAAGTGATGGAGAATCAGCAGCTTTTCAGAATAATTTTTTCCCACTGCTAGCTGCTTTCACTGCTAAAAAGGGAGTTTATTTTCTCATTTTCCAGACATTGCTTCTTTTATATTTTCCTCTGCCAGCTCTAAACACCAAGTTCAATTATCTGAATTTTAAATTCTTGAGCATGGAATTGTTTTTGAGTTTATCTCCTCTCCTTAAAAAAAGCAGGAGAAAGAAAGGAAAATATCTACTTTCCTGAAAAGAAAATCAACAAAACCAATACTAGGATTATTTAACAAAAAAAATGGACAGAAGGTTCTACCAGAAATTTCAGATGTTCACATTTAAAAGCCCACATTATATCATTCTGACAAGTTTACCACATACTGTAACAAATGATTGACTAGGGGTCCCCTGAAATATTGTGGGAAAACAAAATAAAACAGTGTAGGTATTATCAGTTTTTAATTCTTTTACGAACCTCAAGAAGAAAAAGTACCAGCAACTCAAGAAAGTGCTAAAGTCACAATTTCAAAAGCACTAAAGTGCAAATCTCACTCAATTGGAATATGACTAATAATTACGCATTAATGTTGTAATGAAAACATTTCCTAAATAAAATTACAGTTCCCGTTTTGTAGATACAGAACTGGGCCAGAACACTTTCAGAGAAATGAATCAAGCTAAGCCCATAAGGCAAAAAAAAGGAAGTTTTTTGATCTCATGTACTGCTCATCCCATTAGACAACACACTCTTCAGAATAAACGAGGATATTAAGATTCAGGCTTTATGCACACTAATAACAGATCTACTCTGTATGTGTTATACTTACAAAAGAATAATGGTATTACATGGATTTTCCCTATTGGGAGACAAAATAAAAGCACAGGTTGAAATACTTAAAGTAGCAGTAAGCCCTAACAAACTTGTGGGTCAATACTTTAAAGTTTTGATGTAACTTCGAATTTTTTTCCTCTTTCAAAAAACAAAGACAAGCATGTGAAATACAATAATGTATATATTACGATCATTTTGTGATGAGCAGAGGAGCATCACAAGTCTGAATAAAGCTTAGTGTGTTTCTCACAAAGTCTTCCACACATCCTGTGAGGAGACGCTTCATTCTGTGAGCAATACTCTGTTTTTCCAAGCAATGCATAGATGAGCAAGGGATTTGAACAACTCAGACCTGGGACTTAACTAACTTCTATTCCTTATAATCTACATTTTTCTTTAATAAACTTAGCAAAGATCCAAACTCTTGCTGAGCATCCTGTTCGCAGAGGTCCCCATTATACAGTATGTTTTGTGTTGCTCGGCTTTACATTTCTGTCTCTGGCGATCATTATCATGTAGCTTCCTGGCATAGCCATGGGCCATAAATTCAACATCTAAACAAATACCGAACAAAAAAAAAAAATCTTAAAAGAACAAAAACACAAGAAAAATTACCCCTTTTCCCTTACCATGTTGAATACAGCCATAGTTAATATTATAGCAGTAGTTGTCAATGTAAGAGTGATCCGTGGCCAAGGACGGTTTGCAATTATTCCAGATGATTTCAGGATCCACAGCAATGAAGCTGATGCTTTCTTGCTACATTGCTAAGTGTTTAAAAAGAGAAAACAAAAATAGCTTTAGTATATTTAATTGCTGTAAACAAGGGTAGAATTAAGAAGGCTTAAGACTGAGGGCAGCATTAATCTTAAAACATTGTACAGAAGTATTCAACTATTATATTCTCATTAGAATTACACATCATGATTATACATGAAACTAAATGCAAATTTAGTTAAAATATCTGCCATAACACCAATTCTGTTAAGTAATTATAATTGGCAAGTATGTTATTAAACATTCAATATATATTACTAATAAAAGCAAATACAGAGTTAACAGCAGGGTCATTACCTATAATATCTGTAAAATCAAGCAATCAAACTGACCTCCCCTGCCTCAATTGAACGAGCAAGATTTAGTAGCCTCTGAAAACTTCAAAATGTAAATAACGACTGAACAGTCTTTGACAGAGAGACAGAGGTTTCCTCATGCAGGATAAAGTCTGTTTACTAGAAAAAATCCCTGGCAGTATACAAGATAACGGTGTTTCTGTGTTTTAATTTCATTTGTTTAATAATTCATTTTAACTGAAAGGTAACTCAGTAAAGAAAATTAAACTTCCCTAAAACTATTTAGAAAACAAATAAGCATTTCATACAGCAATCAGACAACAATTTGACACAACGAGTATTTAGTGAATAGAAAATTCTTCTCGTATAGTGGCAAAAATTAATAAAAACCTCTGACTCATTGAACCTGCTTCCAAGAACACATTGCAATAGCTTCCATTCATACAGGCAGAGTGCCTAGAGGCACAAGATGCTCACACAGAATAAACAACAATTTGTGGCACATCCAATAAGTATTAATTTTCCCCAAACTTTAGTAATGGAGAGGTAACATTGCCTAGAAGCATCTTGTGCCTTTCAAAATGTCAAATACAACTATACTGAAACCTTTGTAAAAAAGGCAACGAAAAGTTAAGGAGCATGACAGTCACACAAAAGTATTGGCTTTTTATCAATGTGTTTTCTCTATTTACTTAATATTACCAGAGACCATTTTACATATTGTTTTCACCCCACCCACAGCAAGCAGAAGTGATGCAAGCACAGGAATTCTCTGAAATGAGAACTCAAGCACTAAAAGCTTCCAAATACAGGACTTAATTTACAGCACAACTATCAGTTCAGGTTCAATAGCCATGGCACATCACACTAAGTTACACTAGTACCCAATACATGCAATGTAGTTTACATGAAGGTCTTTCTTATACTGCACATAACTACTTCCCTCCTAATTACACACTATTTGCACAAGTGCAATGTGTATCTAGAACTTTTTTAACATATTGCTTCCTTTTATGACAGGGAGTTTAGCATACTGGATTGGACAGATTCTGAGTGAATGACATCAGTTTCAGGAGGGTCAAAACAATAACCAGGATCTTAAGGATGGACAAAGACAAGGGAAAAAATAGGCAGCTTTATATAGACATTACTCCTCCCCCATATCAAAAAAACCCCAACACATAAACTCAAGAGATCTGCATTTTTTGAGCAAGAAAATCCTGCTCAAATGCCTTTCTGAACTTCCAAACCTTGTTCTCCACTGCTACGTACATAGCAAATTCCAAGATAATTTGAATCCACACATAGATTTTAGAAAAATGCCATCCTTCCAACTTTAATAAATTAAGAAACACAAAACCTAGACTGCTGCTGTTGCTACAGAAAGGGAGTGTTCAACTGGACACAGGGAATGGATCTGTGTGAAAATGAGTCACTCAGTTATCTACCAAGTCTACCTAAACCCTAATGAGTCAAGGAGCATGGATTTATGGCCAACTAAAACAATCACAGAATCGCACCTTAAATTACTCTTTGCCTTTGTTATAGTACACCTGGAGCTTTACTACAACTTCACTGACATTGTTCTGTGATTTTCTTGGAAGTTTAAAAGTAGCTGGAATAGTTTAAGTTGGATTAGGGAAAAACTAGGTAGAAACACTGAGAAATTATAAGGAGTATAAAGTGGGTAAGAAATTATATAGATTAAGCAGTAAATCATTTTTTCCATTCTGAATTATGTTACAGGGAGCTATACTGTTCAAGGAAAATAGGATAAGAAATTCCAAGAAAAGACGCTCATGATGAAAATAAAATATCTGGCCTAAACCAGATACATTTTATTATGAATTTTACTGTTATTAGGCTATCTGACTAAAGGCTAATCAAATTAAACACAAAGACCTGGCGATGATTAAAAGGACAATGATCGATGGTGGAACCAAAGTATAGAATCACAGAATCATAGAATCATTTAGGTTGGGGAAGACCTTTAAGATCATCTAGTCCAACCATTGACCCTACTCTACTAGGTCCACCACTAAACCATGTCTCTAAGGACCACATCTATAGGACTTTTAAACACATCTAAGGATGGTGACTCCCTAGGCAGCCTATTCCAATGTTTGATAACTCTTTCAGTGAAAATTTTTTTCCTGATGTCCAGCCTAAAACTCCCCTGGTGCAACTTGAACCCATTTCCTCTTGTCCTATCACTAGTCACTTGAGAGAAGAGACCAGCACCCATCTCACTACAACCTTCTTTCAGGCAGTTGTAGAGAGCGATAAGGTCTCCCCATAACCTTCTCTTCTCCAGACTAAACCATCCTAATTCCCTCAGCTGCTCCTCATAAGACATGTTTTCCAGACTCCTCAAGTTTTTGGTGCCCAAAACTGAATACAGTACTCGAGGTGGGGCCTCAGCAGTGCTGAGTACAGCGGCATGATCACTTCCCTCCTCCTGCTGACCATGCTATTCTTGATACAAGATACCATTGGCCTTCTTGACTACCTGGGCACACTGCTGGCTCATGTTCAGATAGCTGTCCCCAGATCCTTTTCTGCCAGGCAGCTTTCCAGCCACTCCTCCCCAAGCCTGTAGCGTTGCCTGGGGTTGTTGTGACCGAAGTGCAGGACCTGCACTTGGCCTTGTTGAACCTCATACGGTAGGCTTCAGACCATCAATCCAGTTTGTCCAGATCTCTCTGCAGAGCCTTCCTACCCTCAAGCAGATCAACGCTCCTGCTTAATTTGGTGTCATCTGCAAACTTACTAAGGGTGCAGTAACCCAGTCAGGGAAGAACTGGGCCACTGAATCTACTGCTCCTAAGACCACCAAAGGAGAATGTTTCAGCCACAATTTCTGTTGGGAAAACTACCAAGAACCTCAATGAAAAAAGCTCCGTTTCCAGAATGCCCTGAAGACTAAAGGTGATTACTGCCTAAAAAGATATTATGCTGGCATGAGGCAGATAATTTTGCAATGGAGCAGAGAGAAACTTTGGACTGTGTAAAACATCATGGCATGTTTTAAGGGCATTGTGGGTATATGGAAAACTTACAGGAAGTTTAGGGGATGGGACAAATGTGGATCAGGAAGGAATGAGCATAGGTAAATGGAGAAGAGAGGAGATGAAAAGAAATGGCTGCACATAAACACTTGTCTAAATGAGTCTATTGCTTATTCTTATTAAATCCTATCTCTAACCATCTTCTGTGCAAGTGCAGTCCTTATTCTGAGCCTGCACGTGTGCAAATGCTAGCAAACGTCATGCTGGACTAGATGGCAAGTAGCACAGGGCGGGTGCCAGCCACTGGAGAGAGACATCGCATGTCTGAGGCAGCTGAGGGCTGGGTACCAGCAACTGAAGTGTCTCAGATCAGTCCCTGAAGAAACCCATAGGGTGTGTGGGGGAGTGTGTGTGTAAACAGTAGGATACTTCAAGCTGGACTGTCAAGGTATGAGAGGTATGAGATCTGCATTTGGAGAGACCCAGGGTTTGAGCCGGACACTGCGTAAAGGGGCAGAAGCTGGGCGTGGATATTGTATTGACTTGGAGTCCATACTGAGTGACCCACAAATGCGAGCGTGCCCATGGATGACAACAGTCAGGGTGCGCGCATATTCCACTAGCAAACGTCCGTCCTGCTCAGCCAGAAAGAAGGAACTAGACTACCAGTGTTGTTTGTATTTTCATGACTGCTGCATGCTTCTTCTGGGTGCTGGTAAAAGAGCTGCTCTCTCTGTGTGGCTGCCCTGTGTGTACAGTGTGCGCCTGTGTGCCCAGTCTTACTACTGGTTGTACCTGGGGCACAGTACTGACAGCCTCCCATCGATGGGAGTAGGGCAGGAGGGTCCCTTGGGTCTTTAATTCCATCAAATTGGACTCCAGTGGAAAAGGGAGGAGCACTCCCCTCATTCTTGAACTCCACCGGATTCAACAAGCTCTAGCAGATCTCATTTTCAATTCCAGAACTTTAAAACACACGGCTTAGTAATAGATGCAAAACAACATAATAAAAAAGATGCTTTCATGTTTTTCTAGTCCTAAGCAATGTAAATTGATAGTTTCCTCTGCATAAACAAACAACTTATGTTCATTCTGAAGATAAAATTAAGTTTCACACTGAAAATCTCCCTTGAATCATAATATTTAAATACACAAATGGTGGTGTCAAGTGATGCAGACTTCTCAAACTTTTCTACTTTAACATCAACACTTCCAATTGTTACATTTGAACTTTTTTCATTTTTTGAAAGTGGTTATTGAAAAAATTACAGTACAGAATTACCAAGATTACTTAGCACTGTCTATGATGAGAACTGCATTTATAGCTGAGGACTGCTTAATTGCTTTCCAAGTACCGGTACGCTTTTGAACAGACTTATGTAACTTCTGTACATTTGTGGCAAAACCCTGATTCACACTAAAAATCTTCAAACAATTGAGTAAAACGAAATTCCCTGGAAAACATGAAGGAATACACTGTTCATCAGTAATTCTCTATGTTAATTAACAGGTTTGCTGAACTTCAGTTCACTTTTGAGCAGCCTAAATCCAGTCTATATACAGTACAACTGCAGCAGTTCAGTACTGCTGAAAATTCAGCAAATTCCTGGAAGCAGAACTGGATTGGTGGGGTGATCATCAAATTTAGACTCTTAATAGCACTGGCAGAAATATGCGGGTTTATTTTGCTGATTCATTAGCTTACATCAAACACTTTTTCTTGTAAATGTTATGTCTCATTTGCAATTTTCCTAATAAACTGGAGAATCAGATGAAAGGTAGAATGTAATCATTTCTAGAAAGCATGCAAGAAGGGTAAGACATTGGATCTCAGTAGCATTAGCTTCTGTATTTATTCTAAGTGGAGCTGGCAGAATATGGTTCAGTGTTTATCATTTACCAACTAGAAATAATAGGTATTTGTAGTATGAAAGGTGACTCATGTATTACCTTTTCATCTGAACATGTTAAATCTGATATGACAGCTCAGCATGAGAGTGAGTAATAACTTATTTTGAATATTCAAGTTATTAAAATATATCCTGTGTTGTCTTTCCACACACAAAAACCTACTTCAGCATTTAACAAAATGAATGCTGTCTTTCTGAGTGAGATCAAGGAACTGGTGCGAGAATTAATTGTGACAGCTATGTTGTAGATGAAAGACAGTGTCGCAAGAGCTGTCACACTTCTTCACATGCTAGCAGAGGTTGGAACATCTTGACTGAAGCCCTCTTATTTACAGAAAGCCAGTGAATCACATTTTCTATGGTTCTATTACTGTGTTTTTCATTTTGCATTCAAATACAGCTTAATATTTTACTAATGCTGATGTTACAAAGAATGAGATCAAGAGAAATAAAAAGCCCCCAAATTCAGATTTTTTTTCACACGCTCATTTTCACTCAGACTTGAAGACGACAGCAAAGTTCAAATCCAAAGATCTGCCTGACTGTCTGACTCGGTGATTATGGTGACCTAAGCTCGGAGAAGGGTGATTTTTATATAGAGACAAAAGCTTATACTTTATGTACTTTCTATCAGTCCTGTTCTTGATGAAAAGGACTAAAGTACTCCTAAAATGAGTACTGTAACACCAAGCTTTTGAACTCCATGGTGGCACCTGTAAATCTAAGCGAGGCTTTTTGAATCATACAGAACGCATCCCGGTGAAGAGTCTACTCAACTTATATTGGATACAACTGGTTTGACAAAAGCTAGAATCCTGAACAAGGAAGTAACAGGAAAAACTAAAGTTGGTATCACATTTTTAATTTCACTGTACTTTGCAGTGTTTATTATCCTTCACAAAGGATTGCGTTATGTAATGGCCATGTGGTTCACTTCAACTGTCTCATTCAAAGGAAAGAACACGGCAGAGAGCTGTATAAATATGCCTTTAGGCACTCAGGGTTCAGTCCTGGCACTTCCTGTGCTGCTTCCCTCATTCAAGAAAACGTACAGTCACTGTGTTACATGCTATTTTTAAGGTAAGATGTTCTCTGTCCCTCCCATCAAAGTTTTTCTATTTCACATGAAATATTTAAAGAACCCCTGGTTTTGAGAAAGTGCAAACTCAAACAACTTTTTAAAGACAGAGCTCAGAGCACTGAACTAGAAGGAGTTCTGAATGCTACATTCTACGTTGGCCAAATCTTGACCTCTACGTAAGATGCTGCCACCCAAAAACTGCCTCACACAACAGGAGCCCTGATCTGTGACCATATTGCGGTACTTATACATCATGGATAACACCTCTCAGGTAACACATGTAAAAGAACCTTCAAAACAATCTGGACACTCTCTGCTTTTGTCCTTCTTAGTAATTAACTGTAGGGAAAATTGTTTGCATGCTGGACTCCTGGAATTAGGAAGCACACTCAGATATCTCTTTATTTGGATGTAACTTACAATTTCACCTTGGGCAAAGGCACTAAAAGGCAGCACTGACAGATTTTAAAAAAAATCAAGATAGTCTCACTCATCAAAAAATGTTAAAGGAGAACTTATTGGCACAACAGATGTAAGAAACTTGTGGTTTTCACCAGGTTAGGCAACTTCTACAGCTGGTCACAATCACATAACATATCATCATAAACATATCACTCAAGAAGAGGGAAATTTTTGTTAGTGAAATCAGTACATTTCTAACAGTTCCTGAAGTCTGAACATAGTACCTAACTCAGTGATGATGGATTTCCTCTTGCAGCACCTGTGCTAAAGACACATCAGAATGACTTTTAGGTTTAAAGGACCCCTTTCATGGACCCTGCTGTAGGTGTCAGAGTGCCTCTCTGCGTTCTCCCTGCCTACTACCACCCTGTTTAATCTTAATTTCCAAGCACAACCTTACTATTGAAGAAACCGAAGGGCCTCGATCTTTCATTCCTATCTGTGTTGAGAGGCACTCACATTAGAGGTAAGATCCCAAGTTGAAAATTATTTTGAAGTAGTGCTGGTGCTGATAGTCCTGTCTTTGCAGAGCTTTTAAGTATCTTAAGCATACACAGTCTTTCTGACTGTTAAGTAACAATGCCAATTGCTTTAGGTTAAAATACAAATCCCTGCAAACAAAGGTTAAAATTGTATATCAATCTTTATACAGCGGTACGGTGTAATGCAACTGATAAATAACATGCTGTCTTCTAGCAGGGACAAGAGTGCTCGCATACTGGCTGCACTTTGCTAGATGCACTGGTGACCTCAAATCAGAACATTTTTCTCAACTGTGGAGCCAGTTATTTTCTGATGGTTGTTTTGCTGGTATCATGTTCTGCTAATTCCATGGTTCAGTGGGTATTTAAGAATATAAATGTGTTCAGATAAGATGACAGGAACAAAATGTTTTTACTTCTAATCTTCCTTGTTAGCTGAAGTAGCTAAATAGGTTTGCAAGGTATAAACATGTGCAACAAAAAGCCATATTAATGGAAAATAACTGTCACAAAGAGTACGTGGTATCAATTAAGTGCATGCATGTTGCAGGTAATGCAAAGAAATTTTTAAGACACTATTTAAATCAATGCACAATGAACATCTACTTCAGACTAATACTTCCTTGTCTGGTTACCTCAGCTACCACAGAGATCTTTCCTTCACATGCTTACTGGATTTTTTTTTTTTCTATTGATTGCATTACATTTTCCAATGTAGCATTTAGGTAACCACGTCCCTGCTTCCTTGCATTCACATCAGGAGGTAAAACACATATAACAGTTACCAGGTCTGAGGCTTTTCACACTCACTCCATGAACTCGTCTATACTTCAAGAAGATAAAGAGACACAGAAAATATATGAGCTAATGGACAATCACTGGCCCCTATCTGCATGTAATTTGGGAAGGAAACCTCTCAAGGAAAATTCAAAGAAAATATTAAAAGTTAATAGAAAAGAATAGCCTACATTTAAAATATGAAAATGTAAGCCAAAAAGGATCTTTAAGACCAAAAATACTCATAATCTTAAGCTTTAACTCTGAATACTGTGAATATCTAAAAAAGCTATTAAAAAAACCCTTAAAAACTGCACAGCCACAAAGAAGCAATTAGAATATAAAAGACATAAATCCATTTCAAGTTTCAGGGCATACGCCAATTTTAGCTAGGACTGATGAAGGCTGAATGCCTACAGGCAAATGACCACTCCTGTGAGAACTGTCAGCCCTCCCTGCCCTCAGCCTGTTTGCTGAGGACACAGGGCAAAGGCAGGCTCTGGGAGTCTGCAGCATCCTTATTTGTGCTACTGCTCTGCCACATCATTTGATGGTAATGTTCCTGTTCTTGCTTAATGACTGATATTACTGCTCCACAACAGAGTTGGACCACGCTGCAGTGCTGCCCAACAGTAAAATCAACTAATGATAAACTCAGTGTGAAAGAGTTAGTATAAATCTCTTCTTACAATATTGTAATTAAATTCATGGAACCACAGAATGATAGAAAGGTTTAGGTTGGAAGGGACCTTAAAGATCAGCTAGTTCCAACCCCCCTGCCATGCGCAAGGACTCCCCACTTAGACCTGGTTGCTCAAAGCCCCATCCAACCTGGTCTCGAACGCTTCCAGGGATGAGGCCTCCACAGCTTCCCTGGGAAATGTGTTCCAGTGCCCTGCTACCTTCATGGCAAAAAATTTCTTCCTGAGATCTAATCTAAACCTACCCTCTTCCAGTTTAAAACCATTACACCTCGTCCTATCACTACATGCCCTTATAAAAAGTTCCTCTCCATATTTCTTGCAAGCCCCTTTCAGATACTGGAAGGCTGCTATAAGGTCTCCCTGGAGCCTTCTCCTCTCCAGGCTGAACAACCCCAATTCTTTCAGCTTGTCTTCATACCAGAGGTGCTCCAGCCTCTATTTTCATGGCTCTCCTCTGGACCCTGTCCACCAGGTCCATGTCCTTCTTATGCTGGGGGCTCCAGAACTGGACACAGTACTCCAGGTGGGATCTCACAAGAGCAGAGTAGAGGAGCAGAATCACTTCCCTCCGCCTGCTGGCCACGCTTCTTTTGATGCAGCCCAGGATGTGGTTGGCCTTCTGGGCTGCAAGTGCACATTGTTGCCTCATGTTGAGTTTCTCATACACCAACACGCCCAAGTCCTCCTCCTCAGGGCTACTTTCGATACGTTCTCTGCCCACCCTGTTCTTGTGCATGGGAAAGGTCCTGACCTACATGCAGGAATTTCCACTTGGCCTGGTTGAACTTCATGAGGTTGGCACAGGTCCAACTCTCAAATGCTGCACAGGCTAGTAATTTTAGCATTACAGTCTGGATGTTGGGGCGTTCTTTTGTTATTTTTTTCTTTTTTTTCATTTACCAATGAAATGGAAATCATACAGAGAAACTTGTTCAAAGTTGGTTTTTTGCACAACTTACTATGCGGCGCTGGAAGCTATTTAGAGTTGGTGGAAGCTGAGAAGGCAAAGTGACAAACCACTGAGACAAGCAAAGTACTGAGCAATGCAGCGACAGCCAGGTGCCCCAGCTTTGGCTTAGGTTTTGCTGTCTTTGCTGGCACTACAGGTCCCACTCTATAAACCTCGCAACAACCACACAAATATTTGGTGTCCACACTATGGCTCATGGAGGACCCGTGCTGGAGCCGGTGGATATTCCTGAAGGAACTGCGACTTGTGGAGACCCCATGCTGGAACAGGGTGAAAGTCTGAAGGGAAGGAGCAGCAGAGTTGAAATGTCTATACACTGACCACCCTTCACCCCTGACTGCGCTGCCTGAGGGGAGGTAGAGGAGCCCGCAGCAAAGCTGAGTTTGGGAGAGGGAGGAGGAATGGAGTGGCGTTAATGTTTGGGTTTTTTTCTCACCACACAAATCTATTTTAATTGGCAATAAATTAAATTAATTTTCTCCAAGCTGAGGCCGCTTTGTCTATGACAGTAACTGGTAAGTGATCTCCCTGCCTTTATCTCAGCCCACGAGCCTTCTCATCCTTTTTTCCTCCCCCATCCCGCTGAGGAGGGTAGAGTGAGTGAGCAGCTGGGTGGCTGTCTGGCCCACAGACAAGGCTAACCCACCACATTTCATCTGTCAGGGTCAGTCAGACCCAAAAAATTCTCTTCTTTTTTGTACATTTTTAGAAGAGAGATATTTCGTGATTTCAAACCCTGTAATTATGTGCAGGCGTGTGTGTACACACAAGCACATCCACAATTACTACATGCATTCTGCAAAGGAATCCAAAAGGTACCCCTTTAAAATATTAGGTGGGAAAAACCCACGCTGGGAAAAAAACAAACCTAACCCCAAAAATCGCACCCAAACCCAATCAGGATTAGGACAACAAAGCTTGATTTCTGTTAACAATGATGCTCAGTTAGTGTTAGAGTTTAACTCAGAGTTAAAACTCAGATATTAATAATTGTTCACTTGAGAATTTCAGACTTTTTCTTCTAGAAAGAAAGCATTTACAGTTATGGGTAAGATACTGCAATGGATATGCTACTGAAACATAATATAGGGTGTCACTGCGGTTAAAGCTGCAAAACAATACTTGGATTTTGACATGAGAGAAGAAATCTTAGGGAGAGGACAGGGGAAAGAGAAACCTACTGCCTCTTTTGTTAGCTGCCTCTCATCTGTCACAGAACTACGTCCGTGCTTGTGAAAGAAAGATAGCGCTGCATCAACTATGGTCATAACTTGTTTGCTGAAAGGCTTCTTCACAGCACAGCTTCTGCATTAGAGCAGCTGTACTCACAAAGCCAGACATAAATAGCTCCTTTTCAAGTGATTTAGGTTAAAACATGACAACTCAGAAGTCAACTGAAATGCAATAATAGGTCTCCATTTCTGGGAAGTATTACAGTACATACAAGACACAGGAAAAACAGCACTGAAAGGAGGTTGTAGATATTTTTCAAGTGGCACGAGTCCTCAACTCGGACTTGGGATACTTGCTTAACCATCCCTTTAAATGCAGAAAAATATGGTTTATTCCTCCTAAGCTACATTATAAATAAAAGCCCCAGGAAAGTGTATGTCCCAACACTTCTTGATACCACTTCATTGGATTCTGTTTTTCCTACAGGAAAAAGGCTGGATTTTCCTTGAAGGATTTTTTACTTTTTTTTCATTTACTTATTCAGCAGCAGTACTCTGACTCTGTAATTTTACTCTTATGTCAATAAAAAACAGCAATCAAGCGTGACATCACATGAGAACTAATTTTTGCTGTTAAGTAATAGCAATACCTCTAGAATCTCACTCCAAGGATTTAAAATATTTAAAAATACTGTTGCATTATGTCTCAGATTAATTCCCAAGCACTGGCAGCATCCCTACCATATTGGAAAGACAAATGAAATGTAAATTAATTACATTTTCATAAAAACATGTCCTGATCAAAAGCCTCACAAGGGAAGAGGGAGAAATTATAAAATCCCACTTCATCTCTTTCTTACTTCAACTGCCAGGACACCTTTCCTTCCTGCTTTACTGCATCGTGATGTAATTGTCTTTCCCATGTGCATGTTTTGCTTTTTTATAAAAGATCTTTCTCTCAGCTTTCTCAGTGGGAGCTTGTGGAAAAATGCAAAGATAGAGAAGAAGTGGGCATTAAGTGACTAGTATACACATAGTCTTATTCTAGATTACATGCCAAACTCAAATTGCATTCACTTTCTTACAAATCCTGAAATACCTTGTTCTAGATGGAGTTGTATCTGGGAACTATTTGAGAATGGCTGAAAAGAGGACAATAATAATTGTTAATTATATTGTGAAATGCTGAAAGGTTTGCCCAAATCTTGAATTAAATGAAATCCTCAAATTCAGCATATTATTGGGTATGCTAATCAGCATTAAAATAACACCTGGACTACTCAATGGTAAAATTAGAATTTTACTATAAAATGTTTATGTATCACACTAAATTGTTATCGTGAAATATCCTCTAATCTCAGAAAACAGTCTTATACAATACTTAAACAAATACACAGTCCCCAAATTAAAGCACTCATGAGTCACCTGTAAGCACAATAGCAAAAATTTTGAAAAGACAATCAGTCAAATGATAATGCAAACCTCTCAGAGGATCCAGCTTCACATGGGGGAAAGAGAATATCAGTGTAGGTACAGACAGACACTGAACTGGCATTTTCTATTTTTCAGAGAAATGAGGACATTTTATAGTACGTCAGCATGGACAAAACAATATCCTCAGAAGCCTGAGCATGAAAGCCTTTCTCATTTAAGTGGTACTCTGCAAAGGCAGAGTGACTTGGCAAAATCAGAACATGTTATTTAAAAGAAACCATTAACTACTGGATTACATTTCCTTGAATACCTACCAAAAGCTGTCCAGCAAAGCAGATAAACAAAATGAAGGAAAGCAAGAGAAATGCAGCCCCAAATGAAATTCCAAGAATAGATGTTCTACAAGAAATAAGAAAACATGTATTAATTCTCTGTTACACATTTTTAGCATGACCTTTTTTTGTGTATAATACTGATGAGACGAAAAATTACCACGCGCAAACTGCAACTTCCAAACATCAATACCATGGAAAAACAATTCTAATCCTTACCAGAATGACAGGCCTTTTTCCTGTTGTTTTCTCACCTCACATATGCTGGAATTGGTTTTAACCCACACTTTTCCAAACTATTATCATGAAAAGACAGTAATTTCCACATAAATACTTTAAATGATAGAGTGCATTAACAATAGCAATGTTTGGGGGGGGGGGTGTTTTTACTTTAGAAAGCCTGTATTAAAGAAGTTCCTTATTGCTTTATTTTTTTTCTGTCAATTATATAATTTAAGAGGCTTATAGATACACAAAATAAACTTCTTGGATTCCCTCACCAAGGTACGAAAAACAATAGCACGGGACAGTCCTGTGCCGTTTCCAGTGTCTCACAGATAGAACCTGTGATACCTGTGATGCTCCAGTCTCTCAGTCAGTATGAGCCCTAATACAGGGACTGCTATTCCACGAATAGATAGGGATTCAACACCTTTGAAAACTTCATTTTATATCAAATTTGACTGGCTGGCCAGTAGATTCTGAAGCATCAGAGGAAAGGATAGGAAGAAAAACTAAACACAATGAAGAAAAGAAAAGAAACAACAACAATACGAAAAAAACCTGAGTAATCTATACTCTTCCTGAAATCATCCTCACTCAGCATTCTAGCTCATCCTTTTCTTGTATGTTACAAATAGGAACGTCTAGCCAAAATAGCATCACTGGATACTCAGTAAACAGAAACAAAGATGCAGAAACAATCTGTGCATGCATTCATTCCACAAATGTGGAAATATCTCTATATGAATACCATAGTAGAGCGTAATTGCTCCATCAGGCACCATACGAAAGCTACTTAACATGGCTGCCTAGGGAAAAATACTGGGGGACCTAATTATGTTTAACGAATGCCAAGAGGGGATCAGAAGCTCTGGACCAACTGAGTTGTTTAAGCAAGGGAACTAGATGCTGTCATAAAGTCCCTCACCTGAGCATTTGCTTTCCGTTTTAACCACAGATTCGATATTTTTACAGAATTAAAAAAAAAAATCTCAGTTCCTTTGAGCACCAGCAAATACCTTATTTTATCAGACCTTATATGCTAGAAATATTGGCATGATGTTTTAGAAATAAGTTTTATATCCCTTGCTTTTTCCACAAAACCATAGTAAATGTTACATGTTAAGTTTGCTCATCCATAAACCTATGAGTCAGAATTATTAAAATACGTTATTAATAAAAGCATACATCTCTGTTCTTTAGAGATGCCATCTGAGTTCAAATATATATATATTTTAGAAACTATAATAAGAAAAAATTAGGAGTAGAACTCAATGGATCAATTTCCTTAGATTATGCATAAATATTGTAAAACATTTTGATCTGTTTCAACAACAGTATTATAGAAGCTATTTTCAGGAATGAATGAAAAAGCATTAAATTCACAAACCAATTTGATGCCATACTGCTACCATTAAAAGCATTTTGGAGAATAATTTATGAGCTTCCCTGCCAATCATTCAGAGAACCTCTTATTTGCTAAGTATTCATCAGAATTTTTGTCGATGTGAACAGCTGATGAAAACCAAACAATTGGCAATTCACAACATATATTAATATTGAAATAATGTTTCCTTTAGAAGTTGTTTGAAAACCATTATTGCTTATGAACACATGTTCTCCAAGAATTTCTCATCAAGACTGAGACAATATGTCTCAGTATGTACGTATGTCAGCGTATGTAAAACTACAGTCTACTCTTAGGAATTTAAAATCTAGTAAGCAACAGAAGAGATGAAAGAAAAGGAATATAACTAACAGGCTTATTCTTTTATATATGCATAAACACTTCCAATCATGTACGTCCTTTGGTAAGATTCAAGTAACTATACCTGCATGTCAAACTATTACTATTCTTTCTCTGATACAAAGAATACAAAAAAAAGGAGTCTGTACACCATAAGGAATGTTTCAACACAAGAATAGCCTTATGAGTCAAGTTTGGAGTGCATCCCTGTAGAAGAAGAAATGCAGATGTTTGTGAGAGAAACTGGAGAGAATGTACATGGCAAAAAAAATGACCATGGCATAAGGAGAGCTTATGAGAAGAGTACTTAATCACATGGGCAACTGGCAAGAACAAAAGGTCTTTGTAGCTGTTTTACATGATCAGTGATGTTATTGGGGCGTCACAAGAAAAAAAATTACACAGCAACGTGAACAGGATTCTGATTCGGGACAAAGAGAAAAGGACTGAGGATAAGGAAAAGTGCTATCTTAGAATCCAGTTTTGAGTGGTGAATACAGAGAAAAAAGTTGTAAGATATTTGCTCCCCACACCCGCTTCTTTTCTGAACAGCAGGGCTTCTCTTTCAGTTAGACTAAGTCAAAATAGTTTCATGCTGCTCCCAGAAGGAAAGGAGTGTGCTGAAAATGCTATAATGGGGATCAAAATACTAAAAATTAAGTGCCACCATAAACAAGCCTCATTTGAGACAACAACCACAGGAAAGCCATAAAATGCATTTACTTTTTGTCACTGGGACATCACAAAAATGGTACAGGTCTTTGCAGTAAACTAACCTCACCTTTATTGTGTAGAGTCATCAAACGCGCTGCACGGGTCACTAAATGCATTGCTTTGACAGATTCGGGCAAACCATTTTGTCAAAAGAGCACCTGGGATGACATAAGCCAGCTAACTTTTTACCTGCCTCTTCCTACGCTCCAAGGAATGCCCTCAGATTTCTGAAAGGTCTGCTCTCTGCTGTGGTGCCCCACCAGGAACCCTGACAGGACAACCCTTGACAATAACCTACAGAAGGATGGAGTCTACAATTGGCAAAACGATACAAGAACTTCCCAGGCTTTAAGTAGTTCCAAGTCTAAATAATTTATGAACTTGCATATCCTCGTATTCTTCTGGTTTCATCAGTAAATATCTGTTTTGAATAATTCCTTTTTATGAAGTGGTATGAGATTGTAAAAAACCTGTATTTATACATACAGGTTGTTAGTTTTTTAACTGACAAAAATTTATTATGCAGATGAAGATACTGATAAATGGAGAAAAGAATGTATTATTTCTACGCTTTTGTAACTTTCAGGAAAATATGTGACTTATGGCACTTGTCCCTTAATGGGATGTAGAGAATTTCCTTAGCTTGCCAAGTAATTAACATTCATGTTTTGAACTATTAGATTGCAAATTCTCTTGAGATGATAGAATCCTAATGAAGCAATTACAAATGACAATTATACAAGGCAATACTGAATTCAGAATTTTTTGGTATCTGATAGTAGATATTTCTTTCTTAATTCGACTGATGCTTTCCCTAAGCCATCAATGGATTCAACGGCTATGTAGACTAACTGTATGGCAGTTTCAATGTTAAGAAAAATCATTTGAGTATTTTAACTCCGCTTGAGGGTTTTTTTAATCACATACAACAGAAAAATAGCCAGTAATGGGGTTTTTCTTTCGTTTATACTGCCCTATATTTTACACGCCTGCTTTCAGACAAAGTTTTTAAGAACTACCTTTTCTATACAGGAATTCAGCTGTGCCTGACTGGAAATACTATGTTAAGGTCTCCTAACCACCTTCCACTAACGAGATGATTGTTAGTTTGGCATGACTCAGGACAAAAGGACACAAGTTTTTGAACATAGCAGCCTCGGAGAGCAAAGACTTGGGAAGAATCTTAGATGTAGCCCCCCCTAAATCCTTTACTCAAATCGCACAAGAAGTAACCTCTGTTCAAATGGAATACGCTTTCATCAATTCACCAGTTTCTATTTTGAAAAACCGCATTACCAATTCCATGTTAGTTGACTGTTCCCCTAAATAAAGAATGTTGGCTTGTCATAAATTACTGGAGATACTTCTGTCACTTGGTAAACCAAGAATGCTAGAGCGCCACTGAAGGCTTCTTCCGAGGAAATGTAATTATCAAGATTTGCTGTCATTTTAATGTCACAATAAATACCTACTCCTCATGATACATTTCACCCCAAGACATTGTTGACTTGATTAAATTCATATTTACCACTTTGTGTAATGTTTACATCAGTTTATTGACCCTGGGAAAATTAAAATGTTAATAAATTAGTTGAACCTTGAAATAAATGTCTCGTGGTCTTGGAGATATTACTTATTACTTACAACTTGCTGGATGTTACTCACCATCAAATATCTCCAAATCTACCTTAAAGCAGCAGGTGTTGTGCTTGCACAGAAATCAATGATATTACACTGCTGCAAAACCAGATTAATGGAATGGTGAATCAATAAAACGCAATGACAGATGCAGTTTATCTCCCTGTCCTCATTAGATCACCATTTAAAAATCCTGTAGAATTTTTGTAAGGAAGCAAAAAGGCCAGAGAGAATTTTAGACTAAACTATGATTTATTTAATTTTTATGTATTCATTTTTTGCTGGAAGGAAGCAACATTGGCAGCACTGGATTATTTTCAATTTAAGTTACATTTGTGATGACTACATACCCTGGTGATTTTTCAACTTTTTTTTAATTTGCAGTGCTCCCAGTTTTCCAGCAAAGATGCCTATGTCTGTATAATACCTTGCCTTTCTGTCTTCCGTTTTTGTATCCCTTAAACTGATTCACAGACCCCTTGAAGTTGAATACCATTCTTATTGGTAATATCTGATTTTACACTCTTGCTTTTACAATTTAATATGCAGCCCTATAAGAGGATCGAAAGATAATTTACATTTTGGTAATGAAAATGACAAATCTTATGTATTTTTTGATCTGATGTTACAAAGAGATCATGTAATATAAGCATGTTGTTTTACAAGTTGGAGGACACTTTCCTTAGTTGAATACAGCACTGTAGAGGTCACTAATTTCAACTATCTGTACTTTAATGAGCTACACAACTGGTCTAAGAGACATAATAAAGATATAGCAATATGAGCATCTTACTACATGTATGATAGTTGATAAATCTAGATTAATTTTCATGACTGAAGTCAAAACAAAAATACAGATTCATAAATCTTACTGCTGGAAGGGACTAGTTAGATCCAAGTTTGGTTTCTGGTATATCACAAACCACGAATTTCCCTTAATTAACTCCTGTGCTAATCAAAATACAGTATGAGCTTCTAAAATATGCTCATTACGCAAAATGACAAAATTAGTCTTGTGTCTTAGTTTCATATTTTGCAACAGTAATGCTTAAAGTCAGACTGAACCATGTGTAGAATACTGATGAATTCTTGGAGGAGCGTCCCTTTGCAGCTTGTGTCTCCATGTTAGAAACTATCTGGGATACCCTTTGGAAAGAAAATGCTGTAACATCTGAATAGAAGTCCGTAAAACTTTATACATGTTATAAAACAAGTGTGCAGTATGGAAAGTCAATTTATAATGACCTAACAGTTCCTCCTGGCTTTGAATTAAAATGTAAGTACTACAGCACAAGACCAATCAATCAACTGAGGTTGTAAATACTCTTCCTGAAAGCGCTGCACAGGAGAAAAGATTATGAGTGAAGAAATACTGTATCACAAGGAAAATACAGTGTTGGCTTTGGAAACAACTTCTATAAAACAAATATCAACTTTCCACTATGTAAACAATCAACAGCAAAACTCTATTTTAAGAAGTCTAATAAAAAATTCTTTGCTGGAACTGTGCTCCAGATTTCTCAGCCTTTCTAGAATATGCACAGACAGAAAGATAGCTGATTTATATGCACAAATATAAATTCGGTCACAATATATAAATCCTGATAAAAATAATTATTCCAGCAATTGATTATAAAATTTTAAAATTAGTTTTAAAAAGAGACACTTTACGAACAGTAATGCTCTATTTGCATGCTGAATAGAGCAGTATTATCACAGTAATATGTTAAATACATTAATTTAATCACAGTCCCAATTCTGCAATCCATTTTGTCCCACTTCAGAGTCCAATTGTCAGACTTATTTCACATGTAATTTTAGAATTTTAGTTGTGTAAACTTACAGCTTGCATTACTTTTTTCACATGTGAATTTAATTCCTGATGTCATCACAGCTTTTTAAATGCAAAGAGAAAAACTCAAATGAAGAATTGATACTAATGCTTAGCACCATGCTCCTGACAGCATTTAAAATTGGAAACAAGCAAAACTTTGAAAATGGGCTGAAATCCTCCATCTTCTCTGTTCAATTTCATTTTCATGAATTGACATCTGAAATCTGACAATTCCAGATTTTTTTATTTATACATGTTTATATTTACATTAATGGGTAAATATAGGCAGGAATGAGTACATGATAGATACCACTTACTTTGGCAATACCAGAATCTGGACAACAAAAACGCAGAAGAATATGAGACAGGCACAGGTCACATAATACTTAAATGCAGGCAGAGTTGTTGCTCGATACTAGAAGGAAAAAAAAGCAAATGTTAAAAGCACAATTTCCAAAGGAGATAAAATATCACCCAATTGAAATTCCAGCTTAAAGATGCAGAGGCATATAGGTAGCCTTTAGTCACAGTACATTTCCTGTTGTTCGATTACTTCTACGTCCATTCACTTAAGGCTAGGGATTACCAGGTATAGTATTGAATCTTTTTATGTCTTGAAGAACAGCTTAAATAACCAGATCAAATGGTTTTGCCTTGTTCCTCCACCGAACAGGACTATCCCAAATTCATCATAAAAGCTTTAATTTAAAAAAAAAAAAGTGTTTAAAAAAATATTTTTAGGAATGGCCAATCATTCTTAGCCAATTCCAAGTTTCTCAGACATTAATTCCCCAAACTGATTTTCAATTATTAATAAATACTGAATGGGCTGAAACGGCAATAAAAAAACATAACAGTCATTTAGACAGGAAACTTATGAGCACACAAACCAGCAAAGTGTAAACTGTGCTACAGATGTGTATGAATCTGCTATTTCCAACAGCATAGCTGGCAATCATACTGATATTTACTGGGGCTATATTATTACTTCAATTAAAATATTTTATGTCTGTGTTAAAAGGCCTCATATGTCCACTGATACTATTAAACACCTGATATTCTTAGGAGAGAGTCAATTTGATCTGTTTTGTCATGAAAAAAAATCTATTTATGAATCTCTAATTAGCCTGTCTAGAGACATCAGAATAAAACAATGAAATATTTATCAGAATTGTTCTGCTATTTGGGATAGATATGTCTAGATTGAAACCAATTAAGTACTCAAAGGGAAATGACCTAAGTTTGGGCTTATTAAACTTACTTACCCTATCAAAGTTTTTTCAAAGGGTAAGAGTTTAAGATTTGATTATTAAAAGAAAATGTACCAAAGATTATTGTCACAAAGTGCTCAAAATGCAAACCTCATTAAATGGAAAGTGCATGGGCTGTGCTTTCTAACTGCAAGCACACAGCTGTGTCTTTGTGCTTAGTGCCAAGTTCTGTCCTTGAAACTGGTGCATCAAACTTTACATGAACATCTAGAAACTGAGTTTAGCAACACAACAGCTTTTTTCACTTTTGAATTGTATGACAAATTAAAAGTGATCCTTATCACATACCTAACTGAATTTCAAGCCACAATTATGATTTTTGATCGATGGGCACGTTTGCAGTAAGTTTTGTTCTTCCACCTGTTGAATGTATTTGTTGCATCTTAATGGTCTTGTCCAACGATTTTGGACCTTGAGCTGCTGTTAAAATCTCAAAAAATTCGAACCCGCTTATAAATTCATTTCAGTGTTTCATTCTTCTCCAGACATTTTCCAATGAAGTGAAGCAACTCAATCCTTAGGTTAAGTAATTATTTTGCTTTATCACCTTGCTGCACTTTCAGGTCCTACAGGGCCTGAAAAGCCCCTGTTTAAATCAAAGGCAGGCTACTTACTGAATTCTTTAAAGTCAAGACTGGACTGAAGAGTCATTAGAATTCAGTGAAGAAAGATATTAAAAAGCTGAATCTGAAAAGAACAATTAGTTCTTTGCCATTCCATAGCATTCTGTAGTCTAAAAGAGATTATACTCCTAGAGGGAGCATCTGCAATGCCAAATAACTGAGCTCCCTGATTTTCTCTCAAGTTCTGATTACCTAATTGTTCAAAGTGCACATATGATGGTTTTCTCTCAAGTTGCCTTTCAGAATTTATCAGTTAGGACCATCGACATTAAAATCTTAACGTGCTTCTACACACACCTTTGATCCGCTCAGTGTATCCTTTAAACACTATGGATGAGACCACACCAGGTCTAGCTGCTTCTCTCTTATGCTGACTCTAAACAGCCTCAATAAGCCTTGAAACTTTTTTCACAAAAATGCATTGCCAAAGGCATACAGCACGTGCCTTTGGCACCTGGCCATAAGAACACTATTCTGCTGAGCTGTGAAAGAATCTGAAAATTATTTCGGATGCTTTGAACTGCAAGGCACATACAACAGTAATTAAATATGTATTTGACCACCACATGGGACCCAGAGTATACTTGCATCTACGCTATACAGTGTGAGCACACTATGGTAATACTTCCTCTACTTTCTCACCAGGTTCACTCATTTATTCAGCTAGTTGTGGTCAAATCCACCTCTTCCTTCCCTGAAGGACAGCATAACTGTTCAGCTGCCAGCTGCCCTTTGTTTATGAGAAAGCAGAAAAAGGCAACTCTCCAGTCTTCCTGCTGAAGCTGTGTCAGTATGCAGAAACACACTCCAGCTCTACAAGGCCATAACACAAAGAAAATGCCTGACTTTCTAGGCTAGTGGTCACAACGGTCACCTAAAAGGGAGGAATCTTTCATTCTGATCAAACAATACCATTTACTCCATCTGTAGATACATGTGTCAAACATGTTTTATCACACACATTATTCAGAAGAACGTTTAGTGTGTTGCATCCAAAACAGCTGGGAATTCTTCTTAAAAAACTGTGAATGACTGTGAGCATCAAGTGCATATGGAGAAAACTAATGAGCAACTGATATCATTACAAGACTATCATTACTACAGGTGGAGTCTTTGAGACATGGCAAAAGAAAAAAAAATTGAAACCAGTAGAGTTTGATAAACACCTTTTGAGGATGTATGTGATGGAACTTAGAAATTCTTTGCTACAGATACACCAAATCTGGGCTATCAAACCTCCTCCCACTTCTGTGAGACCATGCAGATTTCAAGGAATTCAAGTGAACTGTAAAGCATTCTCAGACATCACACTCGTAAAATTTCTTCCATAAATGACCTAAAACATTGTTGTAAGGTTTGAGCACTCCTCCCTGCAGGAGAGGTGCTGTGGCCATGGCTCTATGTTACAAAAGCAAGGGATACAAGCCTCGCTTAGGAAGAAGCAAAGAAGGAATCAACTGTGAATCTGCAGTGAAAATAACTTACTTCTTTTTCCAGAGTCTTATTATAGAAAAGAAGTGATATTCTTTGAATGTCTTCAGATTTAAGCCACTGCCTAGAAGAGAAAAGGAACATTGTAACTGACACAAGAATAAAGTAGTTCTGTCTTTTTATATTACTGGAATGCAGTAAAATAAGCAAATCAGCTTGAATAAAGCAAGTTCCTGTGTATTGCAATGTATATCGTGAATTGCACTTAGAGTAAAAGCAGAAACTACAAATCCCCTCTCACTTTTGACTTCTATTGCTAACATACCCATGAAACAAAAGCTCAGATGAACCATTTTTTCCTGTGAATCGCTTCTAAGGACAATCAAGGGAGAGATATATATGAAGTAATTCTGACACTGACATTCCACTCGTGTCCAAAATACTGTAGTATATGCAGTGCACAGAAGAGAACCTGAGGTAAAAATAGTCCTTCACAAGGTACCTCTAAGAAGCGCACTGTTACATTACGCAAGAGTTGCAGGTAAATTAAACTTGCCAAACTCCTATTCTGAATGAAAATGTAAAAAACCTTATTAAAAGGGGTGGAGTGATTTTGTCTGTGAGCTGTATTAGTCTCTTGACCATGACCCTGTACTCTAGAACGAGATTTTGATCTTTTTACTGATTATAAAAACATCTTCCATGCTTAAAGTTGAGAAATACAAAATAGAATAAGTACTTGCATTTAAATGACAAATCTATTTTCAAAGAAGTGAATCTTGACAAAAGTTTGACATAACTTTTACATAAGGGAATGTTCTAATATAAAAGTCTACATTTATTTTAATGGCGACTTGAAAAGAAACAGAATATTTAAATTTTGAGAGGGTTAGGTTGCTTGCACCTCAAGGGGACTAGACAAATTTGAAAAAAATATTTAAGCAGACTACTTCTGTGAACATGCCATATTTGAGCTTGAACACTAATAGCAGGGCTTGAGATTGCAACCTTTACAGCTATAACTTTAAATTAGGCTCTAAGCTAGTAGTGTAGCTAATGACTCCTAAATAAAAGGGAATGTCTCAACTGACAGGTTGCAATACAAATAAGTAGCAGCAATGAACCACAGTGGAATATATCATAAATCAAGGTCCTAAGAGAACAGGAGTGGACAGAGTGGAGTGTAAGCTATTAGCTTTGACTGTGAAATACTAAATATCTGTTTCCTTGCTTGAGAAACTGCCCCTGTTCCTGTGTAATCAGTTTCATTATAAAAAAGGGCTGAAAACATATTCAGTTCTAGGTATGCTTAGTTCAAAAATATTTTTCCCAGTTTGCTCTGCAATGGCTCACATCTACGCCTGATCACATTCGGATTCTGAGAAGAAACAGACATAATAGGCTGTTGAACATATAGCATGATTTTGTTTGGGTCCAGCTGTAATCTACTGGAGAAAACATTCAGTTTGTGGAACATTTTTGGTAAACTGAAAATTAAGTGCAAGTCTTTTTCCATTTAGCTATAATAATTGAGCAAAAAGTAACCCTCTTCTCCAAATTGTTAACTGATTTCCCCTTTTTTTCTTATGGTATCTGACAGGTAGATTGATTTAATTACCATTACCACACCACTAAAATATTTTGTCTGCAGATGTACTCCCAAAGGCCTCATTTGGTCTGTATGCACTCGATCACATGTGAAGTCAGTAGTGGCGTTTAGAGCAAATGCTGCCTCATACTCCACATTACAATCTCATGTTTTCAGGAGCTTTTACTTGTATTTTAAAGCTCAGAAAAAACAATACTGGTTTTAGGTAGCAGGTGCCGAGAAGCCTGAGATGAGGGAAACAGTGTAACACAGACAAATGGAAGTGTAGAATAACTACAGAAGAGGGAGCGCAAAGTCGTATACCTTTGGCACAGAGATAAGGGCTGAAAAATTCTGCCTACAGCCTGAATCCTTGATGAGCCTAAAAGTCACCGAAGCATCTGCAAGTACACGGGAATATGCCTACTGGCAAGCTAGGTACCAAATTTCTGTTTAAATCATTTTGCGACTCAAGGAACAAAACAGACAGACAGCTGAATTCTGCCTGTATCCACAGAGGCGTATGGTTTGACAGGGCTTGTACTGACTGACAATGTACATCAAGGAATTATGCACGAGAACATAGCAGCCACCATGACTTAAAGAAAAAGGAAAGAGCGTGTGTCTCTTTAACATAGTAACCTACTTATCAAAGAGCAAAGGACTCTGTTGGTATATATTTAGTTAGCAGATTGCTATCCATCCATCCATCATCTGTCCATCCATCACATGATGTCCTACAGAAGTCATCTAATCACCGAGGTCCAGGGTGGCATCGCCAGGTCTACTCATGCCCCTCCTGCACAGGACGGGCACTTTGCAGACAGAAATACTTTGTTCAAGTTAGGGGGAAAAGGGAGGCCTGGAGAAGGTTTCACGTTATACCCTAATGGCTGAGGCACTCAGCTAAGATACTGAAGCTTTTTGTTCCTCACTCGCTCTTTTAAATCTGTATTTACGTATCTTTTAATGTAGTGCTCTAACAGAATAACAACAAATAAACAGGTCTTCATGCAAGTGAGCAATGAGCACTGCCAACTAAATCCACTCCTCTGAATCATGTTATAAAGCCAGTGGGCTGCTTTTTAGATGCCACAGTTTCATTCACATTCCAGAAAAAGGAATGGAAGCCAGACGCCCCGAGTTACTGACAGTGTGTGCACGTGGCGCTTGGCAGTTCTGTGGAAAGATGGCTAAGCTAGCTTGTGAACCAGCAGGAGAGCAGTGAGGTGGGGAGCCCAGAGAAAACACTACACTGCTTTAAAAACCTGAGGTACCATTTCAATACGTACTGCTCTATTTTACACCATCTTAAAAAAAAAAAAAAAAAGTGATGCATTTGGACTACAGATTTGTTTTGGACTAAGAAGGTACAAATTCTGCATTCCCACATATTCGTGTTACTGGCTGTTAAACACCTGAGCACGTAATGTCCAAAGACCCACATTTTATGATCATTTGATTGCAACCAGCTACTTTTTTCACAGAATGACACATGGTAAAGAACTATGATACGGATGAAAAAGGTCAGACCTTGCTGACAGCTCAACGTGGAAGAAACAATGGCTCTGTACAACGAATGTTTGCTTTTAAATTATTTTCATGCAATTTACTTTAACAGGTTAAAAGAATGGTAATTTTAATTCTATATTTCACGTGCAATAATGTTTTTTGAAATTTTCTTCATTCAGTCACAGACTTATTTGCTGCACAATCCAAACTTTACCCTTAAAAACATTTAGAAATATCAGTTTTCTCATAGATTTTCTTAAAAGCTTGCTTCTTCACTCACAAAAGCAAAAGATTTAGCTTCACAACCACGCCATTAGATTAGTTGATAGTGCTATTTTCATTTTACAGCTGAAAAATTGAGGCATAAAAAACTGCACTATTATAAAGAAAACAAAAAAGTAAGTAGTACTGTGTCCTAAACATAGTAAATCTTTTATCTATTTTTCCTGAGTGGTTAGCATTCACATAGTTAAAATACTACTGAATTAACTTGCCCGTTGAGGAATCAGCACTTTTGACTACTTATTCTCAGGTACTTAATTGAATAATATCATTTAAGTTATTCATTCACCAAATCAATACAGCAATAGGTAGAGAATCTGGTTTTGGAAGGTGGCATTTAGCCTCTCTGATATATAAGATCATTCCTTATCTTTCTGCAATTCCCCATGTAATTCACAAAAGGCACTGAAAGTTTTTCAGCAACCTTTTTTATCACACAAATCTCTTCTATCCCCAACTTTCTCTGAATTTTATGCACTACTTAGATAAGGAAGGGATTCTCTGAGATAAAACAACATGCAGTATGATTACACCAATACTTTATTTTAATGCATTTATGCAGATGCTTTACTTTTGACATTAAACTATCATTTTCAGAAACCGTTTATCCGAGCAAGTGTACCTGAAGACACACGAAAACTGGGAAAATTTGTATAACTGTTTTAGGCAAGTCCAGTATAATCAAAAGCTTTGCCTGTCACATGATTTACCCTCTTTCACTGTATTCTATTCTTCCTATGATCTGTAAATATTAACTCTCTTTTCTATAAATAATAACTGAAAAATATTTTCCTAAAGCCAAGTATCTTTTAATAGGACTATCATAAGCAAAAAACCAAATGCGACATATGAGCATTTTATTATTAGGTGTAATACTCAGGTAATTAAGATTCTGAGTAAAAAAAGTAGGGGAGAAAACATGTAATTCTTCACAATTACTTTCCACATTTTTGAAGGGCAATTCCCATATTTCATCAGATAAATATAAGAAATCTGAACACTTATTTTGGGCTGGTATTGATTTTTGACATTGATTTTGATTCTCAGCCTGGAGAAGAGAAGGCTCCCGGGAGACCTTATTGCAGCCTTTCTGTACTTAAAGGGGGCCTAAAAGAAAGATGGGGACAAACTTTTTATCAGGGCCTGTAGTGATAGGACAAGGGGTAATGGTTTTAAACTAAACAAGGGAAAATTAAGGCTAGATATAAGGAAGATATATTTTAAAATGAGGGTGGTGAAACATTGGAACACGTTTCCCGGAGAGGTTGTAGATGCCCCATCCCTGGAAACATTCAAGGTCAGGTTGGATGGGACTCTGAGCAATCTGATTTAGCTGAAGATGTCCTGGCTTATCACAGGGGAGGTTGGACTAGATGAACTTTAAAGGTCCCTTCCAACCCGAGTTATTCTATGATTCTACAATTTTTCTCTCAGTCTTATCTATTCACCAGCAAAAGGAGAACATCAATACCGCCTCCAGCTCTTCCTAGGACACAGAAACAATACATGCCACGTTGCCTCCCCCAGCAATTTCAATATGCCACCAAGCTTAGCCTTCTCTAAGAAATCAACCAACCAGCTGAAATAAAGAAATATTAAGCTATGATTTTAGGAAAAGTTTCTAATTCTGAGGAGATTTTTCTGTGACAATTGTGAAGCATCAATTTTCATGTCATTCTTATTCCCAAGACAGTTATTTTTTGTGTCCTACTTCTGGGCTTTCAGATGAGATAATTCTGCAGAGTTATGGCTATGAGTGTCCACATACGAACATTCACAGAGCAAAAATCCCTTTGCCATGGAGATCAAGACAGGCCAAAACCTCTGTCTCGCCCTGATTCACACACTGTCTTATCCCACATAGCAGAAAATGTTACTATACAGCCTATCTTCACAATCAGCAGAGCTTCCCTTTACCGTTTTCAGACTTCGTTGTGCATAGGGGAGTGAGAAATGGTAAACACTACCCTCTGCTGCAGATTTATGTCAAAGTTGAAGGAAAGAGACAACAGAGAATAAAAACATACTTTTGAGCATTGATTCCATCAATGGCCTGGATCATCCTCTCATTCAGTTCCTCCTCAAACCTCCTTTTCTGTGATTTTGTTCTGAAATGAAAAATGTGGAAAAATCATTACATTGTTAATAAACATTAACTTTAACCAATGAGGTGATAGCTGGCATAAACTTGAGGGGAAAATAACAATTTTTTAACACTTATGCAGCAGTAGCAGCTATAGGCTTCAGGCACACTGAGCCTCATAATAAGGTCTTAAAAAAACCAGCATAAGCTACAGAGTATGACACACACACACAAAATCTAGAGTTTAGCTATTAGAGAACACTTAAAAAACAAACACAAGAAAACATTTTGTAAAAAAAAAACCAACCAAGGCAGTTCAAGAAACTCCGGTTGAAGGAAAGTCTTCCACAGTGTTACGAATTCATGAAAAAGAATGGGAATATGCTCAAATTCATAAAACAGTCCTATTTCTTGTAGTTATTTTTAAAAATCCTTTTCAAAATTGTGTGATGAGAAATAAAGTGCTAATGCACGAAGGCATCATAAATATTATCGACTGAAAGCCTGCTAAATCTTTTCTTTGAAATATTTTATTATTTTTAATAAGAAAACTGAGCACCAAGTCTGAAATTAGTTTCAAACGTATGTCATGTTTCTCTTTTTATAATTTATAACACAATTCCAAGGAAAAATAGGATCTTTTATCTTCCCTGGACTCAGCATGAATCCAGTAGAGGATCATCAGAGTGGGTTTGTCTTCCCTAACATATGTTACTGCAAACATCACCAATCCTTTCAGCAGTTGCGCTCTCCTTAAAAATGGGGTATTTCAAATATTGCCAGATTATATCTCTGCCTTTTGAAAATATAAATCCAATGTTAACTTAATAACAGTGTTTTGTAAGAACTCAGCAGTCAGATCTGACATTTGACTCTTTGCTTACCAAAATTTTCTTAAGCTACAAATTTAACCCTGTCAAAGGTAACAAGGATTGTCTTCAACATCAAGGCTTTGAGTTATTTCCCCAAAACTAGTAACTTGATGCAGGATTCAAATTCATATAGAAGTGATGTTTGTGTACTTACAGTAACTTTAAACAATCCAACTGATTTCATGCCCATTCAATACTGTAGAATTTAGGTAAGGAACTGTTTACAATTTATTTTTCACATATGAAACAATTTGCCTAGGAGAAATAACTAAACAGATTAGGAGACATTATCTAATCACACTTAATCCTCTTGACAGATCCCTAACAACACAAGACTATCATATAACTGGATAAGAGCTAAGACAGCCACAAACAGAAGCCCACAGTCAGGCTTCAAAACCCACACTTCCATATTCTAATAAAATACTGATTTTCAAAGTACTTATTATTATTATTTTAGCTCTCTCCTGTGGGAATGACTAACTAGCTTATATAGAATCCTAATTATATTCCTCACTATGGACATTAGACTCCAGTAATGGTTTCTAGAAATTCTTTCCATGATATGGTATCAAGACACACGGTAACATTTGCGCTTTTTGGATCAATTTTGAAGTGTAATTTAGAAACACAAAAGCTAGAACATCTCAGAATCTTAAAGCATTTAATTATTTGCAAATACCTCGGTCCAATAATTTTTCTTTGTACCATAAGGCTGATAAAATTTGTTTTGACATACTGTCCAAATATAAATGCTCAGTTTTAAAATTAGAGACTGCTTTTATTAATATCATGCATATTCAATTTGTTCATCTTCTGGAATTTAGCATTATTTTAGGTAATTGCATAGCCCTCCAGTGACCTGTGAGTTATTGAGGAGACATTTACCAAGCAGAGATATGGGGAAGAAACAGTCAGAATGACTTGTTTGCATAACCAAGGTCAATAAAAATACAAATTTTTAAAGGGTTCTTTCAAATTGTTTTATGATATTTGTGATGTTATGTATAATTTTGCAAGAAAGACATTATCTGAAGTGCTATCAGGTTATTAAAATAAAAATTAGCCAGTCCAGCTTTCTGACAGTGCTAAGCTTGTTTTTAATCAGATGTCATTCTTTTCTTGTTTTAGAAATTTAGTTCAATCCTGTTTCCATTTCTCACCATCTTGCCCTAGTCATTGAAATACCAAGCAGGAGCATGAAACCTTAAAGCTATTGTGATTTTGCAAACGTTTTGTGTAGCAGGAGCACTACAGGAGGACCACGTGAATGTTTACTATTGCAAACATACTACACAATTTGGAATAATAAAACACAATGCAAATACAAAACAATTAACAACTAACAAAAATAATAAATAACAAAAATAATTAACAAAAATGTCTCTCTTAGAACTATTGTAACACAATTTATTTACAGCCCTTTCCATCTTCCCTTTTCTTCCGCCTCTGTGCCTCCTCTCAGTTTTTCTGCATATAATTTTCTCCCCACTGATAGAGTAATTGCGTTGTTAGAAGAATCAAATAGTAGCCCATCAACATACTAATTCAGAAAAATGCTTTTTATTAGGAGGAAGTGTGTTTACAATTCATAAATAACATGTCTGCCAAATCTGCTTCCATTGCCCTTCTCTATGTAAGAGGTATGAGCAGAAAAAATAGTTTGAATGAGAAATGGCTCTCAATATTTGAAAACATGCCATATATATACGTATGCATGTATATGAATGTATATGTACTTATATGGACTTTATATGAATAAGTATGTTCTGGTTTGAGTGACACAGGATTAATTTCTCTTCCAGTAATTTTACTTTGCAGTAAAGTCTCTTCTAATGCTTGAGAAAACTGTACTTTTAGAAGACCCTAGTGTCAGAACTTTATAGCCAGCTCTGGTATGTGAGTTTCAAGGTCGCACTGTTTTTGGGCTCGCCAGGTGCAGGGATGAGGAGGAGCGAGACCCAGGCACTTGACCCAATCTGGCCAACAGGATTATTTCATACCATGAATGTCACATTCAATATAAACTAGAAAGTTTGCTGAGGAGTTCTCTCTCTTCCTTGATGGCGGCGAACCTGAGAACTTCCTACCCCAGTGTCAGACCCCTGAGCCCTTTCCTTCCTCCCAAAGCTGTAGCTCTCGCAGGGTCTGACATTTGTTGACCACTGCTGGGAGTGCACAGCTTCCTACTGATAGAATGGGCTGAGCATAATCCTTGCGTATTGTATATTGATATTGGGATCAATATTGGTTCTTCAGTATTATTAATGTTAATTACTTAGTATTATTCTATTAAATCTGTTTATATTTCAGCCCTTGGGTTTCCTTGTTTTTTCCCGATTCCTCTTCTCTGGTGGGGAGGGGTCATTGGGCAATAGAATAATTGTCTGAATGACAATAAATGGTGTGCCTTCTTCAAACCATAACAAAATGATTTTTAAAAATTGATTTACCTCTCTCTGCAACGCTGAAAATGATATTGCCCCATGGGAACATCCTAAAAAACAAAAGAAAATACCTATGAAGTATAATAGACTTTGACAACATTAAGTTGCTTTAAAAAAACTGCTGAAAACAGGGTCAAGTGAGAAGAGTTTCCAATACAAACACTTCTAGCATTAGATTAAAACTGTCTAAAAGAAAAATCTAGCCAAGAGTGAAGAAGGGAGTGACCTGGAGACAAACTGATCTCTCATTATAGACACTAAATAACTAATACAACAGTCTGAATCCAAAAATGTTTTGCTTTAACAGAAAGTCACTGCTTCAAAGTGACCACTGTTTTAATGTAGCCCAAATTCCTGCCAGCTTCGCAAAAAGCAACTTTAAGTGTTTTTGAAAAAACAGTTCTGAGTGGACAAATATAGGCAATAGTCCTTATTTTTTGAACACATTTTTGTTGATAAGCAAAAGCAGCCATCATAACCACACTTATTTTGTGATTTATAGTGATGACTGGGTACTTTCTGTAATGAACATGTCACAAGCCACATTCTGATGCACTGTATTTATTGAACAAGATGGGTTAGATGGCTCACTTCTGTGTTCTCATATGTAACAGGAACAATACTGAATGCCAATGTTGAAAACTATTAGAATTTACATTTATGTTTGCACTTTCAAGAAGTAGAAGATAATGCAACATACAAGCTGTGGACTGACAGTGTCTTTACTGACAGCAGTAAAATAGCGTTAGCGACATCAAAAATAAATCTTTTCTGTGCGGTGTAAGAGATGTAACATTGCACTATAGCACTGTGCCACAGCTGATGAGTGGTTAGTGCAACTTCAAAAGGCAGATGTTACAGTCAATATGGATTTGGTTCCCAGAGAACTCTCCTAATAAAGTCCACTCCAGGTACCACAGGGATATTCTAACTTCACAGCGATTGTTCCAGGTTTGGCCACGTTCCAAATAGAGAATGTGCCTAAAGAGCCAATAAATCTCAGAGAACATCTCTGTATCAAAAGTGTTCCTTCCCAAAGGTGTTGCACTCTGGCTTTATGTTCAAAATGTCTTTCCACAAGGTGAACAGCAGCCGCTCCACATGCTGTGACTGGAGCACAAGCTCAGAGGGTCAAATTGTGTGCTTTAGTAAGTGTGTTGGACTCCTTATAATTCAGACGTGCACTTATAGCAAGACATGGCTCCTTAGAGTCTAATTCAAAGTTCACATGCCAATGGAAAAGCTCACAGCTACTTCACTGTGTTCACTGCCCTGTACAAACGCACGTATCTTCTTCTATCAGAAATAACTGGGTATTTACCAGTGAGCACCTTTTTCCTTTCAAATATTGCTAAATTGTATGAAATGACATAAGTAGGCCCCTACTGTTGTGCTAATCTTGCCGTTTTCAGTGGTCATGCTGTCCCTGTGGTGCAAGTGTGCAAATGGCTTGGCTGCTCCCCAAGATTCCAGGTACCGGGTCATGCGGACAGAAGCTCTCATTTTGGCTCCATCAAGAGTATGTCGAGGTCTAATGTGGTGCTGAGGGCTTCGCTTCTCTCCCTGGTTGACAGAGAATAAAAAGTGATATCAGCCTTGGTGTTCATTACCTTTTGAAGCAGTAATGCATCATCCGGTGCCACATGCTTAGGAACTTAAAAATGGAGAGATGCTAAGAACCTGCAATTCTTAATGATATTGCTGGGAAATATCAGAGACTTATTTCTGAAGAGCAGGAAAGATTTGCAATGCAAACATGATGTATTTGTAGGAATTAGTAATAGCTCTGATCAATATCTTACGGTAGTGAATTATTCAATAAAGAGATTAGTGGTCCTGCTCAAAAATAACTACGACTGGCCACAAAATAAAAGTACTACTAACCTTAGGATTGATTACAAAGTAAGTCTTAACATTATGCTCTTTCAGATATGGGTCCCTCACATCTCCATCCCCATCTTCCACTTTGTAAGCTCCATTCAAATGTGCCAAGGTGACTGAGGTGATGTGAACACGGCTGAAATTATATTTTAAAAGAATGACAGAATCACAAATACCGATCAAAAGCATAATTTGAACCTGATCAACCTTTTTTGCTAGCTTTTGGATATACTTTTCATACACTGCTCACTTCATTTACAGTCCCTCTGATCTCATTTTTAAAAGTTCTAATGGGCATAAATCTAAAGGTTTCCGTCCACAAAAAAATCACAGGAATTACTGAGTGCCCCCCCTTTTTTTTTTTTTTAAGACAGCAATAAGAATTAGTTCAGGCTTCTCCATGAAGCCTGATGGCTGAAGACATGGTGCCTATGCATTTCTCCACAGTACAAAAATCCACATGTTCAAAGGTTAACAGAGAAGCCTCTTACCCTGGAACTCCTCCAGCTTCCATGTGATTAGCCAGAGTAACATCGTGTGACCACACATCATACTGCCACTTCTGTAGCCCAATAACACCACAAAGCACATTCCCAGAATGCACTCCTACGCGCATATTAATATCAACTCCAGTTGCATCTCTCACTTTCCTGTATTTGAGAAGAAAATCTGTGTTAATATACAAAGTCTTTTTTTTTCATTTCATTTACCAGTCAAATTAGCAGTAACGAGAGTGATAACATTTATCTCTTTTTAGCATTGCCTCCATTCTTTTTATGCTAGGATTATTTTTCTATATTACCTTTACTATTATCTATATTTGCAACTATTTGTAGTAAATATTAATTCTAAAGTCCATGTCTGAAGTCCCTTTTATAGTCATCTGAAATTATTTGGGAAGGCTGAACTAAATAGTGGAAATATTCATTCTCATGGTAAAACCTAGGAACTATTTTCGTTCTACAGACTTTGGTGTGGCTTTCAATGCAGCGACAGTCCAACAAATGTATTTTGGAAATCTAGAACTACTGTTATACACCCTTCTATCTGAAGACCCTAATATCTATGTGGGAGACCTTATATCTACTTACTGTCGGATCCCATCACTCTTGCATGCCTTCTTGCAAATAGTTCTCCTCAGAGAGGAAGGATGAAAAACACAGCACCTCATGATATTCTTCAGGCTGGTGGCTTGTACACTTTTTGGGGATATGGGCTCAGAGCCATTCAGGCTGTGGAGAACAAAGGCTTAACAGCCTTCCACATACTTGGTGAACACTGTACCCATTAGATCCTTATAGAAAGACTGAGAGGCCACCCTCACTGTCCAGACCACATCTAAACCTTTGACCTTTACAGTGACTTTAGGCAGAGTTGAAGTATCTGTTTACCCCAACCCAAATCTCAGAAGAGCCCCACATAAGATAGGCATTAACCTTTCCAGAAGAAGCTCTTCTGAATGACAGAGGGGTGACAAAGTCAAACAACCAGAACATCTTCAGATATATGTCATACGGGTACCTAACTACAGATGTAATGAGTTATAACATTAATTCAGATGTGTACAGGCTTACACACTTCTAAGAAATGGGAAAATTGTAATTTGACTGGATTTATGTACTTAAGCCCCAACTCATGTGAATTAAAACCTAACCAGTAATAAGGAACATGTACATACATTTACCCTGGTGGAATTCAGGGTGTTGATGGAAGGAACAACAATAGAATAAGAAAGCTAAATGGCTCCTGTATATGACTAAAGTTCATAGTTCCTTAACATCTTCAGTCTGGATGATGAGAATCATCAGCTCTGCACCTTCTCAATCACAAAATTAAACTGGCCTATTCTCTTCTTTATTTGAAAGGGAACATAGAACTTAACTGGCTTAATTTGATATGGTAAATCCTACATGTAAGCAGTAGTTCTCAAGTGGTTTTTTTCTGGAAAATGAAAATAACAGGAGCATGACAAAGTATTTTGTTAAACTGTGTTTTGAGATTATTAAAAAGAAGAGAGGAGAAGGCTTTTAATTCCCTCAGTCTCTGTCAAGTGTTTATTGCTATCTCTTTTCACTTTGCCATTTTACACTGCTCTTGTGTAGCTGACACACTTGAAAATGAACTGCTTGTAAATGATCCTTGTAAGCACTTGGCAAATGACACACACTTTGGTCTTCACAAGGAATACGACACAAGCTTAACACTTTGGGAAAAAGTGTTTTCCAAAACTGGGCAAAGTGGAAGAGGAACATTTATCCTCTAGGAGTGCTTGTAGAAAGACTGCCTTGCCATATTCTGCAGAACAAGCCATAAAGTCTGCTTTACAATAAGCTCTCAGGAGTTGAGAGGAGAAAGTAGAATATGTTCCAGAACTGAATCTTCTCTTCTGTCTCACAAATTAAAGAAAACACAGAAGATTTTAAATTGGAAGTTTTACTCCAAATTAGGGTTTACTACTTCTTCCCTGTGCTCCCTGAACAATTGCTGTAATGATGTAGGCACCGAATGTGTCTAAGAATGCAGCCTATCAATCCCCATAGGACACTTGCCTTACCTGTACAGGTATATCTGAAACTTCCCACTATTATTTCCTTTTCTGCTCCCACAGTCTCTCTGTTTTCCCTCGGCACACCACAGTCAGTGTGCCTTTCCTGGCTGGGCAGTCAAAATACTCATGAAGACTATTTTTCCTATTGCAGCTTTAAATTCGAGGTTTTTTAAGGATTCTGTGTTTTTCACGGGCATAGTTAGCTTGCTTGTAGCAACTTCACGCCAGACAAGCAAGAGTTCAGGTCATTAGCAAAGCACCTACTCTGTTTATCTGAGCTTTACTGTCTGGTAATTCTGGACTAATGTATCTAAGGCTCACCTAGTTCTGTCTTACATACTTTAACACATTCAGTGAGCCTTGAGTACTTAGTTCCCTGCAAAGCGCCAGCTTTAAAAGCACGGTCCCCTCTTGGATCAGACCTGAAGGAATGAAATCATACCTAAAAAGAAAATATTTGGTATCTGGCTTTCAAATTGGTACAACCATCTCATCCAACAGCTTCTTTCACTTTCCTCTGAAATGGAACTCATTTCATGCTACCAATTCAAAGAGAGCCTTTGAGAATCTGTGGCTGAGAAATACGTAAATTAGGAAGTCACCAGACAGACAAGGGGGTGGGGTTTGGGCTGAAGGAAAACAGCACATATATTCATACACAAATATATTTTGCCTTAGCAGATAAGCTCTAGCCTTAAAGCACCCAGTAAGGTGGCCAGCTCTCAGCATCACAGGCAGCACTGGCATCTATGGCTTGGTAAGGGGAGCACCCCTGGGAAAACAGGCTGCAGTCTACGAGAAACATTGGATTTGTTCTAACATAGAACAGAGAAGCGGAGGAATTAATCAACGGACTACGAACATGTTTAAATGGAAACAATCCCTAGTGTAGTGAGGCTGAATTGCTCAAAATGGAGCTACACATCATTAGGAAACAAGACTGAATGAGGGTTTCGTTGTACTACAGATCACCTGGCAATTTGGTAGAATTCCTCCTTTTTGCTTCAAAACAACTGGAACTAAACCCATATGCAGGTGGTAAAATCTATACAGAACTGACAATCTAAACAGCAAACTGCTTTATTTCAGTAACTTATGCACTGAGGTGTCAGCTTGTACCTCACTGCCTGAATATAACAAAAACTTGTATCTGACAAAAAAGATATTTTAGAGCATGTTAAACATATATTGAGTGACACACTTCCAACAGCAAGAGTATTACTACTTCTAGTTTTGCAGGCCACAGAAATATTTCAGGAGATGCTTCCACACAAAGCTACAGCAATCACACAACAAAATACGGAATCGATTAATAATCAGTAATTTTTATTCACCTGCAGGCTGCAACATTTGATATAATACTTTGAAAGCATTTGAAAACACAGGGTACGGATTCCTCGCTTCTTAAAGAGATGTAAATAGTCTGTGATAATCAGGCATATGTCTACAGGAGCAGTGTGGATTCTGACTACAGTAATAAAGCCAGATCAAAATGTGCTATACAACTAAAATATAATTTTCTAGTCTATAAGGCTGCTCTTACCAAGGAGGACTTTATCATCCAACATTAGCAATGAACATACTTGATAGCAGCTTGAGCAGAAAGTTATTTCAAAGAAAATTGGGCAGTTCTGAGGTGTGAGGAACTGACAGATTGCTCTCTGAGCTCAAGTAAAGCATTGCATTGTGATGTGTAAAATTACACTTTCAGTTCTTCGCAAAGGGCAATTTATGGCTTGAGCTTAGCATTGTTTTTCCACCAGCCTGTAACTTTCTATACTTTTTTCTCTGAAGTAAAAAAGCAGAAATGTTATGCAAATGTTTTTAACCCACATTTATCACACAGCATACAGATCTTTTGAAATGTAAACCAGAAAGCTCTCATTTGCACTGAAAGGCTGGGGAAAAAAACCCAACATTTTTAAGCCAACAAAAGCAAGGGGTCAGAACTTAGGGACAGACATTCTTTTACCTGCTGCTTTACTTAAGATACATTAGTTTTAGTTCCTAATATGCTAGAGAAGAAATTGGTTTGATTATAATACTGTTCTAGTGTATCTAAATGAAAAAGAAAAAGCATCCAGTGAAAGCAACTGAGCAAACAACCAAATCTGTAGATTTTAATGTTTGGCAAAGGGAAGTACTCCAAGTACCATTTAAATAACAGACTTCTTTGAACACAATGTAAGGTACAACCATACCTGGATGAAGAAAAAACATTGTAGAAAATGCGGCAACCTGATTTCTGTACTGAGGTTTGTTTTGCAAAAGATCCCTAAAGCAAGGAGGTCGAAGTACCAGTTTCTACAAATAACTACACCTTTTCCATGAATACTTCAGAAGGAAAAGAACCAAATTTGCATTAGACAACCTACCGATACAGTAATTAACCTGAATCGAACCACAAGATCAGGCAACTGAAAGCCAACACCCTCATGTAGCCACAGTCACACTCATATGAGAGTAGGATTTAAGGATTTAAGGAATCACTTTTGTGTGCCCATTTACTTAATCACTGAGACAACACTGTTCAACATAACTATCCATTTCATGATGAGCTGCACACCACGCATAGACCTCACATGGATGTAATAATTTCTTACTTTGCTACCTGGATAATGCGAGCAAACCCATCAAAATTAGAACTGAAACTTACAGAAGAGCATACCAAGTTTCAAAAGCAAAGTCCAATTGTTTAAAAAACCATAAGTGACTACCAAATATCCAGACCTCCACATGATATACATTTTTGCAAAGTGTAGCACACCTAGATATACTATAATCATAGTCAACAGAAACTTAGCTTTCCTACAGAAAAGAGATTTGTGCCAGTAACAATTAATGCTATAAGTGACCATTTACACTATTTTCACTCCTAAAAGCCAAAAAAACTTCAGGTATGAATTACAAACAATGAATTATCTGAGTTTGGTTAAAAAAATAAACAGAGGTGGAAGGTTTTTTAATTGTCTTTTCTTCACAAAATGTTTTATAAATAAGTTAACAGAATCAGACCCTTAACAAATAAACCACAAGACTGAGCTGAAGTTTCTGGATAGGCAGGTTTAGGGCCCTTCAGCATGATGTGCAGACATCCCAACTGGGTTTTAATACAGTTATGTTGAAATGTGTCCCGGTTTGGCTGCAAACTCATCCAGCAGGGCAGGCAGCTTACAAACGAGTTATTTCTACTCTGCACTGAGACTTCAGACAGCACTCAGGTGAAGAGATGAGGGGGAGTAAAGCTGCTCTTTCGCAAGATCTCTCTGAAGTCCCATCATCTTCAGAACTGCTATAGCTGCCTATAATCCGTTCCCAATCTACTCTTCAGTAATAAGCTAGAGGATTCCTCAAGTATGCCTTGAGTTGTGTCCTCAGATGCCTTATAAGCGTTAACCCATCAGATACAACTGTAGTTCTTTCTCGTCTTTCCCAACCATATCAAGCCTCCTGTTACTACTTGAGTTACTTGAAATAAGTTACAACTGTTATTTCAAGAGCACTCTCATTAGAATTCTCAAATACCTTGTTCTGTTTTTTGTTTCAAAGACAGAACAAGCCCAAAGACTATGTGAAAGAAATAAGGGACAAATACAGTAATCCACAAAAACAAAATACTGCCGATAAGCACAGAATTCTCAATGGTGCCCTAAAGTGTTAACTGACAAAACTTTTTAGAAAGCTATCACCTAGAAAATTGATTGTAGAAAAGTTGAAACTGAACCTAAACCTTGGGTCTAGTAAGACATACACATTTTATTGCTAATTCAACAACATGGAAAGTAGGCCTCTCAGCCCAGGAATCTATAAGCCGTTAGAAATGTCTTTGGTAGACACGCTCAGTGTCACTCAACAGGCTCAGGAGTTGAGGCATCTTAATTGTGGAGGGGTAATTGCTCCTAATCAGCACTGGACTGCAAACTCAGCAGAAGCCAGGAGCTCTGGCCTCTCAGAGAATCTTTTGACTGACAGGTGGGTGGCAGCATCATGATTCTGCAGGAAGCAAATCTTCCCAAGTCCTAAGTGATGTCTACTGGGATATTCACCCCAGTGGGTGAATATCATCTCATAATCACAGAATCACAGAATAGTTGAGGTCAGAAGGGACCTCTGGACATTGTCTAGTCCAATGCCTGCTCAAATAAGAGCCAGCTAGAGCAGGTTGCTTAGGGCTATATCAGTTGGATTTTGAGTATCTCCAAGGCTGGAAACTCCGCAATCTCCCTGGACAACTTCTGCCAGTGCTTAATCGCCCTCACAGTGAAAACAGTGTTTCCTGATGTTCAGAGGGAATGTCCTGTGTTTCAGTTTGTGCCCATTGCCTCTGGTCCTGTCACTGGGCACCACTGAAAAGAGCCTGGCTCCATCTTCTTTGCACCCTCCCCTTTGGTACTTAAATGCCTTGATGAGACTCTCCCCCTCAGCCTTCACTTCTCCAGGCTGAGCAGTCCCAGCTCTCTCAGCATTTCCTCCTATAAGTGATGCTCCAGACCCTTGATTATCTTTAGGGAGTAGTGACAAGATAGCCTGGTACAACCCAGCATCTTAAAACACCTCTTTGCTGAAGCTGAGATCAAGATTACCATGCTGGACCTTGCAGTGAAACACACCAGCTACTGCAGGTCTGAATGCTTCAACCAGCAGCATAGCTACAGACAGAAAAGAGGCAGAATTTTTACTGTTGAATATTTAACAAAGAGTTCAGCACTTACTTAATGGCTTCACACATGTCCAGTCCCATTTTCACACAATTCTTGGCATGATTTTGAAGAGATATAGGTAGTCCAGAAACACAGTAATAGCAGTCACCTAGGATTTTAATTCTCATACATTCATTTTCCTGGAGGAAAAAGCAAGGTCAGATGGTCACTTTCAACTTGAATTACGTAAATGAAGGGTTACTGTTACAAAGACTGACTTAAATGATATTATCAGAATCATTCTACTGAAGCTTGTTTCAGTAGAGAAGAATTTGGCTTGCTAAAAAAGAAGTGCTGTCAGGGAGTTTTGTATGGATGATTCCTCCATCTGTTATGGTCCTTAATGGACAAAACTGGGAAGTCAGTTCACTGCAAAACATGTATTTGCAGTGTTGTTCACACCTTAGATTAAAGAATTGAGCCAAAGTATCATGTACTCAATATAAATACAGTATTTTTGTTTGAAATATGAAATCAAAAGACCTAGCCTTCCACATTTACATATTTGAAGATGTACTATGCCATAATTCCTGAAACTGGCAATCATAATCTTATTTCTATCTTTTGTACTGCAATACAAGATTTTTTTTTTTAAACCAATAATAGACAAGTTTTGAGCAAATAAAAAAACCACAAAATTTTCATCTGTTTTAGTGTTTATGATTTCACCTTAACACAAAGCATTAAGTATGGTATAATTTTTATAAAAATGACACCTAAATAAACAAGAAAATCTTCTGCTTATATTTGAATCTTTTCTTGAGTAATCAAGAGGCTGTGGTCAGTAATTAACATTGCTTCAATTAAAATTGTTTTCCTTGTCTTCTAGTCTCTAAAATGCTTTTTCAGAGATCAGAAAACTGACTTTACAGTTTCTATCTTGAGTTTCTTAATCCTCGTTACTGTGAAAAATCTATTTAAAGAGCTGTGCACCTTCCATTAAGCTTTATAAGGCTCCGTGAACTGTCTCTATCGGTCCTATTAGAGAGAGCTATCTTGGGTTTCACAGATTGTCACACTGGCAGAAATACATGGTTGCACTCAGACCAGAGCCAGATTTTTTTTTCACACGTTTCAAGTCTAACCTTCCTGCCAAAGCCTCAGAAATGCTGCCTGAATGTAGAAGAGTGCCCAAGAAGAAAAAAAATATTTTAACGATGACTTGCTTATTTAAACTACAGTAGCAGCCCAGTAGAAACCCACCTTTGCAATCTGATCAAACTTGCCAAACAGCTCATTTAGCATGTGCACCAGTTCCCCCGGTGAGCAGTCGCTGGCCAGGCGAGTGAATCCTACAATATCAGCGTACAAGATGCTACAACAGAAATGAACAGAAACTTGGTCACAGTCTCCTTCCACAGAACTCACACTTATCAATCGATAGCAAAATCTGAAAGCAGGCATTCTGGACTTCACAGAGGTATGCCCATACCCAAAACAGCCGCTGCTAAATGTAGAACAATAAATATATTTATAGGTAAACCTACATTTACCTTTATAGGCATTATGTTTATAGGTAATACATACCTATATTTACCTTTATCAGTATTACCTTCACAGGTATTACCTTTATAGGTATACCTATATTTATAGGGATTCTATACCTATATTTGTTACAGTGGATTCAAAAAATAGAAAGCATTTTCCTGCTTACAAATTGGCAATACAATAATGGCAATTATTTCAATAAGCGTGTTTCTTTTCAGAAATTGTTTAATAATTTTTGGTCACTGTATAAATTTTCTGTCTCGATTTACCTGCTAATGATACGCAGCATGGAAGTCTCTGTTCACTTGTTACTCAGACTATTAAATTCAAGCTTGATTGCTTAGATATTCAAGCCATACACTATGTTTCTATTCACCACTTGACCAATTCCTAGAATCAGGCTAAGTAAAAAGTATTTGTGCTCACAAGTGAAAATGAACTTCTTTAAAAGTCCTGCAACACTTTAAAAATGCAGTTTCTAAGAATGTCGTTCAAATTAAGTTGTTCAATCAAAAAAACAGGCAAAACAATTTGTAAAGATGAAAGAATATTTGAAATAAACGGTGAATTATTTTTCTAACATCTAGAAATGTATAATTAATAAATAATTAGACTTGTCAGCAGAGTATTTTATCTCAGGTACTCTGTAAAATACATATGTGACCCAGCTGCCTCTATTTACATTATATAGAACCTGAGAAATTGCTCCAGTTAAGAAAACCACAAATTCAGAATAATATAACTGACACGAATTACAATTTTGACTAGTATACATGGAAGTAGGATTTGGTATTTTAACTTGAAAAATTAACACATTATGAAGAAGGTCTATTAATGTGTTGATTTTTCTAAACAACTTTATTGTATTATCACTTTTGTTGCTCTTCTGGAACACAGAATTGTTAGCATTTGATCAAATTAATGGATACTAGACATTAAGTTGTTGAAAACTGTATTAAAAATTTTTTTTTCATAATTGCTCTCAACACTTTCTTTTCAAAATTTTTCTGAGTATTGTTGATACATTTTATTACCTTACATTGGTGTGCCTTTTGACATACAAATTGTGAAAGTTGTTGGTGTTTTCCAGCTGGCCTGCCTTGGGACCTTGTAACCTCTGAATGATCTCTGCTTTCATTTCCATGGCAATATGAGCAGGCAGTAAAGAAAGTAGAAGACGCTCCTAAAATTTAAAATGAAATGTCCACGATTTCTTTAAGCAGAATGAAATTAGCATGGAAGCAATACTCTGCAAGGCATACACACGTTTCCAAGTAATATCTAACTTCTTCAAGGTTTTGTGTATATTAGAGAAATGTTAAGATAAACTTAACATCTGAAGAAGTTACGTACAGTAATCCATTCAGTAGCTGAGTAGGATGCAGGAAGTACGGATTAGCAAATAAAGCAAGAGCTGCAGGGACTGTTCAGAGGACTTCAGGGAAATGCAGTCCAATTCCAGCAACAGTAGGCTAAATACATTTCTTTTAAATGTATTTTACATGTTTAGTCATAGTTTTAGTGATACTGAATACAAAAAACTATTGAAGGAACATACGGTTCTTTTTATGAGAACAACGTGGTCAAGTTTGAAATACTTTGAAAGTACATAATTAGACACCTGCTATACTCAGAAGATTAAAGGAGGCCTTGAAACCTTGTATCTTAGACTAAAATAGATAAGCTAGAACATGCTAATTTTTGTGTAGACTAAATCATGTAACTTCAGCCAAATAACAAACTGCACATGCACTAAGACCGGGTTCAACTGGCGGACATGGTGAAAAAGACTAACGACGGTGAAGAAGACTATCAACGACCACCAGAGGACCCTGGAAGACCACCAATGGACATAAGTACGCATGCGTCGAGGACCTTTACACATATTAATGAGTTCTAGGAGATAACATGAATATGTTAATCATGAATATGTATGTTTTGATTGCATATAGATCCTGCAGACGAACAACTCAGTGCACACATTAGGTGGCGCAATCCCCCGTGTACCCAGTGCTGCAATAAAGAATGCCTGCTTTCTAAAACTCCAAATTCTTAGAGTCTTAGAGAGTTCCTATTTCACCAACTTATGGCAACATTAGCAGTTGTTTGACCGAAAATGAAAAGAAAAATCAGAACACAGAATATATTGAAAATGTTGGACTTTTGCAGACTATTTTTGATACGGACTCTAATATGGCATTTGACAAGCTAAAGTTTTTTGAAATTATTAATCTAAAAGGAAATGGAATATTTTTTAAAAAAATGATACATTTTTCCTTATCTTTTGTTGGTATTATACTCATGGTCTTCTCCTTGTGAAGCTCTCCTACGTCAGTACATTTTAATTTTGCCCTTTTTACCTGGGACAGCTTTTTATTAAGTTCTTATTTCTCTGGAAAACTGAATCTAGAAGTAAATACCTAGAACTCTGAAAAAAACCCCTTCCTACTTTGATCATACTTCACCCCAAAACTGAACAGGTTGAAAGCAGAAGGGAGAGGCTAATTCTGGCTAAGCACAAAAATCAGAACCCTGAACCAGTGAGGAGGGAGAAGGCAGCTGTAAAAGCCTGTGATGGAGTCAGAGAGAGAAACAGCTGTGCCAGAAAAGATGATGACCTCAAAATGTGCCCGTTCTGCAGGTGTTACTCACAGAGATGTGTTCTCTTTGGTTCACAGTGTGTATTTTGCAGAGTGTGCAGTTCTATTAATGAAGTTACCAGAAGAAGTGTAACCATTAATCCAATGCTCTGCTTGGATAATTATTCCTATTCAGCTCTAACGACCTTGAGTAGACCATGGCAATAACAGGGATACAGAGCCTCTGGTATTTGCAGCTACCTCAGCTATCTGTCTCTGTAACATATAATGAAGACTTCCCATTCCGCACAGCATTTGCGTACCTGTAAGCACATCATTAACTTACATGAGGCCCTATGAAACCAACCCTGTACGCACTTTGTAAAAAACCCTCTGTTCCGATGAATCAAGACAGAATCTTACTTTGTTGCTAAGTAATATGGAACTAATAATTTTCTTTCTTTTATATTTTTTTCCACTTTGGTGAGATCTAAAAATAGTTTTGATTCACATATGTATGGGCTGCTCTTTATTTTGCAAAACAAGGCATATCATAGAAACAATAAGACGAATCACAAAGTAAATGTTCAAGGTAAAGCATATATGTCTCTAGCCTGACTAAAGGAGACAAGAATAAAATAAAAGATGTACTGTTTTCCTACTGCTAGGATCTCAGATATTACACATTGTAACTGAGAAGAATATATATAATTGACTTGTCATCAAAACATTAATGTGGCTTTATCTCTTAAGTGCAAGATTAACTTAGTATGTTTAGGCATTTTAGCAAGAATGCATCCGAGGCCAATGCACTTTCATTTCTAATCTAGTCCACTGGTCCTTGTTGGAGGTATTTTGCTAACTTATAAAGAATCCCTGCAAAAACAGTGGAATTTTTTTTTCCATAACGAAAGCTCACTCTTGTGAGTTGCTGTCTATCTAACGGAAAGCTGCTGTTTTGTGATGTGCAGGACAGGTCAGCACTTGTTAATAATTATTAAAAAGTTAAAAAGAGGTGGGTGCTCTTAGGTCCAATTTTACAGTACTGTGCTCCTGCTGCACCATGGCTAGTAAATGCCAGCTACCTTCTATGACTCTGTTATGCTTCCAGACATGCAGTGAGGCAGATATTCAACAACCAGGTTACTGCTTATGGCTTTGAAATCCAGAGAGGCTGGCAAAAGGTCAAAGAGAAAAGCCACAAAAGTTTTCAAGAAAGCAGCACAAAGTCAACTACAAGCTAAAAAATCGTAACAGGAAAGGGAAAACAGGATGCCCTCATTTAGCAGAGGACAGCAGGAGCGAGGGGATATTTCGCCTCCTTTTCCTCTCCAGGCCAGACCACTACCCCATTCTGCTTAAACTTCTCGGTGAGGCTGTTCACCACACCAGAACCTCCCCCCAAAAGAAGGCTTTCCTTACTCCATTTCCACAGTACAAAGGAGAAGGTGACAACCAGAGGTGGCTTTAGAGACCTGCAATTGCTGAAGAAAGCTGCAAAATACCCTGCCGTGCCCAGCTACACCTAAATGCTTCAGCCATCCCTCTCCATCACACAGGCTCATGTCACGCTCTCATGTCAGTCCTGAAGTTACCACTTGTGTGATAATGTGTTAGCAAGTCACACATTACATTTCACACAGATTGTTGATTTTGATTTCTTTCACTAAAAGGCAACTGTGGAAGAAGCTGAATCTCAACTGTTTATGAAGACTGTGGCTGGGCTGGTCAGCTGGCCAAGTACAAAATGGTTACAAATACATTGTTCCCTCTCTTTCTGCTTAAAGATTCTAAGAAATGCAAAGCACTTAAGAACACCTCATCCTTCATGTTTTTTAGCTCGGGTGGCTAAAAAGAGCATAGTGGAAGGATAAAAAACAATTACTAATCAGATTGTAGTGCCTGATGTGCACTGAAATTGCTGCAGACTGGAACAGTCTGAGGAACACAGCAAATCAAGACTGCTGCTTATGATGGCTTTTTATTTGATAATACATTCTGTACTAGTCTCTCAAAAAGACATAAAATCTACACATCAAAACCTATGTGAACTGACATAGAAGACTGACTTTGAGACAAAACACTTGCCTATTTGTAGGAGAAAGCCACTCTCAGAGATAAAGTCTTTAAGAAAAGAGTCAAAGTAATTCTGAATGCAGGTCAAGATGCAGCATTTAAAAGTCTTCAGACTAAAAATAACAGTACCTGCTTCTGCTGAAAGAGAAACCGCTGTGCTGTGGCAGTAATGAAAATCCCCTCACAAGTGTCTTATCCTGAAATATTACCAACATGACCTTACAGCCAGTACATGTGATTCGTGCACACAAGACTGTTCCCTCACCGTCCGTGTTCTCTAGGCTATGCTTTCCTGTCACCACTCAAATCACTTGTAGCTGAGATTTTTTAAGTCCTAGAGCTAAACGACAGAGCACACAATCTGGACTGAATATAACATTGTATTGTCTTTCAACACTGTAGGGTTAAGTACTCATTTCTCCTCAGAATATGTCCATCTGGATCCCAGTAGACAGCTAGCAAGCAGTCATCCTCCCTCAATTCTCTAACTGAGGATTTGCTGTGGTATCTGTCAAACTGTTACTTGAGTTCCTGCTCTCTCAAACTCTCACATCCAAGTTGATTTCCTTGTCAGAATTTTCCCTGAATTATACAGATGATTTTAGCAGTCATTCCCAGTTACTGCCCTATAGCTTGATAAACTCTAGATGTTTGTTTAGCTAGAGTAAATTAGCATATCTCAGTTAAAGGTCATAGCAGTACATCGGTTTTTGCAAGGTGGCAATTGCATTTGCAGTACCTTGCACAATGGAGGTCATGCTGTTGTTATGCAGTAAGCAAGCAAAATATCCTCAAATGCTTGGTACAGTACATTTTCTCAAGTGCGTATTTCACAAATCAAACTCTGCTTGGCCTGAGGCAATAATGCTTTATTCATTTGCTCATTCCTACTTTGTTATGTAAACTACCAATTCTGATTCATTCATTTGTACAAGACTACTTGACTATCAACTCTTTTCTTTATTGAAGCATAAATAATTCCAAGATTTTATAGATTTAAAGGCCAAATATTCCTCCTTCTAGTCTGAGCGCTTGAATAACATAGACAACAGAATGTCATCATGGAGAAACAATGGTATTCTGTTAGGTATTCTTACTACATTAAAATTAGCTTAGTGCCTTACTCTCAATGGAGAAAAACTGTCCTTTGAGGCAATTCACAGAATGTAACACTGAATTTCTGTAGGGGGCAAGTGTCTCCCTCTCTTCCTCTCTCTCTCTCCCCCCCGCCCCACCTCATCTATGGAGGGAACTGTAGATCCAAATTTTGATCTTACTGGAAGAAATGTCTGTCTTCATTGTTGAGTTTCTGATGTTGAAGAAGCCTGCAGAAAAACTACATATATGTAGATCAATTAAGTGATATAGGGACATTTTTGTCCCTGTAATCCCATATAGGGATATTTTTGTCCCTTATAACGTCATTTGGGACACTGAATACAGAATTCTACTTTTCTGTGGCCTGGGTTTTTTTTTCTTTCAGATTGCTGTGGCATGTATCTAATCAACTATTTATCAAGTTTGACAAACTAGGTCAATAAGTTAGCAGTAAGAGCTCTAGATGCAATTAGCTTATACATGCATCCAGCTTCATAGCAAAGTTTACAAATAACCATGGATAATAACATTTAATAATAAACATGGATAAAATAACATTTCCAGCTACCCTTGAAATGTATCAAGAAATAACCTACAAGAAAGAAATCTTGTGATTCCTAATCACACAATGTTGAACCAGTTGTGTGTCTGATAAGAGACGGTAATCAACAGGGTACCTGTTTGGCAAATTATCGTACTATTTACCCAAATCTCATACACATTCTCTTAAATACACCTAATAGGATAAACACCTGTAGATTGTTTTTTCTTAAAGCTAACCTGTACTCCGAACTGCGAAGGGAGATTATTTTTAACAATTAGGCTCTAATATCCCCTTAAATTTAGCCTATATTTGTAACCTCCATCAGCCTGATTACTTGTACTGAGACCAATAAATTGCATTTTATACATACACACCTATCTTGATTACAGAGACATCAGGAGATGGAGAATTTGTCGACTTGTTAGCTGTTTGTTCTAGTGGTTCATCGGCTGCACTGTTAAAAACTGTTAAAAACGTCTTCTGTATTTCTTACTTTGAAGACTTGACCTGTTATATCTTTCTCAGCTCACGAACAAAGTCCACTCTTTTCCCTATAAAGTTAAACACTGATCAGCTAACATAATTTTCTTTTTGATCAGGTAAATAGACTTAGCTCCATAAACCTCCTGCTGCTAAGTGTTTTCTGCACTCTTTTCTTTAAACCCTCAACAACCTTCAACAATTTTTGAAAGTTCATCTGACACAAATCTTGACACCGTGCTCCAGCACACAAAGACACACATACCCTCCAGCCCCATTCCCCTCAATACGTCCATGACTTACACTGCACAACTTTATGCTGTAACATCTCTGGAGTTCCCTGTCTCTATGCCTCCAAAATATTTTTCCAAGTTGCAGCCTTTCAGTTTTCCAGTGAAAACCCTTACTCTTTGCTTTTAGAATTATGACTTTCCAGAGAGTTATTATAAAGGTACCTTGTCTTGATGAATACAGTTTATAAAGCATTTTATATTACTTTATTTACTATCAGACTAATATTTGGCTTTTCTGCAAAAATGATTGTGATTGTCTTCAGGTATCTCTTAGATGATTACTAAAAAATACATAACAGCATAAAGGATGAGAACCATTTCCTGCGGAACGCAATACACATGCCAATTCATTGAACATCTCCACTGACAATTTCCAGTTACCCCACTCAAAATCCATTAGACTGTACTCTTTTGATGGGGAACAGTGTCAGTATTTTAGTCAGGATTTCCAGTACCATTGCATCAAACATCGTACTGAAATCTACTGCTTTGGAAAGTTACTTAACCCAAATATTTTTAGATTACTTATTTCCCACAAAGCTGTTGAGTACACCACTCTATTTCTTTCCAAATACAAAACCATCGTAGCAGCATATTTTATTTCTTGCGGATTATTTATACTCCTCCTATCTAGTGGCAGCCCCTTCCTTTGTTAAAATGGCTTTTTTCCTGGAATACTTCCAAAATGCTGTCATTGGCCTTTACAAAAACAGGCAAGGATTTTTCCTGACATCTAGAAGTCTCCTATGTATCACAACTTTCATCACATTGAACCATTTTTTTATATATCTAAATGCTGCTTTTGCCTTCGCTCGTGGCTTTAAGCCACAGCTGACATCTCTTCTGATGACAGCATTATGAACTCTCGTCTGTTCATTAACAGCCTCCTAAAGGACTCCCCATTGATAGCAATGTTCTATGGGTTTTGGGTTTTTTACCAGTGGAAAACATGTTTTTTCAAATCCTCAAGCAGGCACTGTAAGACTTTTTATCTTCAGGATACTGTAGGTGCAATTTCAAGGCTGGTGATGCCAGAAGCTGATGTCAAAACCAGAAAATCAAAACACACAAGAGGAATGAGAGCACCATCCCCTCAAATCCTCGCTGCTTCATTGGCCAAGGCACAGGAGGTCCCTTACGAAGATGTTTTGCAGAAGACAAGCTGTAGGTGTCTGGGAGTGGTGTGAGCCGGCTGCTCCATCAGGAAGGGGAGCGCTGAGTGGCGGCTGCCAGCAGGGTAGGGCCCAGCCCCATGGCCACAAGAGTGGGGCAGGCCCGGGATGGCCACCAAGTGCCCAGGTCACCAGCCCAGCCCATGGTGATGACACATGTTCCACAAGGGAGCCGGGACTGGGCTGGCCCAGGGAAGCCTGGAAAGTCAGTCACAAGTCAAGGGCTCAAGCCAGGGCGCAGCCAGGGATGGCGGCGGTTTCATGGGAGCTATAGCTGAGGACAGGCCCGGGAAAACAACTCCCACCGGAGGGGACAGACAGAGCTCAGCCCCCATTAAGGTCTCCCCATGGTGCCACCATGGATCCAGGGGAGAGGGGCTGCCTTCCCTGTGCTGGCTCTGAGCCCCAGCCAAGTCTCCTGGAGGGGGTGAGGTGTCTTCAAATAATTTTGTAATGGCAAAACATCCGTGGCGTGACTCGCTCGCTTAGCATGAATGGTACAACCGACCCAAGCTTTCGAGAGAAATAGATGTACTGGTTTTCAGGCTTAAATATGCACCATTCTGTACCCTCAGCGTGCTCAGCTCTTTCGCTGCTAAATAACGCTGCTAACATCCAGCTAGTTGACTTCATCTCCAAATAACACAAAAACTGCCTAAAAGCACTGCTGTGCTGCAACAGTTCCAGTGTATGGGTCTGAAACCTTATTTAAATGCACAGGCTCGCCATGTATTTGGCAAAGACAAATTCCTCCAAGGAACTTAGGGGATGCCTAATGTTTATGCATAGATTACAGTTTGCATATGCAGGCTGTCTATGACTAATTTTGCAAATGAGGTTCACTACACCTTCAGAATATGTGCCTATCTTGCGGCTGTTCAAGAGACGAGTCACCAAACAGCAAAACAATAGAGTAAAAACAGAACATAATGACATACATAGCCAGAGCTGCTTAATTAATTGACACAATTTCAAGGTTTGTTTCAGCCTGATCCTGTTAGCTTTTGCTTTAAGTTTTATATTTCTTGAGACCACTGCTGAACAGACAGAAGAAGGATTTTCCAAAGAATCTGTTTGATGAGATTAACGTGGTTATTACTATACCAGCCTTTAATAATGGTGAAGTATTACAACGCCAGCATTTGCTCAATATGATTCTTTTAAACAATAAACCCTTTAACTGCAGTACCTCTCATTTAACATTTTGATGAGAAGGGTTTTACGTTGTTTCTTCACTAGAAATGAACAAAACTGCACGCAGCTCTCTCTTCACATCTTTTCCTTCTTCCAAACCGTCCATGGGATATGTCAGGGAAGATATTTGAGAGTACCGCTTGAAAGGTATCTATGCAGCCCTTTCCCCAAAGACAGAGCTTTGCTGTTCAGCTGCTCAGTTTAAAGTCAAACCTTGGGGCTGAAGGCATCAAATCCAAAGCAAACCACAAGCATTTCTAAGGCACAGCACTGCACTTAAGTTAGAGGATCATGTCTGAAGCGCATTGACAGCATGGTTCCTCCATGCTCTTCTAGTTAGCATGAAACTGGTTGTTTTTATCTCAGACTTTGCCTGCTGATATTCTAGCCATCTGCTTACAGAACACCAACAAAGCATGCAAGAATGGATTTATTTCTGTATTTCACTGGTAATTTTCCAATATTTTATCACATATCACACAGATACCACACATTTTTGTGATCAAATGTTAGTCATCACACAGAAGAAGGATCAAAACCAAGGATCAGTCACCCAACTACGCCTGTCAGGAGCTCATAAACGCTTCAAAGTGGGTCAGACAGAACAGTCTGAAGCAGGGGCAAGCAGCAGTGAAAATGAATCAAAATCCTCAATCTCTGCATTAGATTAGTCAAGAGTAGAGGTACATAACCATCTATTTGGCCCATAGAGCAGCCTATTTAAATGGAGGGAGAAGTTTATTCAAGCAGAAGCTAATTCAAGAAATGCAATTCATCTATACATAAATGAAAAGTGAACCTATGGTAAGGATCTGTCCTACTTCTTGTGAAGCAGCAATGATAAATTTTAATGACGCAAGCTGTATATTTTACCACCTTTTTTACGAGCAGCAGAAAGCGTCACCATTCATTCAACAGCTCACTTTCTAGCCTTGAAGACAGAGGAAGCTGACTCACCCTAGGTAGAAATCAAAGCACAGGCAGATGTCTCGAGGGAATACACTGTTACTGCATTCATAAAGCAGATCTTTTGTTTCCTTACAATGCTCTAAATAAAAGGGAACAAGAATGATTTGTATTATATCTCTAACTTGGGAATGAAAGCTTCGCTATCGCCTATTCACAGAATATGTATCTTGCAGAAATCTCCCAATTGCTCTTTAATGATTATATTCACTAGCTACTAAATATAGACAGTTTTAAATGAAAACCTTTGCTACCACTGGGAAATAGACAAGAAAAACAGAGTTTTGAAAACCAATTCTCTTTATTTTGGGGAACCTGATCAGGAAAAAAACCAATAATTACTGTACGGCAGACACATGCTAAACTATTCATCAACGCTTATTACTAGGCCTAACCACAAAACAAAATATAGCATCAATCACAGCAAGGGCTAAAGCTTTCAGAATTATCTTGGGTTTATTTTCTAAAACTCCTAAATAACATTTTCCACACTACTGTGTGCACAATTTCCCAAGTGTTTTCTATGGTAGGTTCCAGAGGCATTTAGGCACATAAGGGTGCAGACAGAAACTCGGGCTTAATTCACAACAAGACTGGCATGATAAATACAAGACTTTCAAGTGCCTTGTCAGCCAGGGAAAGCAGATCCCAAAAGGACAGGCAGTAAGACTGTGCGTGCAATGCACAGAGAAAATCAGAACCCTAAAAATATGTCTGAGAAAAATTAAGAGCTGAAAGGGGAGGCCCGCTAAGTAGGAAATGCCCAGAAAATGGTGTTGCTTATGATTCTGTACTGAGCCAGCAGGTGCTTAGCTCCGGCTGCAAGGAGGCCCCTTTATTTGCTTGGGACTCTTTGTGGGCAAAACTGTCTAGAGTCAGGGAATTTTAATTGAATTCATTTATTGCAAACAAAAACAAACTTCTCATTGCTGATTGCAGTTTTGGGGGGAAAAAAAAAAAAAAAAAAAGAAGAAAATAAACATTGAGACAAACACTTATACAACCATCTCTCCTCTACAATTCCTGGTCCCAATTTTCCTTAATTTAGCTGTGGATCATACTCAGTCCACCAAAATTCCTGTGATGGGGTGACAGGCGGTGTAGGGAGCTGAGGTGGTATCTGTGACCTCCCACTAGACCTGGTTGCTCAAAGCCTCATCCAACCTGGCGTCGAGCACTTCCAGGGATGGGGCATCCACAACTTCTCCCACCAACCTGTTCCTGTGCCTCACCACCCTCACAGTAAAGAATTTCTTCATAATATCTAATCTAAATCCACCCTCTTTCAGTTTAAAATCATTACCCCTCATCCTCTCGCTACACTCCGTGATCAAGAGTCCCTCACCATCTTCCCTGTAGGGTCCCTTCAGATGCTGGCAGGCTCTTATAAGGTCTTCCCGCAGCCTTCTCTTCTCCAGGCTGAACAACCCCAACTCCCTCAGCCTGTCCTCACAGGACAGGTGCTCCAGCCCTCTGATCATTTCTGTGGCCCTCCTCTGGACTCGCTCCAACAGGGCCATGTCTTCCCTGTGCTGAGGGCTCCAGAGCTGCACACAGTACTCCAGGTGGAGTCTCATCAGAGCAGAGTAGAGGGGCAGAATCTCTTCCCTTGACCTGCTAGCCACGCTTCTGTTGATGCACTTTTGGTGCTCAATGGGTAAGTTTTTTGTACACAAAGCTTTTTTTTTTCCATGGTTGTTTTCATGTGCCCTGTGGTAGGCTGGAGGCAGCTTTGACTGGCACGTGGTGATTTGACTGGCACAGCCCCCGCTCCCAGCTCACCACGGCAGACCCCTGTAACCTCCAGCCACCAACACAGGCTTGGTGCAGAGCCATAGCTGCCTACCAGTACTGCAGAAAATGGGTGTCAGGGTTGGAAGTTTTTGTGTTTTAACAGGAGATTCAGGGGTTAGACAACATGATCTACAAGTGACCTGTGTTCAAAACACTCCTCTGCCAAAAGAGACATCCTCTCCCTTCCTGTCCCAAAGGAAAAATGCTTATTAGTGAGTATAAGCTTATTTTGGAGACAGAGCCCTCAAAGCCTTTTCTGCTCTGAATTGAAATGATTTAAAAGTCATTGAAGCACCTACTAGATTTCCTGTCTCCACAGCACTCCAGGTGAATTCACTCATCTCTGGGCTCCTGCACAAGGGCTGCTGCTCTCCCTCTTTCTCTCTCATGGGGTGTACTATCCAGTGGAGACATTTGGCCAATGTCCTTCAACACAGGGAAAGCTGGATTCCAGTTTGTCCTCTTGTGGGATTAGGTCCACACTTACGGCTATCTAAAAGCCTCATATATTGAGGGGGTTTAAATGGGTCTAATTCTTACCAGTTCCATGTTTTATTTCTATTAATAGTTTTTGCAGTTCTGGTTTATGCACTGATGCCAGCACATTTGTGCATGTCATTATGAATTAAATATACTGTAAAAAACAAATACCAAAGCTGCAGCTGATTGATTTTGGCAGCATTATTTCTTATGGCAAATATGCCATCAATGAATTAAATCTATTCTATGATTACTGAACTTAAGTAATTTCCAAGCTGTTAAAAAATTTGGAAATGGTTTGTGACTTCTTTACCTAAAAATCCTTTTTGATAATTTTCAGCATACATCACCAATATACTCCATGCTTTTATTTAATATGATGAATTTTGAAACTCCACATTTCAAACATGGATTAACATATCTATCCATCAGAATTCACCCAGAGCGCTGTGGAGATAGGCACTCTAGTACTTGTTTCAATGACTTTTAAATCATTTCAATTTGGAGCAGAAAAGGCTGTGAGGGCTCTGCCTCCAAAATAACCTCATGCTCTGTGCCAAGTGGATCCATCTAAATGAGAATGGCTGAGAGGTGCAGCAGAAGGAACCTTTCAGAAGACAGGATGGAGCAAGCAGGGAGAGAGCATGAAGAAGCGGGATATTACGCTGCTGCAGTGCAACTGACTTCTGCAAAGTAGACTGTCAACCAAGCGTGAAGGTGACAGGAAGGTTTCCTGGAGACCCAGAAGGGACTTGCTGAGATTGTTTCAATGCTGGAAGCCACTGGAAGCTGTTGAACTAGAAGGGCTTTCTAGAAGAAGGCTGGAGGAAACTCTGCCCTGCAAGGATTCAATGAGAGATTTCTTTTCAAGTCATGGTATTTCCTCTGTTTCATCAGCAATTCTGAGTTTTCCTTAGCTGAAGAGTTAACTTATTCTAACTAAGTTAACTATGCTGTAAATAAAAGCTATTTTTTTTCAGACTGGCAGCTATTCCACCCAAGGACCTATGACTCATGCTCCGTCATACCAACTGTGGTTTAAAGTTCGAATAAACTCTCTCAGTGATCCAGCAACGTTAAGCCTTTGTAGCTACGCCTACTCCTGCACAGATTGCAGTGCATGCAATAAGCAAATTCTCTAAATTATTTGGGGGCAAAAGGTTGTTTCATATTTGCGTGAGTCAAGAGAAACTTTCATTGCAACAGCTCATCCCTTAGCTCACAGCAACTACCGTTTGAAGAACAACACTGCATATACACAAGGCAATTCTTACTTAACGTTTCACAGATAAAGGGCTGCATCTTATCTGTCCGGTGTGATATCAGTTCCTCTGCTAATCTCCCATGCCCTTTTCTTTATGTAGCCTCCAAAGAAGCCTTGCGTTTTGGTCTTGAGACTCTATGCTGACATACTGACAGCTGTTTCAGTGCAACTACTCCGTCTTTCTTTGGCAAACCTAACAGCTCTTCCAGCAGGGTAAAATTAATTGATTCAGGACAGTAATAGCCACCCAGACCAGTCACATCACATCTTCCAGCACAACTTCTTCGAAGTTTATTTTTCTCTCAACACTAAGGGGAAGGTGACACGTTGATAACAACTCCCTCTGCTGGTTTCAGCTAACTTTCCTCAGCTATAGGTTCACATTTGTGTTTAGGATGACTCCCCAGATGTACTTTTTCCATCCAAGTGGTACAAAAATCCAACAGCTTATGCAGTACAGTATTTTAATGTTTCTGCTTCCTGTGCAGAAGAAAGGAGTAAAACAGAAAGGTACAAAATAGGGAACAAAATACAAAATAAGGAGGAACTGAAAGACCAGCAAGAAAAAACGTTTCTTCAGTGTGATATAGGAGACAGAAAGGAAAAATGGCTGTGCCAGCTGGCCAGATTTAATATGCCTTCAGTTACCTAAATTTGACGTTTTTACTTTTTTTTTAAAAAATGGTCAACAAACAAAAAAGCATGTGGCTACACCAAAAGCTGGGGCTCAAGCTACACTACAAGACGTAGCAGTAAACATAGTTGTTATTTTCAAACACTAGGCAGAAACATTTTTATGAAGAAGCAAGGAAAATGCCTGCTGTTAATTTAACAGTAACAATTTGCCCTACCCTCAATATCCATGTTATTTCCTAAACAAATATATCTGACTACAGTGAAGCAAGGAAAAAACCAGCAAACCTGCACCTTATGAATTCAAGTAAAATTACTGTTTCAGTATTTTTTTCATCTTCAAGAAATGTACATAAACTACCATCTGTATATGTGCATGCTCAGGCTTTATTTTATACACAAATAGAGATCTAAAAATATCTTACATAACAAATCAGATTTATTTACAGATTTACTTCTGGTACTGTAAAGCTCACTGTAAAAGCTGACAGATTTCTACTCTATAGTGTACTATGCAACACTAAAGCACTTCTGTGAATAACACCGCAGACTGGTGGAACATGCTCCAACAACAAATTATTGTTTCTGGGACTTGCACATATTTTATGGTTGATAAGCCACTTTCTTTCAAATCTTTACTTTTTGGAGCAATGTAGAAAGCTAATCTTAAAAAGAATCTGGTCATAATTAAAGGGACATGCAGGATTTAAAAAAATTTAAAAATTCTCAATGAGAACTAATCAAATTAAAAATATTTGATCATGCAAAGACATTTTTCCTGTCCCATGACTGCTTACTTTCTTCAAGACCCTTTTGTGAGGGATCTTGCCTTCCAGAAATCCAGGCAGCCCATATCAGGTGGACCATTCTCACCCACAGGACTGCTGAAACTTTCCAAGAGAAGACGACCTTCTAATTTTAATAGAATTCTTAGTGTTTTCTCTACAAAAGCTGTCTTGACTTTTCTTCCATACCTCACATTCACCCCACCCAAATGTGCACTGAACTTACATTCTACTTCCACTAATATGGCCAAAACAGACATTGGGTTTCGAAGTCAGTAGTCTGCTGGTCTCCCCTGGAGCTCTGTCAGAATTGGCATTGCAGTTGCCTCCCTCCTGTCCTGCAGTATCAGCACAACTCTTGGTGAGAGACTCCACATAAGAGGTAGCAGCAGCATTTCAGCTGTTTAATTCCTGAATTTCTTTAGGTCTCTCTGCTGAATACACAGATATGAGGATTTACTACCACTTACTTTATTTAGTTTATCTATTCCTTGACCTCTCCTCCTCACACTTCACCTTGAGATAAATGCTGTAATGAGCCTTCCATAAACGTGGGAAACTCCTTTCTTCCACGACGAATGCAGAAGCATAAAAAAAATTATTTACTAGATTTACTATGGGGAATCACATGGCATAGCTCCTGAATATGAATTTATTCTGAAAAAGACAAGTCAGTTCATTTCTCTACAGTTAAGAAAATACTCCATGCTTCTTTCTAATCATTACTTACACTAACATTTCACTTTTCAATGCTAATTTAATTTCCCAAAAAGATAAAAAATATTTTTTTTTATTTTTCAAATTTTTCAGTATTCCCTTTCATCTAAGCAAAATTTCAGATGATCTTGCAGTTATTTAAAACTACTCTGTTACCAATTTACATTCATGGTAACAAGTATTAAACATTAAGAATGGATTAAATTGAATGCCTTTCTATTCCTTTCTTTTTTCCCTTTTTATCTTTCTTGTGATTGAAAACAACTAGCTGGTCTAGAATCAGCTAAATTAATACTCTGGCTTCAATGATGGAGGGAAAGTAGATTTCTTATGATTGATTTTTAACATTTTAATATACTTCCAAGAAGACAAAGCAGGCAAGCTACACAACACATCCTCGTCCTTTAAAACTTTTGCTATTTCTTTTTATATGCATTTAAATTCTGTATCAAAAGGAATTTGAATTCAGTCAACATGACATACAAGAGTGGGTAACAAGTTTTTTTAAGGTATGACTAGACATACCTTTCTGAACAAGGGCCTAACTTTGTTCTATTTGTGATTTATAAAATTAAATACTATATACCAACTTAAAAGTTCAAAGGGCACAGATATGACCAAATGCCTTAAATCTGTATTTTTCAAACTTCTTAAAGCTGAGACTAGCATAATGAAATTAAAATAAAATGAAAGCACAAATTAATGAAACCCTACCGTGCCATCTTCTTATTCTGCTGTAATTCATTACAATACTCGTATATATAAAAAAATCCTTTAATTTCAGTAATACGGTGTATTCAACCATCGATACTATGTAACATGAAAATATAAGTTATCCTACATCATGTCTAGTCCTTTTCAACAAAGCGATTAGCCCAGCACCACAGCTCTACAGCTCAAAGGCTGAAATTTTCCTTTTTTGAATGAAGGAGCATATTCTGCAAAGCTATAGCCCTTCATAGAAGTATCAGACACAAGACAGATGGGAACTTGTGGCATTGTGGGCAGAAGGGCAACACTGCACCAGTTATAATTACCACAAAGCGACGGGTACGGTGGGGTTACAGCAGTGCCATTTGCTAATTTGCTCAGCATCTTTCACTTTGCTCAACGCATCTTTCATGACGGGGTAAACAGCCCTGCATCCCTGTTAACACAGGCAGTGACTCAGAACTAGCTGTCACCGCACTCACCCTGCAGCTGGTGCCAGAATGTTCCCAATGCCAAATCTACCTCACAAAATAAAAACCTCTTTAGAGGGCTAATTAATTTTTTTTTTTAACCTGTGGGTTTTTCAGAGTAAGAAACTGATTCATTCATTAGGGCTAGGCTAAGACCCTGACCAACTCAAGCACACATTTCCATGGAATGAAAGCCTTGCATAGTATCTACCAGTAATTTTATTTTCTTTCCTACTTCTTAAAAATATGTCTTATTACCTAACCATACTAACAGGTTGAAATTCCAGCATCATTTAAGATAAGCCACTGTACTGGAGAACTGCAAATGACTTTGTGCATTTCAGAAATAATCAAGTTGACTTGTCAACTAATGTTAGATTTTTCAGTTACATTACCCACTGTTTCTTCGTCTCGGTGAAAATGTGTCTCATTGCAGGTAAATGACTGGTTGTTGTGATATTTTTAGGGGAAAGAGTTTAATTTATGAAAGAAAGTTTCAGATGCTATGTCTGAAAAGGGAGGAAGGCAGTGAGTCACTTAGACGACAATGGTACGTAGAGTCTATCCTTATGCTCAAGATGAGACAGCATGGTTTTGGCAATGGATCTCTCTGAATCCAGTAGCAATGCAGCTCTTCTCTAACTGTAAGAAATGTAATATACTAGACAAAGACAGTGACTGAACGATATGCTGATCTTGTACCAGATTTTCCATGAGTATTAAAGAAACCAAAGTTGCTTGAAAATTACTATTCCGTGGTACATCTCTTAATGAATTGGCTCCCAGAAGAGGAGCTGGAAGAAGGCCCTTTGAAGAGGAGATAGGAGGACAAAAAGGCTACATCAGCTGACAGGAGGAGGACGCAGAAATGAGTATCAGTAGCTAGCTGGGAGAACTTTGGTCAAGTACTTTCACAGACTAAATGGTTGGCCCTTCCTACACATAGCAAAGGTACCCAGGCAACACCAGCAACAGCCTTTCCTGATCTGAAACCGTAGCCTGAGTAAGGCGCTTTTGATGTCTGCTGTGTGTGCACGTTATGTCTTTTTCCACTTTGCCTCTACCCCGCAGCTGTTCATTATGATTTTTAAAAAGAGTTTTCTGAATGCCTTACAATCATTTTCAGTGAGGATTGTGTATGTTAACCTGTTTTGAAACCTGAGAAGTACCACTGAACGAGATCAATTCATGATCAACTTGAAGCTTTCTGAAACAAAGTTTGAGGGATCCCCAATAATGCTCTGCCAGGATCAGAGTCCTCGTCAGGGCATCTGGTGATACCTGTAGAGAATAAAAATCCTTTGGTGTATGCTGTTAGGGCTTTCTTGATTTTAACAGTGATGTCAGTGAAGAGGACCTTATTTTAATATGATTTTGGGGCTTAAGCAGATGTTGAATCTCTTTTGAAAACTTTCAGTCTACTTTCAGGAGTGGCACACATTGTGGCCACTCCTTCAGCTCCCTCTGTCTTTAACAAGTTCCTCATGGAACATGCCATCCCTCATGGCTCTTCACAGTCCACAGTTTAATTGTCTAGTTGTCCTGCCTCATTGCTCATGTAAGATCCCAAAAGGGTGGAAGTCCTTATCCATTTCCATAGCATTGGATTTTTTTATCTTGTCACTGAGACTCTGATCACTTAGTTTACTCTTACTAGTATGGAAAACAATAGCATGCTTTTTCTGAAAAACGCTGTAAATCATCACTATGACTAACAGATGCTTATCACACAGCTTCTACATTTTTATCACAATCTAGAAAAGTCACTCTCTTCCTCAAAATGGATGGCTATTTTCCTGCACATATTCATAAGATACACTTTTTATTTTTTACCAAAGTTTCAACAAGCATCAAGCTCATCTGATTCTTTTTTTCTAAGTATGTCCCTGACAGTATATCATAAATTTTGCAGATCTTACAACCACCTGCATTTTAAGGCATCCCAAACATGTGCAGTTCTACTTAGCTGTCATCAGATTTTCCTGAGATTCACTTACTCCATCCATGCTCGCGTTCCAGACATATTACACTATGGGGCTGCCACTTCCTTTTCTCCGAGGTGCGTCTTCATTCATACAGTTCACACCTGTCAACCAATTCACCTTCAGCCCATCCTGTCTTTAAAATGCTAATGGATGCTATGCTCTGCAACAACGTACTTATGTCTTTGACAGGCTGGATAATAATTTTAACTGAATGAAAAAATTTAGGAAGAAACTGTGGTGCAATGATTTATGGGAGTAAGTTATCGTACATCTATTTATAGCACTACACAGCCTTTTAATGGTAGTCTGTTGGCATCATTGAGAATCCGTGCACAGAGCTTGGACAAAAACACTTAACAACAACAATAACATTTAATTCCATTTTATATGCAAAAATTAATGGGACTTCAGCTAACAGTAATATGTTATTCATATGCTACTGATTCTAAATTGGGTTATGACATATCATTTGTTCCTCAGACTCATTGAAGATGCATGCATTAATTTACAAGAACTCCAGAAAATGCATTCAGGGAAGAAAAATTAGCTCTGCAGTTCACACAAAATGAGGAAAATGGAGAAAAAGTTTATCACAGGACACCCACAAGATAAGCAATCAACTCTCATTAGAAAGCATATATTAATAGAGCAACAAAAGATTACATATAAAAGATGTAACATAAAAGAATTGTATAAATAGAAAACAAAAGGTGGTGATTTTTTAAAATTTATCTTGTTAGAGCAATAAAAAACCCAAGACATCCTTGAACGTATTTGCAGTGTATTTTCATGTCACAAGAACAGTCCCAGGCACATTAACACTTCTGTCTTCTATTTTTATAACTACTATAACAAGCTGAACATATTTTTTTCCCTATGGTACCAGAAAACAAATATTCATTCCTAACGTATGATGACCATTCAAGGATGTATTTTAAAGCAACCTGGAAGAATATCTTAAAATAAAGGAAGACTAACAGTCCAATTTTTTTCTTGCAAATATGGAGAGAAAATGGAGTTCTTATTAACTTAAAACTCTACTCTCCACAGACAGATTTTGTCCAGCAATCTCACATTGCAAAATCAGAGATGAGGAGTTACTCATCTGGAGTAAACCTCTTTACTGTAATTGTGCTTTTAAAGAGTGTTGTCACTGTGGATCGTATTACAGTTACACATAATCCCAATGAGCACTAGGCCTTTTTTTAATTAATTAAAACCAGAAATGTCGCCACAGTTGTTGCAGCATATCAGCCCTGGACTGCCTGAGGGCTCCATTCAATGCTGTAAAGGGCATTATTAAAGGTACCTGTGACAGACCGACTCACGCGCAAAAACAGGTGACCTATAAAGCCAAAGGAATTTAACAAAGCCAAGTTATATCTTTATTTTCCCTTAGTCTTCTCAGATTTGAAAGACCAGAGCAGCCAATATAGCTTGGAGTTGGGATGGAAGGCAGGTGTCAGGATCTACTCTGGCTAGAGAATTTCTAAAGGATCACATATATGCCTAGAGAAAGGCAGTCTTCCAAACCTGACATTCTTTTCAAACATGAGAACCAGAGAAGAGCATAAAATCATTAAAAGGCATGCAAAGAAGTTCTGTAGAGGTAACTTTCTCCAAGCAATAGAAACAAAAGATTTTTGTTGTCAGGGAGTTTAACCAGAGTTAGCTGGGCCAGAGGAAGAATAAGACACACTGCAGAAAGACTGCCAAAAAGCTAGGCAACTTATTTCCTTCCTACCAACAAGAGGCAACTGGGAAGATGCAAAACTATTAATTCTGGGGTATGAATCAAAGAAATTGATACAAATTAATGTCGCAGCAGAACAAGTTTTAGAATGAAGTGACAAAGTAAAGAGGAATGATTAGCAGGGCAAATTTTTTCTGATGATGCAAAGTTATTCGTAAATAGCTAGGAGAAAGATGGACTGTGAAAAGCTGTAGAAAGGTCTCAGAACGCCGAGGCCACAGTTTCACAGGACACACAACACAGCGTACCCACCAGCTGTGACACAGAGCGCCCTTCCAGCCTCCCCCACCACTGTCAGCCACTACGGTCCCCACCTTTCGTCTGTGATACCTACGTTTGCAGTAGGTGTGGGTGGCAGGGCTTTGACAGCAGAGGAACTGCAGAGGTGGCTTCTGTGGGAAGAGATCAGAGGCTCTGCAACGGACCCCCTGCAGAACACAGCTGAGCCCATCAGCAAAGCTGGTGGTGTCTCTGGGAAAATAGGTGTAAGAAAGGGCAGGAAATGCTGGACAGAGAGAGGAGAAGGGAACAAAAAGAGTGAGAAACAGCAGAGGGAACACCGAGGTCAGAGGAGGAGCAGGGGCTCCATGCTGGAGCAGATATCCACACTGCAGCCCATGGAGAACAATGCCAGAGCAGATGTGTATGCCTGAAGGAAGTGCAGCCTGTGGAGACCCAGTGCTGGAGCAGAGGAAAACCATGGGGAGGAAGGAGCAGCAGCAGAGAGGAACCACTAGATACTGACCACCCCTCTGTCCCCCTCCCCTTCATGCTGATTGAGGGGAGGCAGAGGAGTTGGGAGCGAAGCTGAGCTTGGGAAAGGTGGGAGGAAAGGTGGGGCTTTAATATCCGTCTTTTTTGCTTCTCATTAGCCAAAACTATGTTATTTGCCATGAGATTAAGTTAATTTTCCCAAAGTTGAGTCTGTTTTGTCAACAATGGTAATTGGTAAGTGGTAATTTCCCTGTCTTTATTTTGACCCATGAGCTTTCTCATCCCTGGTTTTTTTCCTATTTTCTCCCCTTTCCCTGCTGGGGTTGGAGGGGAGTGAGTGAGTAGCTTGATGGGAGTTTGCCTGTGGGCTGTGGCTTACCCACCAAAATATTACATTGTTTTCTAAATACTACAGGCATCTTCCTATTCAATGCTGCAAGAATGTTTGGGCTTGTCAGCCATCATTAAAGCCTGAAAATTCATTATCCTATGTAAAGTCATCAATAGAATAATTTTCCACTATCTGCTAACAGCAGAAAGCTAAAAAATGCTACACAATTTTGGTACTGTCTTACTGCATGAGCAGTCGCATTTGATGAGCTATAATGAGAAAGCTGATAACTGCCAAATTTGAAAAATCCAATGACAGTAGCAAGGAAGAAGAAACTTTTAAATAGGCACACAGCGATATGGGCGTTAGACTATTTGAGACTGACTTAAGAGGGCATCAAATAAAACTGTGCAGGCAATGACTGAAACAAACAAAAGGAAACTATTTTCCCCACCACATGCAGTTGAGCTGAAAAAGTGTGCCACAGGACTAGTGGATGTCAAAAATTTACACTGTCTCAAAGAAGAGTAGACAAATTCACAGGTGGAAGATCTGTCAAGCACTTTTACATGCAAGAACATCAATTCTGGTTCATTAAGTAACTGAGCCACAGACTTCCTCGTGCTCGATTATTGCCGAAATATCACTATATGCTCAGATTATCTTCTCTACTTTTTCATAGGCATAAGCTACTGGCTAGCAACAAGGTAATGGGATAGATGGTCATTTCCTTTGTCTCAGAGTGTTTGTTCTTACATTCTTTATTCCTAGCAATCTCTTTTACTGTGCTTTTCAACAACTTTTCTCTTTTGGTCTATTTAGAATATTTTAAATAAATATACACTTTTTATATATTATATACAATTTAAATAAATATATACTTTTTAATATATATATGCACATACACACACTCTGAGCCTCTCGTGGTGGTTTAAATAGTCTCCACATCTCCTCCCTCTCTTTTCAGATTTCAAGTTATCTCTGAAACGCTGTTTTCAATTAGTTTTCTGATTTTTGCGTAGTTCCCTTTTTTTAAAGGTAACATTACTTTTGTGTTGTTTTTTCCCCTTTTAACCACCCAAGTACGCTCCCATACAATGTCTGGTACTAAATCAAGGCTTACTTTCCTTATGGGACTTCNAGATGTGTATGCCTGAAGGAAGTGCAGCCTGTGGAGACCCAGTGCTGGAGCAGAGGAAAACCATGGGGAGGAAGGAGCAGCAGCAGAGAGGAACCACTAGATACTGACCACCCCTCTGTCCCCCTCCCCTTCATGCTGATTGAGGGGAGGCAGAGGAGTTGGGAGCGAAGCTGAGCTTGGGAAAGGTGGGAGGAAAGGTGGGGCTTTAATATCCGTCTTTTTTGCTTCTCATTAGCCAAAACTATGTTATTTGCCATGAGATTAAGTTAATTTTCCCAAAGTTGAGTCTGTTTTGTCAACAATGGTAATTGGTAAGTGGTAATTTCCCTGTCTTTATTTTGACCCATGAGCTTTCTCATCCCTGGTTTTTTTCCTATTTTCTCCCCTTTCCCTGCTGGGGTTGGAGGGGAGTGAGTGAGTAGCTTGATGGGAGTTTGCCTGTGGGCTGTGGCTTACCCACCAAAATATTACATTGTTTTCTAAATACTACAGGCATCTTCCTATTCAATGCTGCAAGAATGTTTGGGCTTGTCAGCCATCATTAAAGCCTGAAAATTCATTATCCTATGTAAAGTCATCAATAGAATAATTTTCCACTATCTGCTAACAGCAGAAAGCTAAAAAATGCTACACAATTTTGGTACTGTCTTACTGCATGAGCAGTCGCATTTGATGAGCTATAATGAGAAAGCTGATAACTGCCAAATTTGAAAAATCCAATGACAGTAGCAAGGAAGAAGAAACTTTTAAATAGGCACACAGCGATATGGGCGTTAGACTATTTGAGACTGACTTAAGAGGGCATCAAATAAAACTGTGCAGGCAATGACTGAAACAAACAAAAGGAAACTATTTTCCCCACCACATGCAGTTGAGCTGAAAAAGTGTGCCACAGGACTAGTGGATGTCAAAAATTTACACTGTCTCAAAGAAGAGTAGACAAATTCACAGGTGGAAGATCTGTCAAGCACTTTTACATGCAAGAACATCAATTCTGGTTCATTAAGTAACTGAGCCACAGACTTCCTCGTGCTCGATTATTGCCGAAATATCACTATATGCTCAGATTATCTTCTCTACTTTTTCATAGGCATAAGCTACTGGCTAGCAACAAGGTAATGGGATAGACGGTCATTTCCTTTGTCTCAGAGTGTTTGTTCTTACATTCTTTATTCCTAGCAATCTCTTTTACTGTGCTTTTCAACAACTTTTCTCTTTTGGTCTATTTAGAATATTTTAAATAAATATACACTTTTTATATATTATATACAATTTAAATAAATATATACTTTTTAATATATATATGCACATACACACACTCTGAGCCTCTCGTGGTGGTTTAAATAGTCTCCACATCTCCTCCCTCTCTTTTCAGATTTCAAGTTATCTCTGAAACGCTGTTTTCAATTAGTTTTCTGATTTTTGCGTAGTTCCCTTTTTTTAAAGGTAACATTACTTTTGTGTTGTTTTTTCCCCTTTTAACCACCCAAGTACGCTCCCATACAATGTCTGGTACTAAATCAAGGCTTACTTTCCTTATGGGACTTCTCCGATTAGTTTAGTTAAAGAACTGAGAAGGAACTTAGCAACTTAGCTTAGTAGGCTTATGTCTGCATGCCTATTCATGCTGTATCATAACCCATAACAGACCATGGCCCACAACATTTCCCAGCCCATACGGACACGACTGAAGCCTCCTGCTGTGTTGCACTTGCCATAGGGAAAGATACTTTCACCTCCCCAAGCAGTTCCTTGGCCTCAGTGAGAGGCTGAGAATATAGAGTAGCTGAGGCTTGACTTTGGCTTTTGCATTTTAGTGTTTTCAAAAGAGTTTATCCTTCTTTGTACAGACTATCTAGGGGGGAGTAGCAAGCAGGTTGTTTTACGTTTTTTGAGGTTTTTATTTAATGGCCTTTAATGGCCATCTAAAAAAAATGTGAAGTGGGGATAAGGAAGGTGAATAAAGTTTTGATAGGACCAGCATATCAGACACTCACAAATATTTACAAGCACTAACCTGACTAATCACACAAAAGGAATACAGTAGTGGGAGTGAAGCTGATATGTTTTCAAAGAGTAAACCAGTCCTGTTTTTTATACAACTGAAAGATCATACAGATAAAAAGGTACTTCAAAAGAAGAAAGATATATATGATGAATGTAGAAGGTGTCCCAAGAGATGGAAAGAGGCATGGAAGACGACACCAATGTATTGGCAGACACATGAAAGAAGGAAATAGAATGATAGTTAAAAGTATAAAATGCATTTTGAGATCCTTTTAACAAGAATATCTGACAAAGACTTAAGGATGCCACAAATGCAAATGACAGAGGAAAAGGAATGCTTCTTGATGAAGTTATTTACAGGATGGTTTTAGGTATTCAGAGTGATGAATCTGGGAAAAGTCAGCTGCAATTCTTTCTTCCAATGGATTTCATTAGCTCATTAGTAAAAAGAAATTCCGAAGCACTAGATATAAATGACAACTTGTGAGAAAGGCAACAGTTAGTTGCCTACAGAGCAGCCACTAATGCATGTTCACTGGAAGCAGAAGATTCTTACACAGTTGAAAGAATAAGACCATGTAAGAGCCTTCAAATACAAGCAGTCGCAACAAAAGCCCTACCCGGTGTTCAAAGGGAGGCATCTAAAGCTACAAAAACACTGAGACAGTACATGTCCTTACAATTCCATGGTACAAGTTTGCAGGGATATTGCAGACTTCCCAGTAACCAACTAAAGGACATCAGCATTGCAGTCTTTTTTTTTTTTCCCCTTAGGTCAGGGTAGTATCCTACACAGACAGCTGAACTGTATTAAAAATATTTAAAACATGAAAGCATTTTAAATTACAGTACTCTAAAGTGCCAGAAAGTTTCTTTTTCTCACTTAAGGAGGAAAAAAAAAACCCTACATATTTCTATTAGATTTTGGTTACAGTAAATAAGCAAAAATAACTTGTCCTTTAACGAAGATCTTCTGTATTTCAGTTAAGTGCATGGTGGTTTTTGTAGCTACACTCTGAAAGTAGGAAAACTACTGTGTAAAATGGAATGCCGAGAGATCAATTAAACAGCGAAGACAGTTCCAGTCCAGCACTGGTAGACAACAGAACAGATTTAATTGCTGATTCTGTCTGACCTCCAGTAATTTGATTTTTGTTGTGGGTTTAAACAAACTTTGGGAAATGCAAAGGTAAAAGGGCAATGGCACATTACATTCCAACATCCTCTGAAATGTCAAATTGAACTTAACAAGAAACATATCTCTGCCAAAGTGTTGTAACATTACAGAAAATCACTTGGACCAACTGGAGAAAGAATGACAACAGAAAATATCAGAGGTCTAGAAAACACAGCCTACAAGCCACAACGTAAGAACCCGGGCTTGTTTGCCCCTATTAAAGGGATAACTGAGGGGAGAGAGGGCAAAAGACTTCAGGTGCACAGAAGGCTGTAATAAAGAAGAATGGGATAAACTTTACCCCCATCCACTGTAAATTGCTTTCACAAGTCTAGATTGCATTGCAGGATATTTAAGTTGGGCAATAGGGAAAATATTCCCCAGAAATAGAAAATGAGTGAAAAGATCATCTAGGAGAGGTGGTGAAGCTCCAGAATTTGACGAGCCAGTTATACAGACATCTACTGAGGATGTGTCACGATTTAACCCCAGCCAGCAGCTAGGACCATGCAGCCACTCACGCAATTCTCCCCCTTCCTCCAAGAAGGGTAGGGAGAAGATGGAGAAAAGGAGGGGAAAGGGAAAAAACCCCTTGTGGGTTGAGATAAAGACAGTTTAATAGAACATTAACAGAAAAGGAAAATAATAATATAATAAAAACATAAGTCACTCTCACCACCCAGTATATTGGTACCTTCTTGAAGAGTGATTACTAATTTCTACCCCCTGGTCAACTCCCATTTATATACCAAACATGATGTCTATGGTACAGAATATTCCACTGGATGTTCTGTTGTTCTGTCTATTCTCCTTCTCAGCTTCAATGGGGAGCCGAAAACAGTCCTTGAAAAGTATAAACATTGCCTAGCAACAACTAAAGCAATATGCATTATTGACACTCCTTTTGCAACAATCACTAGGAAAAAAATTAACTTCTTCCTGGCTGAAACCAGGACAGGATGTTTCCAGTATACTTGGTACCACCACCAAGCGAGGAGGAGGATTACATGGCATCTTTATGTTTGAGACTTCTTTTTCTACATTTTATTAAACCATTCTGAAGTAGGAATAAAACCTCCTATAAATTATATTTTGAAAACAGACCTAGTAGTGTCTACTCTACAGTTCTTCTTCTGCTCATGAAAATTGGTTGAACATTTCAGTTATACACAAATCCCTCTTTTTAAAAGGAGGAACAAATTAAGTTCACAATGGCTTTCAGTAGATACGTAAGAAGTGAATGTAAAAGTGGTAAGTAGTTCTGTGGACTTTTGCTTTCCCTCTCACTTCTTTTTTTTCATTTTATTCCTTTTTGAGAAAACACATTAAAACTGGAGAAGGTTAAAAAGAATTTATTAGTGTCTCTGGTAAAGGTTTAGAAGAAAAGTATCAGGTTTCAGTGAAATAAGGAAAAACATGGAGAGGAAGTTCAGGGAGGGTGTTTACTTTCACACTACAACATTTTGAAAAGGTTAAGCAGACTTTTATCAAGATGTCAAATTTACTTTCAGCTACAATTATACACAAAGCTTCATTTCAACCAGAGCTACCTCAAGAACTAAAGCAGCTGCAATTTTTGTGTTTGATTCCTTTACTACTGCATTCAGACTTTTTTTTTTTTAAATGAGACATTTGTTGATGATAAGGACAACTGTTCATGTGATCATTCAGATATAAACAAACATGATTTAGTGTTATTCAACATTCTGGTTTAAAAATTAGCACAGTAGCACAGATTGAATGGCTTACAATCCAACTTCCTGGCAGATTTTAAAATGCAGTTTACTGATAAACATATTTTTATGTCAAGTATTTTGAGTAGCATGTCTAAGGCATCCCAGGGTTTCTTAAAGCTATTTGATAATCTGCAAGAATAAATAAATGTAATGTTTTTAACAAAAACCTACTTGCCTCAATATGCAGATTTTTTGAGAGCTGTTGTACATAACTACGTTGCAGGTACATATATGCCCAAGCAGCTGAGGTTGGACATGCACCTATTAGCTCTAACAGTAACAGTATCAGCATGACCATATCGCCTCCCCTTCCTCTCACATAAATTGAGTAGATTCCACTCAATTTGAAAGACTCTTGATTTAAAAGAAAAATAAAATATAAAAAACCATAAAACATGTCTCTGAGCATCAGCAAGGTGCACAGGCTGTGAATACCTTTCCAGGCAACAGTTCACAGTTCTTACGAGTAGTTTTTCTTTCTCATTTCAGTAAGTATCCGCACACATAATTCAAAGCAATACCTCAAATATAAAGGGGTTGCCTGATGAGAAGCCTGGTGGCCTACAGGAAAAGACTGTCATGTTCCTAACGTTGTCTTTGAGTACAAACTGCTGAATCCAATGACCATTCCAAAGGGAAGGAAAGGAAAACTCAAGAGAGTTTTCTGAGAAACCAAACTGTATTAAAGAAGGCAAAGCCCACTATGAAGAGCTGCCTCTGCTGAAGATGAATGCCATCTGTGAAATCAAACCCACCAAGAATGGAACACTAGGTGGAACTTAGTTGCATTCACTGTCTGACTCTGCCCTGAAAAACCTAGTGTAATTAGGATTGGTTATGCCAACCTCCACCTCATCTGCACTTTTACCTGTGTCATCACTAAAAGCAGACCTTATTTCATGAAAAGGTTGTGTCTAGCATGACAATGCTATCCTGTAGATCCATGACAGCCATTGTTTGATAGGTATTAAGGTATTCTCAGGTCTCCTTCTGTCTTTGGCTTTCCTCGAATGACCTGTGACATCCCAAAGTTGGGGTAGACTCACCAAAGCCAGGAGGGAACCTTTTGTGGCTGGAATTTGGCAAAGGCAATAGGAATAAATAGTGATGGAAGAACACCTTCCCTGCAAACTTCACAGGAGACTGAACCCTTGCCTAAAATTGAAAAAAACGGTTTGAAGATGTTTATTTCTTCTGTCTAGAAGATGCACTTAGATAAAATATCCAAGAAATAGGCCAAGTACAAGTAATTTGAAGACGAGCTGATGAAGCACCATACAAGAAGCATTAGTCTCCCTAACTGTCACTGAGCAGCCACAGCAGGCTGTTGTGCAAGGGAAAGCAAGTTGGAGGCCAAGAGTCACAGGACTCCCCAAGACTTGGGGGCCAAGAGGCAGGACTCAGAATTTCACCAACAAAGAACTATGGAGTCATATTAGCAAGTCAGAGTAAGCATCATGGTTTAATGGTGGACTTCCAGTGTTAGGGTTACAGTTGGACTCAATGAACTTAAAGGACTTTTCCAATCTAAATGATTCTATGATCATCTCTGGAGATTTTAAACAGGGTAAGCCACAGTCCAGTGATTGTGACAGGTAGGTTTGAGGTCAAGCCATAAAAGTCAAGTCTGTGGGTCAGGGTCAGAGTCCAGATCAACAAGTTAGATGGCACAGGCATGACTGCAGTGCAGCTGCAATGTAGTTTCGGTGGGGACCAAGGTTGAGGGCCTCAGCAAAAAAGCAGCTCCTAAGGGAAGAAGCGAGGAGACCCTACTATAACTTTTTACAGTTTGCTTCATAGCAGTTCTTATTAGCAAGCTGATCTTGCACACGACCAGATGAGATCCTAGAAGGTAGCAGTGTGAACTTCTAAACTTGACGTCTACCACTTGTTATGCGCTTTTTGTTGAAAGCATCTGCGAATTGTCTATTTTCTAGAGTTATCTCTTTTTTCCTAGAGGTGTTTCCTACAGCCCTCCAGATTCAGGGAAATGCTAAATGGAGATCAAGGTTTGGAGGGAAGAGGAAAGAATGGTACTATTACAAAAAGAGAAAGGTAATTGATTGTTGATGTGTAAAGAGTTAGAAGTCATACCTAACTAAGCCACTGACAAGAATATGAACTTCCAGAAAAATGTCCCAATTTAGCTGAGAAGACTTAAGACAGTAAGAATACCTCTTCCCTTATAACCTGTGCACAACAGACCAAGAATGAATAATACAGTGGCACATAGAGTTAAAATGTCCCCAACTTAAGGTGTTTATCACAGGAGCACTGACAGTATGAATGCGCATATGGACAATCACTTGAAAAACAAAAAAAACATTTAGAAGTGTCATAAAGAATAGCAGGATTATTAATGCTAGAAAAACACAGAACTATCTGTGAGCAGCAATACAGAATGTATTTAAAATACCCTGAGGAAATTAATTCAGAATCAAAACACCTATTTACAATATGGAAGTCAGTATGTCAGAAAGCAATAATTCTGGAAAGAACGTAGAGTTCATGGTATGTAACCTAAGGATCTCCCAGCATGATGCTGGAACTAACAAGGCCAATGGGACCTATAGACTTGTAAAAAGACTTTTTTATGGATCCTTACCTCTTTATAGTAGATTCAGTAAGAGCATTATTGGCAAAATTGTATTCAGATATGCTTGCTATAAAAATGGTATAAGAAACCACAAGCGAATTCAGTAAAATGGCAGAAGAATGATCAGATGCCTGGAAGACCTTCATTACAGAGAACCCTTTAAGATACTCAAGCTATTTTCAATATTATAAGGATGTTTATGACATGACTGAGAAATTCTGTATGTAAAAATAACAAAATTGGAAGGGGTCTCTGTGTTATCAAAGTCTGTGTGTATTTTATGCAGGCACAATATCCTCTAATCCCTACTTGTAGGGAATGTTTTTTAATGTAGAGAGCTGAAAAAGACATAACAAGGACAGTAAGGACAAAGGGATCTAGTTGGATTTAAATAATTATTAACTGGATATAAAACTTAAAACCGAGGCAATTAATTATGGGAATAATAAACAATTGAAACCTTTGGACTCGCTGTCAAAAGACATCTTTCTAAATAGAACTGTATTTTAGCTATTAATTTTAGTTTTTGTGATGTGACTGACAAAATCACAGGTGGCATGACAAAAATTAACATTTGCCTGCTAGCTATACATTTCATCAGAATTATCAGGATATCTATGAAAGTGTGCCAATTAGTATCTGCTTGAACTACATATTTTAGTCTTAAAACAAAGCAGCATGACTCATCGGTTTATCTGAGGATGTTAAATGTAATAAATTACTGCAGATCAACACACAGAGAAGCAGATGAAATCTCATCTACTTCACTGAAAATTCATAAATGACCTTTTCTCTCTATGGAGTCCTTAGGTAGGAAAAAACATGACATGTAAAAACTGCAGTGTCTCTATTGACCTGTGCAGTAGATACTTGCACAAGGCATTTGCTAAGCCATTCATTTCAAAACAGTGGACAATAGGAGCGTATTCATGTAGATAACTAGACTTCCAATAGCAGTATCTCTCCCCCTAACAATGAAATATACATTCACCGGGGTCAAAACCACAGTTTATAATATTTCAAAACATGACAAGCCTTATTTCTCCATAAGGGATCTCTCATAGCTCCCAAAAACAATTTAGCAGAGCGAAAAACAGAAAATAGCTTAAGAAAAGTGGTCTTCTGTCAATAGCGATTGTCTACAAATTTCAACGTCACTTCTCAGATCCCCAAAAAAGTTTTGAAAGGGCAGTATCCCACACCTGATGGACCTCTGGAGTTTTCCAAAGGGATAAACTGAAAATCTGCAGACAAAGACCAACCACCCCTCTTCATCTTTACAGCGCAGAAGTTCCTGAGCAACTTTGAAACAGTCAAGTGTTATGAAAGAATAACTCCAGGACTTTAAACAAGAAACAAGGAACTGAGTATCTTTTCTACTTTACAAAATCACTGGTCTGCAAGACTCTGTACCTTCTATCACTACCCTTGGTATTGTTTTTTGATCTACAGATCTTGGTCATGACAAAAGCCTGGAGTATCTGCTGCATCAACGTGTGCTGGGCAAAGAATGTTCCACAGTCACTTTCTGTGGCTCACAAGTCAGTCAGAGCAGGAAATCATTTTGCCAGTAGCTGTTAGATTTATTGGGTAGTCTATTGTCTCAGACCTTTTTTTCAAAAAAAACCAGCAGTGTTTTTAGCACTATGAAAGCATCAATTGAACCAACAAGCAGCATGAAAAGGAATCAAGAGAGGAAAAAAAGACAATTGCAGCCATGCAATTGAAAACTGCCTAATGAATTTATTGAAATGTTTGCAGCACTGAAAAAGGTCGAAGAATTATAATCCAATGTTGATGTGGAAACAGAGAAAAAAGCAAACATCTGGAAAATATGATATTTTTATGGTATATCCAAATGGATCAAAAATAAATCCATCCACTTTAATGCTTTCTAGATGCCTCCCACTTACAATATCTTCATCATCTTTGCCACAAACGAAAGATACTTTTTTGGTGACACCACAATGAAATACTTATTATCAAATATAGAATATATGAAACTTGTGTAGAACCTCTTCCTAAAAGAAAATACTAAAATAATTTTTCTTGTTTTCTAGTGAATAATAAATGCCAGCATGAAATGGGATACACTGAGATGTAGCCTCCAAATACAATTGAAGTGAATGGACAGTACAGTCGCTATTAAAGCAGAGTAAAAGTCAGAGATACATTTACAGTACCTGTAATGATGCTATTAAGAGAATTAGTCTATTTAAAGAAGTGGAAAAATCTTTGGGGTAATCCAGTAGCTAGTGCAGAGTCACTATGAATGATGGTTAAACTTTCAGTTGTTCTACTAATATTGCCAGGACAGCCCTAATTATTCTCTGTGACTTCTTTACATGCACTTAAATACATCAATGTGTTTTGGGGGTTCTCTCCCCTCAGAGATATTCAGAAATGAAATATATGTTCCAGAAAGTGGAAAGAATACTATTCCATTGTAGCCACCACTTTTATGACAAACTAATCTTTAAGAATATAAGATCTCTTTAGAGAACACAAACTTTGCTGTAAAGAGCTGAAACCAGATAGCTTAGCCCTGGTGCACTGGGCTTTGTAAATACACCCTAGCAGGGAAATGGCTGTGAACTGGGACAAGCCCACAATTTCATTTTGAATATGTCTACTTATCAGAACTTGTTCAATTCAGAACAGTAGCTTCTTCCGACAAAAATGTTTCAAAGACTGCTCTTTTTAAGAATTGTGAAGGTATAGATGTCTTGGTAGAACAGGCAGCAGAATACCGTATCTCTCTCACATTTTTCTTTCCCCTGCCTAGCTGAGGGAGTGACAGAGCAGCTTGGTAGACACCTGGCATCCAGCCAGGATCAACCTAGCACACACTGAAATCATAGAACCATAGAAAAAGAATAACTGTAATTTTAAAACAACTGACCTATGGTGCTGTTATGTACTTATCCAATTTTTTTGACAAACTTAATAAAGTAAAGGTGTATGTGACACTGATTTTTGAATGAAATCTTTCTAAAACAATCTTCCATATTAGATTAGAGACACAGAATAGAGAAGCATACAATTGAAAGTGTTCTACTTTGAAGTGCTCTTCTCTAAATCAGGTTTCCTACTTTGTTGTAGAATGCTAATGCTAAATTTCACGTTTTACCTTTATCACCTGTATCATTACACCATGATCACCGCTAATGTTCATTAAAAACATTATAGGGAGTCATAGATATATGTGACAGTCCTGAAAAGCTACGGTAGGATGAGAAGGGTAACAGACTGAAAAAGCAGAAAGGTATCATAAATATTGTATGGTCTATTTTCACCACCAAACAACTGATGTATGATGTAAAATTATTATGTTATTAGCCATATGAAATTTATCAGTGAAATGTAGTTTCTGAAACACAACATAGCTCAAAACCTAAACTAAGACAGCTGGACTATCAAACATTAGTTCTTAAATTCCCATTTTGGACCCTTAACAAGTGACCTACTTTTTATCAACAGTCTACACTGAATGTTTCTGTATCCGGAAGATTTTTGTATAATACTATCAATTTTAAATCTACCAATATGTACCAATTTGCTATTTAAAAATGCCATTTATGTGAAATGACTCAGCAGGAAAATAATAAAGCCGCAATTCTAAAACGTAGAGTCAACAGAAATGCTTCTAAGCCTTCAGGTAGGAACCAGCAACATTTTTAGCTGTTTCTCGAAATCAAAGATTTAGTTTTTTATTGAAATATTGAACCTTGGAGGCAAAGAAATTGCAGACTCTTAAATAAATATCAGAAAGCATTCTTCTTATTGTAATGTCATCATGCTTATATAATCCATTGCAACTTCTTCAGTGACTGGGCAACCTGAACGTAATGAAGTAACAACGGGTACCTATGTAATTTTCAAATCACTCAGCTTTTGAGAAAACACATATACTCCTCTTGCAAAACTACTATTATTCTCATCAATAAATTGGAGCAAAAATGGCTACGTTATTTCTGATAACACATTTCTGTAAGCAAAGAGTCAGTATTAGAAACCTGGAAGAATTTCGGTAATACCTGATAGGATTTTTTGTTGATATAAAAAAACCCTCATTTGCCATTATAGTATATAATTCAAGGAAACATTTGCCTTTTCATTTTTTTCTATCTGAAATCAGAGTATTCTTATATTTCACAGCACTTTGCTATAGGAAAGACATTAAAGAAAAATGGAAGGGACCTGTGGAGATGTATAGACCAATATCTTGTTCCAAACAGGGCTAACTTCAAAACTAGATGAAGGGCCTCTTAGGACCTCTATAGCCCAGAAAATACCATTTTTACTGTAACATCACAAGCTCTGTATTCAATACAGGATGTCCAGATTTCTCTGAGCTTGCCTTGGCCTGATTTTCAGTCATGGCAGCAATTGCCTGGTGGCCACGTGCCTGCAGCCTCCTGTGTTCCTGGGGCAGGGGTCTGGCACCCCTATGCAGTCACTGCTGGACAAACATCTCCTCCAGGGTAACAGGGCTAGGGGAGGGCAGCGTGTGGCTCCCAGACTTTGCCTGGGAAGCAGGGAAGAGGAGGAAGCAGGCTGTGAAAGGAAAACTTATTAATATAGCCCAAAGTGGAATAAAATTGATTAGGAAGGGTGTCCAAACTATCAGTATTTACCTCCTCCTGATGAAGAACTCGGGACACTGGCGACTTGCTGTGACTTGCTTTCTGCTCAAGTAATATCCATACCATTCACCTTAGGACCCAGAGGGACATACGAAATGTAAAACTCAAAAATCTTGTTTATGGACAAAAAGAAACTAAACCTGATAACGCATGTGCATATGCGTATATTTATAAAGCCAAGAATTCATTGGTAATTTATACTTATTGTTAGTATAACTGAAATCTTAATAGTCTAATCCAAGAATCGTTATTATCCCTGCTCTAATTATCAGAGAAAAAGAACAGAAAACCAAATAAAAAGTAAATACTTCCATATTAAAAAAGAGAGCCCCAATAGTAAGAATACAGTTTAAATTGTTACATATACACTTCCTAGTTTCTAAACTTTTTTCTGACAAAAGGCTCATGCTTTCAACGGTTCCTGTGGGTCCTAAAGTTGGTAGCTTCAGCCTGACAGTGGTGGCAAGAGAATTTCAAGATGTCATCAGCACCTGGAGTCCTTTGTGAGGAGGAATATGATGCTAATGTTGATGCTGATGCTACTTCTTCCTCCATCTAGGATGGCCTTGGGGTAATTTTTATACATATGATAACGTACATTTATACCTTGCTCTTTCTCCCTTTGCCTGCAAGTCCATGCTATTATCCAAATTTAATATACATGATGCTTTAGATGTGTTAGAACCTGTTCTTCGTTCCCCTAAAAAACACTTTAGTCCGGGTCCAGATCTGCATTTCTTTAACTGACCAGCAGTGAACTACCTGTAGATCTGGAGTCTTCAGTGCCAAGCCCGTGCCCCATCTCTCATCATTGCATGCCTGTATTCTTCTGCGCTTCACTCTGTCTCTCCACTTCTTGGGACACTGCATTCTGGCTCCCACTAGGATGCCAGGTCTGTATTTGTCCACATTATGTTGCAGTTGTAAATACCTCATTTTTCAGAGAATAATTATTCTTTACTATTATATATATGATAACAATGGTTGTACCATGCCCCAAGAAAAGTGAAATTAATTAGCTCTAGCCACCTTGTCATTAGAAAAATTGGTGTTACAGCTACATCAAGTAAAAAACAAAGCTCCGGGAAGGTCAGAAAAATTCAGACAGCCTTAACCCTGAGGCCTTGCAAACTCAGGACAAAGCACATGGCAATGGCAGTACTTTATTGCAGGGTGTCGTGGTTTGGCCTCAGCCAGCACAAAGAACCACGCGGCCACTCACCCAACCCTCGCAGCGGCGAAGGAAAAATTGGAATAAAAAGGCAAAAACTCGTGGGCTGAGAGAAAGGCAATTTAACAGAACAACAAAGAAAAACCGGCAAAACAACAACAGTAACACTGACAGAAGAACGTACAAATAGGGGTACCGTACCGCCGCGCACCGACCGGACCCGGACCGCCCCCGTCCCCGCCTGCTCCCAAACTGGGAACTGCCCTCCCCGGCGGCTCCCCCTAAATACTGGGAATGGGTCACGTGGTGTGGGATACCTGTGCTGGGCCAGGTATTAACCCTCTCCCTGCCGGAACCAGGACACAGGGCTACATGGTAACAGAACACTGAGGATAATACCAGAGAAAAAAGGGATACACTAGATTTTTTGTGTAACAGTTTTAGCTGTATTTATGCTTTTCTGTGTTAATTAGATAATGTGGACTGTGACAGTTATGATTATTACAAGTGAAATACTACTAATAATTGTTTGCTGCATTTTCATTAGATTGTTAAGACTTTAATTAGACTAACAAGAGTCTGAGCTCTGTATTTATAGTGTGTTCCCTTTTGCCCACAACAAGAGTTGAAGCGTAACAACTTGTTTAGCTGAATCTTGAAAATCTCCCTGCATGCAGCTTCCACCACCTCTCCAGGCAGCCTTTCCCAGTGCTTAACTCCCCTATTGGGGAAAAATTGTTTACCTCCTTCCAGAAAGGATTTGCCCTGTTGCAACTTGTGCCTATTGCCTCTCAGCTTTTCACTGTGTGCCTTTGGAAAAATCTGACCACATCTCCTCCATAAGCTCCTTCAGGCAGTAGGCAGATGTCAGGTGTGTCCCCGCAAACCTTTTCTTCTGCAGGCTAAACAACCTGAGTTTTCTGAGTCTCATCATCTGTCATGAGCTCCAGTTCCCTAATTACCCCTGTAGCCCTTCAGTGGACTCTCTCCAGTTTCTATTTGCATAGTTTATCCATCTTCCACACGGTCTATCGCACAGAACTTGGCACTTAAGTTCTTCCTCAGAACAGGCTTTAATTCCGATAATGACATGTAGTATAATAGAAAGGATTGACACCTCACCTAAGTGTATGTGTACAAACACGCCTGGAGTAGAAAATAGATTCTAAAATTTAAAAGAACAAAACTAGTTTTTGTTTTTCCTGCTTACTAGCCTTGAAGCTATGTGGAAAAAAAAAAAAGGAAACTGAGGAAGTCCTTGGAAAAACTATTCTATGTTCATGAAAATATTAGTAGGTTAAATTTGAAAATGCATTAATTGAATTTACAGGAATCCATGTTTTATATATTAGTTACAAATAATATATTTCAAATGTTTCTGTTCTTCACTCACAGCCTCAAGTCTTAAAAATGTATGAGGCTTCTCTGTTTTAAATTAATTTAAAAACAATTTTGAAATATTTCAGTTCCTGTAATGAATGGTATTGCTTCACCATGTTTCGGTGAAAAAATCAAAATCCCACTCAATGACTTGAAACCTCATTCATTTCATCTGCTACCTGAGTGTTGTTTATAAAACCATCGTTATACTGCCTCCTTTACAAAGACAGCATTTTAGAGAACCCACTGAACACCAACACCTTAAAAACACCTCCCTGCAATGTTGTAAGAATTTCTCAGTGTAGATTCCTATGTCTCATGATGCAGAGCACCAGAAGAGAGAGAGAAGAGCAATTATGCTAACTGCTTGTCAGCGTTAAGATCTTGCACTCAGTGTTAGTGAGTCATTACCCCTACAAACTGTCAGCCAGGCTGTATCAGCGAGACAAATAATGTTATGAGAGGCTATTTTAAATATAAAACGCGAAATAAGGATGTAAATTAATAGAGGTCAGAACTGTTTCACTTTTCTCTTTTATATCCACCAAAAAGATAAAAATGCTGTGTGAGAAACAGCAAAGTGGGCATTGAAAATACTGCCTTTTACCACAGGAGTTTAAAAGCGACTCTCACAAGAAAGTATGCTCACGGAAATAAAAACCTGAGTGTCCAGTGCTATCAAACACAGCCCTACAAAACCACGCTTCATAAAGGTGTGGTTCATAATATGCATAAACATCTACACCTGCAGGCAAACACACATTCACAGAATCACAGAATATTAGGGGTTGGAAGGGGCCTCTGGAGATCGTCTGGTCCAACCCCCCTGCCAGAGCAGCTCCACCTACAGCAGGTTGCACAGGATGGCGTCCAGGTGGGTTTGGAATGTCTCCAGAGTCATTCAGAGATTCCAGACATTCTATAGTGCAAAGCCAAGCCAAGCCTTGGCATGACTCCTGTGCACTACATCATATGAAATTGTAAAGGCCCTGGGAGCACTGACTGGCCTTCCTGGCCCTGAGCAGCCTCACCTGGACCTCCACCCTCAGCCTCCACCCGTGGCCCAGGAGCCCCGTTTCAGCTTGGCCCCTGCCGGAGCTGTGCTGTAGGACCTGGATGTGGACTCTGTTGATCCTGGTCCCTGGACTGACTTCCTGCCGTCACCTCGGACCTGCCTAGCAATTGCTGGACCTGGCTCTGAGTTGTGGCTTGACCTCCTAGCTTGGCCTCAGACCCGCCTCATCACCACACACTTGTCTGGTGTTCTGGGCTCTTGCTTGACCCTGGCTGGCAGCCATGGGTTTGTCCATTTCACCCTGTGCTGTGGGACAGGGCCCTGGCTCGTGAGCCCCCTGCCCTGCTGGGAGGTGTTATCACCCATGGCTTCATCACCCACGGCTTCCCGTCCCTTTGGGAGCTGACAGCCTTTGCTGTGCCCTCACAGAAACAGTGGTATGGGTATGGTATGTCTGACTTGAACCTTGTTATATATACGCACACCCCTATTTCACCAAATACTAACGTACGCCCGTCTCACTTGAACACGACTAATTTGGTGTTTCTCTTGAGATCTTTGGCATAATTGTTGAGTGGTAATTTAATACAGCTATCTATTGATACAATCAAAATTGTGTTCTCAAAAAGGCTATTCAAAGACACACAAAAAAACCCCCAACTGAAAACAACAGTTGGCTACATTTGTATGAGACTACCTTTCAAACAAAATAAGAGGAAATCCATGGAATAAACTGGAACATAAATTGTACATCTTTCAAAAACATTTATAAAAGACATGATGCCCATAAGCTGGACAATTTGCAAATTTGATCTAGAGCCCTAAGCATTTAGAAGCACATCCTACGCTCTGCACTTGTATAAAAGTAGCTTGTGTTACTTCTTACTGAAGTAAATTAAATTTTTCTTGTTAAAGAGATCTAGAATGAAGGGTCATGCTACAACCTTTCACAGACTAATAAAGGCTTTGATCAAACCCAACATTTTTTAAAATGCACCTGCTCCTACTCTTTCGATGTATCCCAGTCCTCTAAAAATAGCCAGCAATATGACTCGCTCACTGAATACTAACAATGTAGATGATCTGCATCTTCTTGGCAAAACAACCAGTATTTAAAACCAGGCTAAAGTACATCCACATTTGAACTAAAGTTTGCAAACAAAGAAGTATGTTAACCCGGGGGAAAACAAAAAAATTAATCCTCATTTACCTTTTCACATTTAAATATCTACCAGTCATAACTGTGATAAGGATGCGCATCTCCTTGACTTTTTGGTTGGAAAAACTGTGACACGAGATAACGAATGTACTATGGACTTGAAAGGATAAAGGCTAAAGAAATCTATATAAGAAGATCTGATGATCTAATTGATCACTGGAGGTCAAAAATAGCATTAATATTCATGGAATACTTCACTTACGTTTAATGAGACATTCGTCCATCTGTTATTAATCTAGACCTCCGATACACTGCTTAGAGCTGTGTAGATGTCTTAACTAATTTGACATATTTCAATCAAAACACATATATGACAGCACATACTTATATATATATAAAACAAATTATATACAATGTCCTTCATTATTCTATAAAAAAACAGTTTATCAATGGAAGATGGCTCTTGCTGCTTTCCATCTTGCTGGGCTCCAGCGTATTAGAAACTCCTACAACTCCTACAAACCACAAAAAGGAAGCACCTGGCACAGAATCCCAGATATTTTTACTTCTCTCTATTGTTACGTCCTCAATCATTTTTGCAAGACCTTCAGAAGAGCCAGGAAACCAGAGCTACTTACTGATATCTTTCCATAGAAATTAGTAGTGTTTAGCAAAAGATACACATTTACAGAAACCATCAGTTAGCACTATGTCTGCTCTAACTACTGACTTCTACAAGCAGCATCCTTACCCTTTTGAGTTCTCCTACTGACAGTATCCCGTAACACACCCTCCTGATTCTGGCGGATACACCAATGCATTTCCTATGCCTGTAGGAAAAAGCAACCAAGAGTAGAAACCTGGGCCCTTACAACTATGCTCAGGAAGTTAAGGGCTCAGGCCTCTCCTGCATAAGAGGGACCTTGATGCCTGCTATGAATTATGCTGTTTGATTACAGTCTGCATACAACCTTCTGGCAGCTGAGGCCTAAGCAGAGGGAACAGCGTTAACCATCTTCTACAATGTCACCATGAGCTTAGGAGCCATCACATCAGCCGCACATCATTGGAGACTGCCCAGTCTGGAGTGGTACTGCTCCCAGATACCTGCCATTGGTTGCTTTGCACTCACAAGCTGTCTCACCGCAACTAATTTGGAGATACTTTTGCCCATATTCTCGACGGACAGTAAAATGTGCATTGTGTACTACCGGTTATAAAGCCTACTGCTTCACTGTGCACACCTCATTGAGGCAGAGGTGGAAACTTATAAATGACTGCTCTTACACAACCTCCCCTGCAATAGTACCTTATGCAGATTTTGCATCTAACCATCAAAGCCTGCCTTTACTGTAAAACGTTCTTCTTAAGACTACCTAAAATGTTTTGCAGCATCTTCAGTCAGTATGTAAGCCAAGTGCCCAGCACAAAGGCCAGCCCTCTGGAACACACATCACCTGCTAAAGTTCTGGTATGGACTTCCCATTTGTTTTTTTCTGCAAAAAAAGTGTTGGTGATGGATCTTGAAAACCTTCATTTAAAATAGCTGCAGGCATTTGTGAGACAGACATGACAGTTCAGGTCAGCTGGGACATACGAGGTGTACACTTACATGCACTTTCTGTGGCAACACAAATGTGTCAGTGAAGCCTCCATTCTCTGACCCTTAACAGTTCATAGAAGTTTGAGTCTGGTGACCTTCAAAGCAAAATACAACTATCTTCTTTACTACTTGATGAACTAATTTGTATTTCAAATTCTCTTAAGTGAAGCACCTATCTGTCAGGATGATAGGCACTTTACAGAACTTGCAAAGAGAAAAAGAACTATATAAAGCAGAGAAGCCTTTTATTCAGCTGCTACAATAAATGACAGATAGTCTCATTATGCAATTCCCCTGGCTCCTCTTAGCATACCTGACCTCTAGAACTATATCACATGATTCATCAGTATTGTAGTTTTAAATATTTTTGAAAAACCGTGCAGTAATATCTTCTCACAGTGATTTTGCAGTATTGGTCTTGGGCATGAAGAGCTGACGATTCCCAAAGTGCACATGTACATCTCACAGCTCATTCAATTAGGACAACAAAAGAGTGTGCAAACACAATCTATATAGCATTAGCAACTTCCTTTATCATAAGTCATCATATCATTTTCATAGAACAAATGAAAGGAAACACGTATTTGACAAAAGAAATAATTATAATGCCTTCTTACATTCAGGTGGAAATTGTGCACAACCCTATTCAAAAGACTTTGCATATTCCATTAAGTGACTTCCAGTAATCCAGTTTTTGCATTAGCAAACTGGATTATATCGTGATGAATAAGAGGATAGTGTGAAAACAGCAAAACAGACCCAGATATGGGTGTGACTTTACCTGTTGCCTCTTCTCAAATTCTAACTTGATACGGGATTTGATGCAGTTGCACGTGTCCTGATAGGTCTGCTGCAGTGCAAGTTCCATGAGGTGTTTGTGGTATGCTCCTGCCAAGTTTCCACAGATAAAAATGATTACATTTGCCAATATCTAGGGGGTTAAAAAAAAAAAAAAAAAAAGACGTGTCAGGAAATTTATATAAATAAATTACCAGAACATAATCCTAACCTGAAATGAAAGATTGCTGCAGTTATTTGTTTTGCTTGTGTTTAATTTCTAGCAAAGGTCCACCTTTCCAAAAGCCTTCACAATTAGTAGCAAAATCCCAAGCAATAATACCATTTTCCTGTAGCATTAAATAAGAACGATAATGATCAACATGTTTGTCTATTCAATGAGGTATACATTTTCTAAAAAAGAAATTTATCTCATGTTATACATCCACTGCTGAGTATTAATTAGGTGGGATCATGACCTACTGATGTAAAACAATATCTAAGGCTCCTAATAACAACATCAGAAGCTACGTTATTGCCATGCTTTTTTGGCAAGACATTTTAAGAGTTAAAAGATTCACCTATGTCAACAGCCTGAGCAGCATTTTATCTCAGCCTGACCCACCACTATCTGTCAGTAAGCTATAAATATTAACCATGGTGATGGCAAGCAAGTTTAAGTAGTGAGATCTGACATCTCTCTACTAGAATACACTTTTCACTACTACCAAAACATTGCATTTTCCTAACCCACAGAACTTAATCTATAAGGTTTAGGGTCAAACTTACATCATCAGATACTCAGTGTACACAACACCACATGAACATGAGAAATGAATTTGCTTAAAGAATCCGGTTTTATTTATTAATTCTCTGGGACATTTCAGAGAAAGAGAAGAGAAGAGAGAGGCAGACCTTTTCTGTACTTGAACTTCGAAAAGGACAGAATACTGTGCAGTGATGCTAGCGCTTGCAAGTACATAGTTTATTGCTGCCAAAAAGAGACACAATCACCCATCCTAGCTCACCCAGAGCAGAAGAAACACAGTAATGAAACCAGTTCTGAATTCAATAAAAAAAAAGATAATATTAAAAGGGAACCGAAGTTCAGATACAGCTGCAATCTGATCAGAGTGAGTCTTTATCGGTTAGGCCCTAGTGTTTCTGATGGCCTGGATCACAAGTACTACATGATGCCATAGTGCTCATGGTCTGGAAGGGAAGGAGGAAGAAAGGAGGTAAAAATTCCATTAATTCTCCACAGTTAATCTAATCATGAGGATTTCCCCAGTTCATGGTCGGTTTTGGTGTACCTATGTACCAGGCAAGCCTTTGTGGACCACTAGCAGTGAGAAAGCCAGAGATGTTAGGAAAAAAAAGTATGCTACAGTGGTTCAGAAAAAAGAGATAAATTGTCCTATTAATAGAAATCCATCTCCTTGAGGAATACATTGTATTTACCAAAAAATACATGAAGTTTTAATGCTCCTTCTAAAAATGCCCACTTTAAAATGTGAGTTTTAAAGAAATGCTTTTATTTTCCGCATGGATCATTACAGGCAATACCTTTTCCTCCATCTTTGACATGTCTGACATCTCACTTCTCATGGTTCCACAAAGCTAAAAGCAGGAACTATACACCTTTGCCACAAAAAGGACTGATGTCTTCAATTTGATATAACTTTTCCTTCTTTCCCTAAAACTTTAAGATCACAGCATTAGAATGTTTCCAAAAGCAATATCTGAGTTCTTAAAATTTTCTAAAATACATAAACGTAAAAACAATGAGAAAAATATACATTTCTCACTTTCTCCAAAGTCTTTACATCTACATTTCTCACTTTCTCTTCTAGGAAGTAAAGGGATAAGAAATAGTTTAAATTAAACATTTCACAACAGGCAATAATTAAAAAAAAAACCAAAACATTTGAACTTAAAATACTTCTGTATTTCTTTGTAAAACACAACTGCTTGATTCTGCTTTGATGTCAGCAACATCACAGTACTCTTAGCAGACTCGGATTAGTGAACAAAGATCCTGGGTGAGAGATTACAGTGCAGGGATAGGGTGTTCCAACTGCCAGTCACCACTGTTTTTTGAAATGAAATTACAAAATGAGAACAAATGTCTGAAAATAAAGATTGCTGGGCATAGAAAATTCTTATCTATGCAATGGCAAGTTTAGTAACAAAATGAACACTGATTTGAACTGAAATCAACAGTGTGCAGTCATAATCTCGTTGAAAAGCCGCACACAAACTTAATAAATGGACTGTCCAGCTAAGTAAGGTTATAGACTATTTAAAGCAAACCTTTAGGAATATATCAACCAAAATTAAAAAAAAAAGTGTACTGTGATAGGTAGATGGAGGAGTAAATTATGAGTATCACCTTCACAGCCATAGAAAAACATTACAGTTTTATGACTGAACTAGCTGAAGTGAGAAAATAGATAGAAACAAGTGACTGACAGGCAAGGAAGCTAATTAACTAGGCTTTTCAGATTCTCAATGGGGTAATTCAGCCCACATGAAGCTCTGTGCTGGCTTCCAGTACCTGAATTAGGCTGTTCAAAGACAACTCAGATATCTCAGCCACTGCCATATTTACTGTAGATGTAACACGTAAGTGTAGAAGCGAATATGTAGAGAGAAACTGTGTTCAAAACATTGTTAATTCTTTTGGCTAGCATGGAGTTCATTCAGAAATGTGTTTCTAGGGTATTTACTTAGAAAAAAATTTCCAAGAAATGGGAGAACTGGTTTCTAGCTCAGACCAACAGATTTTTTTACCTGTATGTAGTGTGGCTTCAGCGAATATTTCTGTATTTGTCACTGAAGAGTTATTGAGAGTTATATACATTTTCAATAGACTTGCTCAATGGAAAATTCAATTAATATTACTAAACAAAGTAAACAACATATATACTTCTTGCTGTGTGTCTCTCTTCTCCTAAATCTTGCATTTTCTTCTGAACTGCAGTCCAATTTTCAACATATGAGCTGCAGACGAGCTCCGTCCCAGGTTTGCTCTAAAGTCTCACAGGCATTCTCCTAGAAGGAACAGGTTCAAATTTTTCCTCCGTCCAAAAGAATTAACTGAGCTTCCTGCTTCCTAAGCAAGTATCCAGTCAGTATGCAATCGTACAAAAAGTTCCTCCTGTTCAGGCACCTGCTCTGAGAAGACCCTGTGCTGTGAATTCTACCTAGACTGAAGCACTTGGAACGAAATCCTGAGTCAGACCAGTCTTCTATCTTGTAACTTCTCTAGGCTAGGACTCTGCAGCTCTTTCTCTTTTCCTCTTTTTTTTTTTTTTTTCTCTTTTCCTATTTTTGTTTTGTTTTGTTTTTTGGCCCCACCACTGCCTATCTCCCCACTAGACAGGTGTTGGATAATAAGAGATGTGGTTGATCTTCTAGTAAGAAACTCTGCATCTTGCTGTGAGAGCTCTGATCAACTGTGCAGATAAAACTGTAGCCAAGAACTATAATGGAATTAAAGGGCACCTGAATAGACTACACAACATGGTAAGGGCTTCTGCCAAGGAGGACAAGCCTGAGCTGTAGAATAGGGTGTAACTAACAACAGTAACTCAACAGCAGACAAAGACCAGGGTGACCTCAAAGACGGTGTTGCATGAACCTAGTTCATCTCCTTTACAAACAGACCCCATATGAAAAAAACCTAAACCCCACAATATACATAAACTCTGGTGAGCTCCCACTCAATTCACCATATGGAGACACTGAGTCCCACAGCAGAAGTTCTAATTGCTCAGGTTCTAATTGCTCTGTGCAGTCAGCGCACAGGCAGGTCCATCTCCTGGGCCATCTGCACCCTTTAGATATATCCATTAAGTGTACAATTAATGGTGAAGTTTCACAAGCGGTGAAGTTTCTGCTTAATCAATGAATAAATTCAATGTCTGCAGAGGGTGAACTAAATATGAGTCAAAAATTAATGCAAGGAACATCAGGATACCATCGGGAAGTATCTCTAGACATTCCAAGAATCAACTGGTACCTCTAATCACTTAAGCAACATTGTCATGCCTGATCTCTCTCTCCCATGTCTGTTGACCTACAGAAAACTGTATGCACTTCCAGGCAATGGGGCATTTTCTAAATTGTATTTTTACATTCAAGCACATGTATTTTTCAGTACCAGTGAATATAAAGTAATCTGATGTCTAGTGCTTAACTATCAAAATAGACTGTATTTAAAAGCAAATGAAGACAAAGCTAAGTAGCTATGACTAATTTCTCGAGAGAGTACTAAAGTTCACTGAGTTGCTCAAAAAAAATGTATTGTATTGTACAGAATACACAGTAATGGTGCATTTTCCTAGTTCAACTGATGAAAGCTCCCTACAAAGGTATATGTATAAAAGGAGGTACGATGCTATAGAAAAAGAATTATAATATAGGCTGCTGATTCTGAACTGAAGCATAAATCATTTGTTCAATATCTTAGTAACTGTTGTCCAAACACAGGATATAAAAATAAGAGTTCTCTACAGAGTTTCCCTATGTGTAAAGCATCTATTTTATGAGTTATTTTGTCACATTTCTTTCCTCTTTAGAAATAGTACAGATCCTTCCTGCAGTTCTTGCATTAACAGAATTTTTACCAACCCCCACCCAAACACAAACAATTAATAACTTTTTCAATAGTTAGATTCCACTTTTCTTCTGGATAAGAAAGCTGAGGAAATGCAAGCTGAGGGGTGGGAAAGAAAAGCTATAATTTATAATTATAATAATAATTCTGCATGGAATTTAATGGGAGAAAAAATAATTATTGTGTCACTGCCAAGGTGCAAATTCTTTATCTCTACAAAGATCAATAGTCTCTCTGCCCATCTTATCATTTGATCATTTGTTGTGTGACTAGCCATGATGGGGAACAAGTCTGTACTTCTTTGGAACCTGTACTGTTTTAGACAAAATTCAGCTGGAAAGAACAACACTGGGTACAGTTAAAAGACACTGAAAAGCAGCATTTAAAAAGGAAATGCTTAGCCACCATGTAAATTAGTCATTCACATGGTCACCATGTACAATGCCAAATACCCTTATTTTAGTACATGTGGTCAGAAGGTTCTCCAGCTATTCCATGCAACACTCTGGCCATGGAGCTCTGGCCAGTCATACGATGCTGACTTGTTTTCTTTCACATTCCCAGACCTACGGAGTTCGAAAGTCAAGAGTTCCAACATTTTAATACAGTTCCGTGTCAGCAATATCTATAGCTATGTGATAGCTAACAAGAAGAATGATAGAATGGAAAACAGGAGACGATTTGCTCATATGGCAAGCAATGTTTCAAAACCAAGCAGTTTAGGGAGTAGTAAAATTAATGAAGTCTGGATTCCTATGGATTTGTACCTTTTTGCCCATTTATTTCCTTATACTTCCATTCAAACAGGACAAAGACTGTTACAACTATAGCAGTAAACTAATGATCAAGTGGTGCCTGGTCCACCAGCTGCTGTGACACAGTGTAGCAACTGGCCTTTGCCTATATTTGTCTTGGGGAGATCACTAAGTTGGGGTCTCTCTCATGAAAGCTCCTCTCTCTCATAAAGGAATGTTACAATCTTTTGAATTTCTATTTCTGTTTCAGAGCTGATGGTAAAAGTTCATGAAAAAAAGTTACTTGGGTACAGAACACAACAGGTTGAAGGAATACGGGCAACTGCAGACTTACTTTCCTAGGAATTAAAGAGTAAAAATCAATTGCTTTAATTACCATAACATTATATTTAACACTCTAAAAGGTATTTAAATCCTCAAATACTCATGAAGGCCACAATGAGAACAGATGAACAGGAAAAAACAGGAAACTCCAGTATCCTCAGACCCTTTGTCTATATCGTGCAGAATCTCAAATGTTTTTCAGAAAGTAAGTAGAAAAACAAACTGCAATTTTGCAAGAGATGACCCAATTAAAAAAAAAACAAAACAAAAACAAAAAAAAATCCACAGCAACCTAAGATTTACCCGAAATAACTAAGAGTCAACAACAACAACAAAAAAGAGAAGAGTTTGAATTGCTCATTCTTCCAGACATCAGCAAATGGGTTCATAATTTCAGTTCTAAAATAAACTTGGTAAAAAGTCCCTTTGTGAGAGGGGAACTGATGTAGTAATTTTACAAGCCAGGAAGTTGTGACACTGTCTTCTAATTTGTATGTGTAATGTCCTTTTGGAATCAGAGCATTGTGGATACCAGCAGGATATTCCTTGTCTGTAGTATTTGTTGTTTGATGTGATTTTTCTTTTTATCATTATTACAGATTGAAGTCTCTCATAGCTCCAGGCTGTTCTGTGGAGTGATTTGATTTATTTTATTCAGCTTTGCACATACACAGAGCCTATCTATATGCCAATGTAGATGAAAACAGACCGTAAACTCTAAGCTCTTGAATCAAAACCAGGAAAAATACACTAGAAACAAGAATCAGAGTTATGGTCCCTTTAGATAACTTCAGAGTAATATACATAATCAATATCATTGACTCTAATTAATGACTCTTCATATTTTGAATCTAAAATAATTTTTTTGCCAGAGGGGAAGTCATACTCTTGTAATTCAGAAGGAAACAGCCAGCCACTCCACTCCCGTTCCTGCTACAGACCGGTCTTTTTGTGTTTACATGCGCCTTTGGGATAATTTTATTTATTTACTACTAAAACTGATCAAACACATTTGAATATAAAATTGGTGGAAACAAACAAAACCAAAAATTCAAATCTATTCAGATATATATTTAGGCAAAACTAACAGTAACTTTGGCTTTGGTTTGAATTTTGGGAGCAGAATCTGTAACCAACTGATACTCTCATCCATCTTTAAAAGACTGAGATTCATTTTTAGGTTTTGGATCTGATGTAGGAACAAGCACTAGCATGCTATTTAAAAAAAAAAAAAAAAGACATTTAATACCATAGAATTTTACCAGTTTACTTAAAAAGAATATATATATGGGGTAATACATCAGTCTTTGATATATTACAGAAATAGTGCCATGTCTGATTTATGAGATACACTCAGTCTTTTCCACTAAATTAATCTGCTTCACTCTTAAAAAAAAAAAAAGACTAAAATCTGTATTATAAATATATTTACTTACAGGACTGCAATATGCTGCCAAGTTAAATGTGTAAAAGTAGATGTCTCTTTCCTTTCCCTCAGCAGGAGTATTACTAGACTATCTCTCCTGTGCTATCTAACAGTCTTCATGAATTTTATTCATTTATTATATACCTCTAAACACCTTCCCTTCTGGCAAATTCATCAATAGGTTCAAAAGCTACCAGGAGAAGGCAAGACGATGATAATCATATAGGTGCTCTTTATTAATGCACTAACTTCTGGCATGCCTAACTGGAAATGAGATTACCCTCAGAACCATAATGATCATTTCAGATTTCTTCGCTAACTGCTGTATGTTATATTATGTGTAACTGCACTGCCTATTACATGTGCTACATACTCTCAGTTATCAATACATAACAAAATTAAAATCAATGGACAGTTTAGTATTACATTCATAAATTACAGTAGGGACACATACCCAATATAATTTTTCTTTCGCATTGCCAACTGTTGGCAATTAATATCTGTTTTAATCTAATTGATAGACAACAGTAATTAGACATTTGGAAGTATTATTTTTTATAATCACTGACTAAATGAAATTATGATTTATATAAGAATGTTTTTCTTTGGTAATATTTTCCTCTATCAGTATTCATAATGAACTGGATAGCCTTTTTAATAGGAAATATTCCTCAGATATTTGTACTGCTTGTCTGATGATTACGACAAACTTTTATCAAGTTCATTTTTCATAATTTGCCAGCCTGTGCTAGGAAACAGTGGTCTTTGGCTATGTACTTCACAAAGAATGATAAGGATCAGAAGGGAGAATAACGATAGTTGTGTATAACCAAGGATAGTGATGATCTACAGAACTGGATTAAACTGATTCCAGAACATCCTCAGATGAGGATGCTTTTATATGTGTTTGTAATGTTTTTTTAACACCTTGGTTACCATTTTGAACTATATTGATATCTCCAATCTCATTTGGGTTAATTCTTAATTGGAAGACATCCAACAAGAAAATTTACTCTCAGAAAACCTTGAAGTTCCATTTTCTGGTGTCAGGTAAATGCTATCAAGAGTCAGCAAGTCGGCACAAAGGAAGTACTTAATTTGGTTTACATTCAGGAAGGAATGAAGTGAATATTAAAACCTCTTCATGCTGCCTCCACCAACTCATTCCATCTTTACACAAAAGATGCCATTTTCTCTCTTTCATGCCTCAAAACTGCCAAGATGTCATTGGTCAGGTCAGGCTCTCTATTCCAAAGCCTTAGTGTGAAGCACGTTGGACACCCTGAACTATTTTTTTCTAAATCTCATGGTTTGTGGGAATATATTCTGACTAAGACCTCTAAGGTTAGCACAGTGCCTCACATTCATGCCAGTATTAGTGACAACCCCTATATAGCAGTATGTGGTTATACACTATAGACACCTAAACACTACACAGCATTATTAGGAATAGGCTGTTACTCTTAAACTAGCTGAGAGCAATGATTAAACAAATGGAGGTACTTGTCCAGGGAAGAGACATTTTCCATGCATCCACACTTGTTCTGTTCTTTAACTGTGAATGTAAGAACCTACCATTCACTCCTACCTTCTGTTCCTTGCCTTTCAAAGAACTATTTATCCATGCATGTATCTTCCCTGCCAGATACTCAGTTGCCGGAAAAGGCTTTGGCAAAGGACTCTTTCAAAGGCCTTTTGGAAATTCAGGTAGAGCTATCAATTAAATCAGCCTCATCTACCTGTTTGTTGATGCCTTGAAACCAATTCAAGACATTTTCAAGGAGAGACTTCACTTCTTTCAAAATAGGATGCATTTATCCCATTCTTTATTCTTACAGCTTCAGTTTTTTCCTCGTGAAGACATTGAATTTATGCACCTACAGTTTCTCTGACCCTTTCTAGAACTTCGTTTAAAAGTTTATTTTCATATTTGCTATCTTACGGTCTTCAGGAACCAAGGTCTTTTTCAGACTAATCTATACATGCCCTCCTTCCCCCATCCTTCTGAGAAGAATTTTAAGGCGGGAATTTCTTCAGTTTCTTCTTCACTGAACAGGGATACAGAAATTGTTTCTCTGCGATGGCCTTATGTCCTCCCCAAATATTTTTATAACCTGGATGTCAAATGGCCCTACAGACTCTCTGGAAGTCCTTTTGTTACTCAACTGCTGAGAGAAGGATCAAGCATGCAAGGAAGGGGAGATTGGTTTGGTCCAGTGCCATGGCTCTAGATGGTATCTAATACAAATTACATACTTTTACCCTTCAAACCCCTATCTGATCTGTGTAACTGCATACAAAGGCATTTTGCAACACTTTAAAAAACATTTGCACAGATGAAATATTTTCACTTTGTCTGATTGGCTTCAGTGGAACAAACAGATTCTAAAACTGCTGATAAAGCATGCCAGATCACCACTAATTAGCAGAATGACTTTTTCTAGCAGAAAAAATTGCAACTACAACAGGCACGAGACATAAGGTGACTTGAGATAGCTCCATAAGCTTTTTTATAGTTAGACTACTGTGCATCTAAGGCACATGCTATTTTAACTGAATTACAACTTAAAACTGTTTATGATTATGTAATACTAAAGTAAAAAAAAAAAAATTCTATATTATCACTTTCTGACAGATTTTTAAGTATCTTTATTGGTTATATTTTAATTTACTCCTTCCTGGGTTCAAAATATTCTATAGAGGTTTTGCTTTAGGGATGAACCTACAAATTCTGTGCACCATACAAGAAGCAGGTTTTAGGTTGTGAATGCATGGAGGGGAAACTAAATTCTGGTAGTGAATATGAAAAAGTCTTCCTTTCCAAAGAATGCGTTTTAAAAATCAAATGGGTTTAATATTGTGAACATGAAGACAAATACAAGTCCGCTAAACCGACAATGATGCCATTTCCATGATAACCTCACCTATTATTACCTACAGCTCTGCTTTATTAGCAGATCTTGCATTTAACACGTTTCTTACAGATTGGTTTACAGGTTGTGTACTACATTTCTATGTATTTTAGAAAAGACAAGCTGTGAGTCTATTACTGAAAGACATCATGATGCTTTGCAAAAACTGACAGGCCCTCCTACAGACAAAGAGAAGTTACCAGTAATATGAAGGAAAGAATATTCAAATTTCCAGATGACTGCAGTCATATTGTTAATATATTTATTAATTTCTGTCTTCATTCCCAAATTTGACTGAAATAGTACTGGAACACTATGAATAAAGTAGAATTAGTCACATGAAAATACAATCTCTTTTTTTTTGAATTCAGATGTACAGCAACAAAAAACAAAGAAACAATTTCCCTGCTCTAATGTTTTTCATCTCCCACCTGTATTTATAAAAGATGCTTGTTTTGAACCCAGCATGTTCTAAGCTAATAGAAAAACTACATCATAGGTGCTCCTAAGTAGCATTATGAACAATGTAGAAAGTGCATTTGAATTGTGGCGGTTTTTACTACATGAAGTGACTACAGTTTTTATTCTCCACCAGAAAACCAATCCTGTACAAAAAGAAAAATCCCACTTAAACCCCATCAGTTTCAGTTGCTAATACAAGTTATCTTTTACATGACAGTAAGTTTCAGCCTGCAACCTACCTTTTAATAGTACTGCATGCCGTTAGAAAGATTTAACAATACGTCATGAAGATATATAGTAATACTACACTGAAAAAGACCTGGGGCAGTGTCTCTGACACACCACCCCTCTCAATCAGAGAAGGGTGCTGGAGAATCCACATGTTGCGAAGTGATGTGCTTTCTCAGGGAAGCAGCTCTCAGCACCAGATACAATGGAAGCTTTAGTTTGCTTTTCAGTTATCAGTCAATCTTTTACACACAGTTTTCCAAATCTGTAAATCCATATACATATTTTTCCTCACTTACCAACCATCTCAGATGAATTTAAATGTATGGACACTAGCTGTCCTCACCACTGGGGCTGGAGAACAGTCCCTGCTGTGTTTTACTTACCATTTAAACATACTCACCTAAGTGTTTCTCAGCTCTCTACAGTGGGCACCCATTATCCCTACTTTGAATAGCCCAGTCTCATCAGCAAACTCTGCTACCTCATTATTCATCATCTTCTGCAGAAAAAGGTTTTCCATCTACTCTCCTCTTTGAGGAAGTGACAAAATCGCAGGTAGGAACCACCAGTTATCCAATGGCTCCAAAAGAGCACTCAAACCGACTCCTTTCCTTCCCCACTCTCATTGAATATGCTTGTTAGACATTTCTACAAGCTGTGGGATTCGGAAGAACAATACGGGCTAAACTAAGCTCTTCCATCTCTCCCAAACTCATTGCAGCACATTTATCACTCTGCACAGAACTTCTCTCCAAACAGCTTTCTGAGACGGTCTGCAAACAAACACAGCTTAAACATCTATGCACAAAGTTGAAGAACTTAGTCTTTAAGTACTGGTGTCACAGGAGGCTAGTACGGTGGCTAATTCAGTGCATTATGTGTTGCCATATCCTAACAAAAACTGACATGCTTTCTCCCTTTTTTTTCCTACACACAGTCTCCCAAATCTGTAAATCCATATTCTCCCTTTTTTTCCTACATCCGATCAAGATGTTCCAAGACTGCCTCAAGACTCCACACAAGAGGCTTCATAGCAAATAGCTATGGACACGTAAAGAACAGAAGGCTTCAAAATGAACAGGTAGGATTTGCAAAGGTAAACTCCAGTCTCTGAATGGCCAGTTAGCTGGGCAACACCAGTAGGTCTGGCTTTTGCAAGAGCACAAAGACAGGTTTGGCCCCTTCCATCAGGACTTCTTGAAGCAAAAGCATGAGAAAGAATATGATCAGCAGCTCACAGGAGAGCTCTTTAAATGCTGGCCCCAAGCCAGCATGAGGGGAGCCTCACGTAAGGGTCACACTATAGGACTGGCAGAAAACACCCTAACACTTCATTGCTTAAAATGCCGGAAGGGGGACAAAATAAGTAATGGCTTAAAGTGCCAGAAGAGGATTGCAATGAGTAAGGAACTTTGTTTCCTCTGGTCGAGGCTTAAAAATTCCTACTTTAGGTTTTGTTACCAGTCTTTAATTCAGTCACTTTGTTTAGGCTCTTTAGTTGGTTCCTGTAAGGTTTCTTTGATTTGCTGTTGTGTTTACATTCAAAATTGTGATTTTCCTTTGTCTTCCTACAGATTTCTTAATCTTCCTCCCTCTCTACTTGCCTGCTCCTGTAGCAGAAGAAAGATACCCAAGTTTGCACTGTGCAGGTAGTGTAGATAGTGCCTGCAGAGGTAACACAAAAGTAGACAGTGAATTACTTCAAAGTGGTCCTTTACAAGGACCCTCAAGGACAGTCTTCATAAAAGCAAGCAGCAGCAAGAGTAATGGCTATTAGAGACAGCTAGCTGAGCAGCAATGAAAAAAAGTTTGAGGCTGAATCAGTCCTGGAATCCTGTATCAGCGCTAACAGAGACACAAATTGTGCATGAGGCCACCACCTTTAGCAAGGCAAACACAGAACCAGATGCAAAGTAAAATACCAATGAATAGAAAATGAATTTATGCTTGACAGAAAATAAATATTTGTTACTCTTGTTCCTACTCTGAAAGAATCTTCATCAAAACTACTTCACAGGCTGACAAAGAAACAGTTGTATGCCTTTTTTTTTTTTTTTTGGTATTTTGTGGAGCTGCCAACATTGCCTGCGTGGCTGAGGGGAGGCAGATGTATCCCTGCTACCGTTACAAACATATATAGATGTTTCTATAGTAAGCACTGCGCCAAACATACTTATTGCCTGCCAAATAAGAAAAAGATGTTTGCAGAAACCACACTAGGGCAGTGCACACTAACTGTACAAACACTGCTACAGAGCCCCAGAGATTTTTTCCTGGAAAAAGTATTTTTTCATCCAACAAAATGTGAACATCCTTCCTTTCATCCCATTCTGGTTTGGGAAACTACAGCCTCTCATATAATATGAAAATGTCTTTTAGTGTCTGACTTTATCCTAAAGAAGGTAATAAAATTGAAGTTCTCTCTTTCTTAGCAAGAGTTTACAACAGAAAAGGAATTCCATTATTTCTGAAATTGTAGAAGCATTCTGAGCTAATGTCTTACCTACAACAAAACCACAAAAATTAGCAATGTTATATCAGGGATGAATATGGTTCTCTCTTGTTAACAAAATGGTGATTTTTACAAAAGCAATCTGCCATTTCCACATCAAAAATTGTCTTGTGATTTACATTCTCTCCACATTTGCATACCGCACAATCCAGATCAACAGATATTTCTTTGTCTCTTCTAAATCAGAATGCCTGGAGATGGTCTCACATGCAAAAGATCCAGCATTTTCTCATTAGGTTGTTAGAGAACTCAGTACAGTTCCAGCTGAAGGTCCAGTTCAATGACACAATGGGATGCAACCACAAGGGCACAGAGAGCCTGCTGATATCACTACAAGGCCATTCTGAATTACCTTTGAAAGCTCATGGTGATCAGGGGAGGTTCTTGAGCTCTAGAAGAAAGCAAATGTCCCTCCTGTCTTCAAGGAGAATAACTTCACCTTGATCCCTGGGAAGGTAATAGCGCAAATCCTCCTACAAACCATGTCTAACCCTACAAAGGACAAGAAGCTGACTGGGATTATCCAGCAGGGAGTTACGAAGGGGAAATCATGCCTGAACAACCTGACAGCCTTACGCGATGAAATGACTGGCTTTGTGGATGAGGAGAGGGTAGTGGATGTGCGAGGGCCTTGAGCACACTCATAAACAGCCCTTACCAGCTTCACCAGGGGCTTCCACCTACATCCACAGGCCCAGGAGCTCTATTTAAGCATAGCCTAGGACCTTTAGCTCCGGTCTGATCTGTGCTGGAGGAATGCTGATCTCCAGTCCAGCTATGCCTGACCACAGACCCTCTTGATCTCACTTGACCTCAGCCCTGCCTTGTCACTGTGGATGTACCCAGCAATTGCCGGACATGATCCTCACCTCTGGATTGGATTCCTGGCTTGACCTCACACCTTTCTTCACACCATGATTTTGTCTTATGATCTGGACTCTTGGTTGAACCTGGTTACCATCTCTGGGCTTGCCTCGCTTAGGTGCTGTGGGACTGCGTCTGGGCAGCGAGGCCCCAGCCATGCTGCCTTGTCCTTTATCTGTTCGCTTTCAAAGAGCTCAGTCCTTCCTGAGCCTAAGCCGAGCACCACGGAGCTTCTGAAGAAAGCCATAAGCCAGCATGACAAGGACAAATGATTTTGACTATCCACAAGAAAAACATTGTATGATCTTTGAAAGATAATTTTCAGAGAGTCGCAGCTGCTTCTTGTGCCATTTTATACTAATACTCAGACGCCGTGTTGCACTGGCAGTACAACCACTTCACATGCTACTCCGAAAAGAAATGCAATTCAATTCACTCCATTTTAATTAAAAGAATATGATTCACCTAAGAATTTCAGTTCATTGCCTTCAAGATTTTCAAGCAATTTCATTGGATTTAGTATTGAAAACATAATCAGTGCTTCATAAACAATGACAGGGAAGAGTGAATTTGTGAGATGAATTTCTATTTGTTACACATATAAAATAGCATACTAAGTCAGGAATAGGACATAATGTGAACAGTATGTATTCACTTTCTATAGCACAGATAGATCAGCAGGAACATTAACACAAGTGTTCCATACAAGTGTCTTTTATTTACTGAATAAAAGTATATTGAAGCATTAATAGTTTTGAACAACATAATTTCCAGGTACTGTAATTATACACCAGAAGCATTTCAAGTGAATTAACACTTAAGAGTTGCATCTATATCATCATTTCTAGAATTCAGCAATGTCCCCAAACCTGGGCTTCAATCATTGCTTTCATATATGCTTTGATGAATAACAAGTTATACCGTGCGTCAACTTGTACAATAAATTATTTCATTGTACTAAAATATAAGCATAAATATTAGCTGCAGCATATGTAAGAAAAATACAGTTTTCATTACATACCCATATGTTGGTAAAAATCCAAAAGTTATACACTGTCACCTGAAATACTGCTAAGTATAAGCTCACCTTCTGTGCAGTTGCACAGATGATACAAGACTGGGAACTTCAGCAAACTGGAGTTTTTACTAACATTAGTGCTAAATACTAGCAACGTTGATTTTTGTACCTTCAGACTTACATCCCTAGGAAGGCCAAATTACAAAATATCTTGAAACAATGCATTAAAAAAAAGCGACATGATATGACTAGTACAGTCATCAAATCTTTGACTAGTTTCCATGTAACTGCAGCAACTTATGCTATGTTTGCAAATAGAGATAATGTATAAATGCATTTAGGCATTATAAATGTTACATGCAGTTTGGGAAAATAAATAACTTATTTACAGTGGGAAAATATAAAGTTCTAAGAATACCAAAAAATAATATACTATCTATATCCTAAATATTTTTTAATAATCGAACAGTTAATACTGCTGTGAAGAAACCCTAAAATCCTGCTCATTTATGAATATCGGTTGTTTCATGTTAATCAAAGCATGTCCTGCTTAAAAAGTATAACTGTTATTTTGGTAAAAGCTTAAGCAAAACATCATTTTAGCAAACAATGAGCTGCGCTGCTGCATACTAGAAGACAGAAAGTACAAATTAGTTGCACAGCCTGCGACTAATGAGCATGACTGATATCTGAGAGACACTGGTGCGTTACAAATTGCACTACGTGTCCTTTAAAGGTGGATCTGGATGGCAAACGGCTAACCCCAAGACTGCAAAACCAAAACCCAAAGTTTGAAGCCTTAGAAAATACAGTTTTTCAACCGAGGACACAAAACCAATAAAACAGTGGTCGTTTATCATTGCTGACACACTACAGCATTAAGTGTCCTAGTAACCCTTCCCAAATTACATCACATGCCCCAGTGCAGGTAACTCTCGATCCCATTACCACTCCTCTCCCCTTAATTCTCCTCTCAGATGTCCTTTGGGATGTCGCACAGAACATGCTGGGATTCTGTTATCCTCTCTGGGACGGAGCTGTCACTGTACACCATGGCCAGCCATTTCTGTTTTGAGGCAACATAGTTTGAGGCATATGAAACAGCAGAGTTACTCCAGTATCAGGAGTTCAGTTTAGCCTGAGTCCCACTACTGCCCACTGGAAACTACCCAGGCTTGGAAGCGCTTTATGCAGTCAAGCAAATATGCCACTGTGTAAAACCATAGCATGACCATACCTTGAGTATTTATTATAGTGGTCTACCCCTCTCAAAAGGGGTGGAATAAGAAAAGAAAGTGTGGAGAGAAGAGCCATGAGAAATACCTTTCAGCTTGGAAGAAGGACAACATTGTGGGAACATTCTGAAGATCAACACACTCCTGGATGGGCAGAGCCCACAATACACAAGGACTGACTGTTCACTGGTCTTACAGTAAAAGGTCTAGAGGACATCAATGGAACGGGCGTATAGGACAGACAAACTGTGCAGTTCCTTAGCACGTGATGCTGAGAAGCTGAAGTTTGTATTAACCTTAAGTCAGTTGGAAAACTTACTGAAGAATAATTGACCAGCTTTTATTAAATGCAAAGATACTGCCTCTCACCTAGGAATTGCTGGGAGCTGAGGGAAGAGGCTTGGCAACAATTATCACGTTCTTAGTTTTTTATATTTATTTTTCCCTAGCCATTCCCACCACTGTGCTGGTGACAGGATAGCTAGACAGAGCTTTGCTCAGGCTTAGTAAGGCTGGTTTTCCTGGTCCTTATCTTCTCCCGACCAGTGTGGTTGGTGACCAGGCTGCCCTTCAGCTCGAGCAAGCTGTTCCACAGCGAGCATGCAGGTTATCCCACCCAATTGCCTACAGGCTGATGGCAGCCTGCAGCGCCTCAGACCAAAGACGTTCAGATCCAGCCTCACACGCACGTGTCAGCGCAGTGACAGTGAGGATATAATGATGCACCATGCCAGGCTAATGAAAACCTACAGGTCCAATGTATCAGCCAATTTCTACGGAAGTACAGCTGGGCAAGCAACACCCTCTCAGGATTGTGCCACACGCTGCTCTCGCATTGCTGGACAACAAAACTGTGCTGAGCAACAAGAGAAATTCAAAACTGGCCTCTCTATTTTTACCCTTCTTACCCACCAAGAGCAGCAATCTGATAGAATACCTGCTGTGGTTCGGCACCGAGGACGTTAGGAGTGTACCAAACTCAAATGCTACAGTAAAACGCTTTTCCCTTGGAATTTCCTGTATTTAAAGGATCTTTTACAGAGCAATGAAAAATGCTACAGGACTACAAAATTACTTTTGTCTTGTTTTCACTGTAACACCTGAAAGCTCGTAATTTTTCAAGTATTTATCTCCAGAACTATTTTGGAGGTAAAAAAATGCTAATTGTTGTCTTCTAAATGGAGGCAGAACTGAGGTAGCAAAACTGTATTTGAAGTATATATAGACACCATACAGTCGCTTTTCCCCTGCAAGTCGCTTCATCTTTGTGTTACCTTCCCACCCTACAAAAACAATAAGGCTTTGGAAAGTAAGCCTGGAGTAAAATTCTCTTTGTTTACAAAGAGTATCAAAGCTGTACTCTTTGTACTGCTACTACTAAATGAAGTACCTTTATGTTTTGCTTTAGAGATAATCCAGGCATTCAGTGGATAAAAATGAGAGAGGTCAGGTAGGTTTTAAAGGGAGCTACTACACCAGCTGGGTTCCAACAACAGTTGTAGCTGCAGATTATAGGCAGGGAAATTATACTATCTGGCGTCTGTGATGGGCACACACTGATTACAAACCAAAAGAGAAGAGGACAAATATTGGAGTATTCTTATTTTAAAAACCAATAATCAAACCTAGCTAAAAAAGACATAGTAAGTTCCTCCATGCTTTTAAAATACTGTAAGTTTTGCTACCACTTTTTCAACATTTCTTGCTAGCGAAGAATTGCTATATGTGTTCAATAAATAATTAAATGAATGGAGCTTAAAATAAGATTTTTCCTTAAAAAACAAATGCCACAATAATCAAAGAAGAATCAAACAAAGAGCTTAGCAGGAATTAAACTACTAAGAAATAAAAACAGAGTTAGAAGAGCCCATTAATATATTTAATGACTATGCATTAAAAGCAAATTAAAATTGATTCTAAAAGCATCTCAAAAAAGATCTAGCTGGGTTTACAGAACATTTATTCACCAGTCTATTCTTTCATAAGTTCTTTTTATGCTTGCCTGCTATTTTTTATTGTAGGCAATATTAATCTGATTTCTAAATGATCCTCTACCAGTCTTTCAACATTAATTTAATATTCAATACAGAGCTCATCACAAGCAACATGCTTACAGTCAGTTTGAAAATTCTCAATGGATAAATCCAAACAACCACCAGTAGTCAATTCAAACAAAAATTTAAAAAAAAAATCCACCTCACAACCCAACACGTTATCATTTCATATGGTTAAAAACACATCTAAAAATAAACCATAGCACAGCAGCTGTAAGTCCATTGAAAATTTCTGTTATGGGTGAAAGAAAAGTTTAGTCTCCTAGCACAACTAGAGACTACTATAAGACCGATAATTAAGGACTGTAGTAGAAAAGGAATTCAAAGATTAGTGCAACTAAATATACAGAACAAAGACCAAAATTTTTTTTGAGAATTATTGAGAAATTATCTCACATTGGAAGAAAATGTAAGAAATTTTAAAATACAGAAATGATTTCATTCATTGCATTAGCTTCTGTATTACTCGTACTTGGGAGAAATATTGAAAGCATATCAACTGCCTTAAAGACTCAGATTGAAACATGATGCTGACCAAGGTGGTTATAAAACCACCAAGACTGTCACAGACGTGTTTAATAAAATGCCTTACAGTCATAGACATGGCTGCAAGACGAATCCTGGATTCTAAACATCTCCCAAAAGTAATACTTTTTTTAACATTAGGTATTTTTATGCTCTCCACATGTGATATTGCCAGCTTGCTTGATATAGCTTGGTATTCAAAATATCAAAAATATTATATTTCGCCCCCTATCAAACAACCTCTTTTCTCCACGGGTCCTTATTTTTCAAAAAAAAATTAACATCCTCACATCCACAACAGGAAAAGCAAAATAAAATTAGCAAACTATGGAGCTGTCGACCATCTTGCTCTGCATCCTGTGATGGAAGTGGGGGAGTAGCAATGCCTGGGGGCTCGGAAGGTAAGGGAGCTGGGGAAGGTGGTGCCTGAGAAGGAGAGTGACCTTCCTTCCCTCTGCCATAACAGCACAGCGACGGCCGCTCTCTCCTCCTGCCAGCCCCAGGCAGACTGCCCAGATCCCACACCGGAGCAGGTACCCAGGCAAGGAAGAAATTACAGGCTGCACAAAACAGCATGTAATACAGGAACTGCAAGGGGGGAAAAAAAAAAAACAAAACAAAACACGACAAAAGGGAGAGTAGGTGGCAAATGACTAAGTTCCATGTGTTGCATTTTAGACGAGACATGCCTGTTATTGCTGTTAAAAAAACCCAAACAAACAAATTAAATACTCCAGATTTGTCTCCCATCTAGAGTGTTTATGGTAGTTACAGGAACTTCTATCATACCATGGGAAATGTTTCCATAACTGAGTAAATTTAAATCACATTTGAATAAAGATGTTTTGGAAACAAATTAATTCCATGTATTTTAGCTTGCCTATGCTGTGCTCAGTTGCTATTTTTTTGAGGAACTGCTGCAGCAGGGGACTGTCAAAATAGTGCGCAATGTTACCTGACACGTGGTGATTTGGTCTTTAATTAAGGTCAGCATGACCTAGATCGCAGCAAACATCTCCAAGCCTTAATTCTGATGGGAAAATCCATTCACAAGGTAGAATCAAGTTTCCTCCATGTTAAGAGAAACAAATCAATCTGGATTTTAAAACACAGGTATAGCCGTGTCAAAGTGGATAGAGAAAGGCTCTTTAGAAGCTCCATGACAGACGAGCCGAAACAGGTTTTGCTTTTCTTCTTTTTGTGCTGCTTCCAAGGTTGTCAAAGGCAATCACCATCAACACTTACTGCATGGAGGAGGAGGGGAAGCCAGAAACCCTTATGAGAATTGGCAGGTGAAGAACATAATATTGATCTAAACAGCACTTGCAGGTAGCTGCCTAAGATTATTTCTTACCCTTTTTTTTCCTGGTTATCAATCTTTTCTATATATGTCTCTATTCAGAGCCACGATAGCCTCTTCTTGCATCAGTCTTCAGACCAAAAGGCCCACATGGCACCACGACCTGCTGGTCGTGTGCCCCAGTCTATAAGTCCTAGCTCCTATAAAACTTCACATTTCATTGGGAGGTGTCTTGATTTGAGGTTTTAGTGGCCAGCTCAGCCCAAACCACAACGGAATGCAAGCAGGAAATCTGTACCTAACCCACGTGGAAGTCAAAGCACTTTATAAAATATTCAAAAGTGGCTTTTAGGCACACAAATACCTTTGAAAATTTGGTCGCAGATTATTTACATTGAAATAGCCTATTTGCACTTCAGTCACGTCTGGCAGAAAACAACTCTGGGGACTGTTTTATTCCGACTCATCCCTTCCTGTCTCCTTCTGCCAATCACTTCCCCCTCCTTGAGTTTGTATGCATCTCATGAAGCAGTCTCAACCATCTGGAGCCCGTGCCTTGCCTTTGAGTAACTCAGTAAAGCAACTCCTGGTCTCAAAATTAAGGTTATGAGATGCAGCTCACATGGCAGAAAAACCGCAGCTTCTCACAGGTTTTCTAAGACCCACCGCTGGTTGGTCTGCTTATCAATCCAGCCCTGGCTCCGTGACTACAAGACAAACTTCCTAGGGTGTTTTGTGTGGGAGTTCCTTGTTTTCACAGCCGTGGCAAGAGGGCTGCTGAACTATTCCCCATTTGTTGTGGCGGTCTTGCAAAGTTTCAGTAAGATGGTCAGAGCTAGTCTATGCAACTAGGTTTTACAGTATTTTAAACCAGAAGTTTGATAACAAAGATGGATGGTGGTCCAAAGGAACTATTGTGGGCACATGGTAAGCAAAGATGCAGAGTGGGGGAGCCACTGCTAGAGTGAAAATGAAAACTGATTCAGTTGAGCTATACAAGGCTATAACCTATGGCACCAGATGATCCTTGCGGCTCCTTCTGACTTTGTAATCTATACATTAGATTTTGTATCTGTAATAATTTCTAGGCTTGCACTGATGAGACAATGCACCTGCTGTTCCAGGTGAAAAGTATTTATACTCCCACAGTGCAAAAGGAGACAACAAACAAAATCACAGTAAGGAAATCCGTGAAGTTATATTAAATTTTAGAAAACTTTAAGAAAGCAGGATGATTTTTTTGTGTACCATATGAAAGATCTCAAAATAATACACAATAATTATATTCACCAGATCTGCTGAAAGTAGACAAGAATATGGCCAAATACAAGGCGTTCTTTCCACTTCCAGATCTGAGCTTTTCCTTTGCAATAATCTTTCTCAAAATAAAATACTGTAGCATGTTAGAAACATTACATAGCATGTTTGAGGTCAAACTGTATGATGGTAAATATTAAAATCAGCATTTAGCCAATAAGGAGATGGAAGAAATGGAGGTATATAGCAGAAAGATGATATTTCAAATAAATCAACACGACTTCAAAAGACAAAACCATAAATACAGGTCAGCTCTTCTGAATCCTAAAGCAATGTACTGTGGCACTGATGAAATGTTAACACTGCTCTATCTTTAGAAAACACAGAAGTTTAAAATAGTTATGTAACTGAACACAGCTTTGGATTTTTATTTTTTTTATCCATCTCAACGAATTTCTTAAAAGGTTGAAGAGAATTAACTTCTATCAAATGTCTTTTAATTTGATTCTCTACAACAAAAGCAATGGGGAGAAAGAGCCTGTCCAAAACAACAGAACATGCAAAGCTAGCTGACACAATAGAACATTATTCGTATTTGCTGTTCTCTTTCCAAAAGCTTACTTATGTAAATGTAAGAGTGCAGAAGACTTATCAAGTATTAAAAATATCTAGGGTTTTTAAAGAGAAATAATTATTTTTCCATGTACACTGGGGTTTAACATTGTCTCTTACCTCTTCCACCTCAAACTCCAAAAAATGCTGTAAATGGCAGTGAAAGAAAACTGAGCATCAACACTCTCCATCTATGTAGGAGGTCTATATGGTGCTTGCTCCATATACGCCTGTCCTGCCCCTCCAGATAACCTGACTCTCAGAGGCAACATCATTCATCATGTGGTCTGTGTTTTAAGCTGTGAGTAAACAAACCTCATAGTCTGTTGCTCAGCTCATGGCAAAGTTCATGAGGCTGATGAACAAACAACAACGTGAGGAAAGACTTCTACACTTGGGTTCAGTCCTATGATAGTCGGATGTGCTTAAACCCAGCTGGACTCACTGAACTAAAATGGAAGGTGCGTACACACAAACCTAACCAAAAAATCTTGCTAGCCACAGCTGAAACACAACAGTATAGTACGGAATTATTATTCTCAAAATACAGTCCAGAGCCATTGATTTGCTACTAAAATTACACGGGCAGGAGGAGAAAAAAAACCACATATATTTATCTGTACTATATATATTTTTATATATATAATTTTGCACATTATACACAAATATACATACATAGACTAATACTGTCAAGACCTCATACAATAAGAAACACTTCTTCACTGCTAAAATGCTGAATTCTACAGACTATATAATGAATTTTACCTGAAAATTACTGGGAACTACCGGGTATCCATAATATAAACAGATCTGCAAGCCTGAGTTGAAGGAAATATGTCTTCCCTTGTTAAGGGAAGGCTCTAATATCTGAAATGTAACACCCTTTTGAGACATTGCTTATTGCTCAGTCTTTTGTGAATTGAGTTTGTCAGGATGAGGCACAACATCCATAATGCATTCTGAAAATTCTCTCATCAGCAGCTAAACAATTATCATTGCCTTCTTTTGGCATCCAGTTAATGAGCCAGTAATTGCATTATCATTCAGATACATTGCAATTTTTCTTTTTTTGAATTCATGCTCATTCATATGTCTTTTTGATGGATACAGTATTTTAAAAGAGGAATACAGTTAGCTTAGAAAAATCAGGACTGTCAAGTTATTCCTCCTAGTCTAGGAAAGATTCTTTGCTTGCTCCGAAGTACGGTTTTTCATTTCTGACATCCCAAGTAATATAGGTAAAGAGGCATTTACTTTTTTAAAAAGTCAGCTTTCCAATCCTTAAATCGGCATTTTTATAATAAAATAATAATAACAACAACAGCCACCACCACCCAATAAGCAACAGCCCTGCAGAAACAATCCTAACTGCTCAGATTTTAGCATAATGCAGTATAATCACAGTCCCTCTTCTATCCTTTGGAAACACTTCTAATTAAAACAGACCTGAATATTTTAACTTCTGGCATGAAAAGCAAATGTATTTATTTCTCTTACTTCACTCTAATAAATGCATAACAATTCTTTTGAGCCTCCTTCACAACCCACAGAAGCACGTGCATTTTGTTAATCAAAATATTCTAAGTCTTCACCTCAAAATTGCATGGGTCAGATCACAAATTTTTCATTTCCTTCACTAGCAACATTTCAACTAATTTGCTCTTGCCTTGAGGATCAGGCTCATCATTTTTTTCTCTTTATTCAGGGTCATCAGAATTTACAATGACCTACTTCCTTACTAAACAAGCACGCTATGAAGTATTAATGGATTTTCTGTCTTGCAGACTGTGTTTTCATATTGTGTAAGGGAAAACTCCTTTTAGATCAGAGAAAGGCAACAAGAAAGATCAAAGGTGCTTCTAAATAGGGTAAGATAAATAATTTCCAATTCTACAGCCTGGGAAAGAGATGATAGAGGAGGTGTGACAGAGGTTTATACAATCATAAATGCCCTGGAGAGGGTGAACTGAGATCAACTGTTTGGCCTTTTCCATTGTAAGAATTTGAGGGACTCAGGTTAAGCAAACAGGTGACAGGTTTGAAACAGGCAAAAGATGGTTATTCTTACAATGTGGTTAAGCTGCTAAACTCCTTGTCAGAAGGTGTTGTTAAGCAAGAGGCAGTATACTGAGGAATTTAAAAATAAAGAAATCCCGCAATAAGATTTTTTTTAAAAGATCCTGCCAGATCAGAAAAAGAAGAAGCAGGCTTGTGAGAAATAGGAAATTATAAGAACTATACAGAAATGGATTACAAACCAGGGTGTGAGGGAAGTAGAATAAACAGTGGGAGAAAACTTTTAGCAAATTACAAGGAAAACATTGAATTTGGAAGGCTAAAATAAAATGGTAGACGTCTGGCTTTTGCTAATTTATAGCCAATATGAACCAACAGTTGTCACTTTCAGAGCTATCAATATGAAGGCCAACAGTCACAGTTTTTTAAGAAGGGAGGATTTATTTTTCTTTTCATAGTGCAAAAGAAGCCAATTTAACTGCATGCACTCTGACTGCAAAAGAGCATTGCAGATACAGAGGAGCATCACCCTGAAGCAGTTAAGTGCGAAGGTGAACAACCACAGATTTTCCAACTCTTGTGTTACCTTTTGGCTCCTTGGTTCCCTAAGGCACTCCATTATGCCTCGCATCCAAACTGCTCTTAGAATTAATGAGAATCTGGACACTGCTGTCTTCCTGGTGCTGTTGTCACAGCCTATCTAACAGGTAATGCCAATTTTTAATGAGAATAGAAGGAACAGTGGCAGTCATTTTAGGGATGGAACGAGCATTCATTACTATACATCCCTTTTCAGAAGCTTTATTAGTCAATCTGTGTCTCAGAAAGTTTGAGCGTTTCTGGCTTAACTCTAGCAGTCTGGGCTCACCTCTTCTCTTTATCCTTACATTTCTTTCAGTGGCTGTGAAGAGGGGAAAAAGAAAACGTACACCACCACCTGAATGGATGTTCAGTGTCTCTCCAGGGACAGCGTTTCCCCCTCTGGCAGTTTGCATAAGGAAAACCTTTCCCTCAACATACACAGTCCCTGCTCTGTGCACACTCACAAGGACTGCCTGCGGCAGTCTTTTGCTGTCGGGTATCATATCAGTCCAGCTACCATGGAGCAGCATTTTCATGCTTATTCTCATTCTTTCTAACTCTGGTACTGTTGTGGTTGCCTGGAACTCTTGACACAGATCAGCAAATGCGCAGTGAAAAATCAATTGCCTCATCATCCAGTAATATATATGCCTGCAACTCCCATGAGACATGAGAGATTTAATGTTTCTCACTATAACCATGGCTTGTGGATTTGGGGCTTTGCACATCCCACATGTGAATATGGAGGAAAAGGGTGCCCAGAAAACGAACTGCCTTCATGTCCCATGAACATGTCGCCTCAAGTAGTGCCAAAGAGCAGAATCCATTCTCTGGAGATTTCTGCAGATGGAAAGAGACCACAAACTTAAAACCACAACCATGCTAATAAATAAACAATCACATGCAGTTTTCAAGGAGAAGTATATGGTTTTATTTACATAGTACATATGGTTATACTGATTTAGTTAGGCAGAAAATAATTCTGTGACCTAGTTTTGTTAAGAGTGACCAAAAGAGAGTGCAATACATTTAAATCATTAATTTATACAGAGAAGAAAGTTAACTCTTCATCAAGATCACTGAGAAAATCACTTCCTACACAAGAGCCAGGATGCTGTTTAAAAATATATGGAATGCTATCTGAAAATATATGGCTCTGGTCTATGTTGGACGTTGCTGAATCTGGTAGCCTGACAGAAGTGAAGCTGCTGCTGCACCACAGCCCCTCATCCATCAGTTGTGAGGCATGTGGGCACACGTGCATGCAAGTCTTATACATATTTATCCATGCCCAGCCACACAGATCAACCCAGACCAAAAACATAACGCTCGGGCAAACACAAACTGCACCAATGTCCTGATCCTGCTCCCCTCTCTGGCTCATCAGGATGAACACAATTTAGCACAAGATACATACGTAGTTACATTATGTGTCCCACCAGTAACTGGCCATAGATACCCAGTCTGTTCAGCAGCTGGCCCCTGAATCACCCCCACACAGGGGGGTGACCTTTCATGCACTCCAGTCTCTCCAGCTGCTGCACCACAGACCCCAGTGACCCATGGTCCCTGCTCCTGTCGCTGCATGCAGATCCCCATACGTATACATGCACACAGAATATGAAGTCCCTTCATCCAGTTAGAAATGGAGGTTGAGAAGATGACAGAACAGGCAGCATAGGTCAGGCACAGGGCATGGCCAGATAACTGTACTGATAACAGATACAGCTAACTAGCAGCCTGTTAACACACGATCATCCCCTTTTATCACCTTATCCCTCTATTTTCCCATACTTGTTCCTCCCCCAAAGCACTATGATCCCCTTCTTCCCTCACCTGTGGTTCCTGCCCTAAACATCCCATAGTAAGTCTTGCGCAATCCAAAAATGGTCTATCCCTGCCTCCCATAATGAGACCCACAGCCTGCTGGCAGGGATCTCCTCTGCCTGTAGGGTGAGCTGGGGACCTGCTCATTGACCCACCTGGTGGATGGTTGTCACACCTAGACACTGGGGCTGATGGCGCTCCCATGACAGCCCAGTGAGGGTCTGGGTCAGGGCGCTCCTGTTGCTCTGATCGGGTTATTGGGGTTCCTCTATCATTGTGTCCCGGGAGGAAGTCACTGCTGGGGCTGCTCTAGCAGTGCTGAACGTGTCTCTCCAGCACACCTTCTGCTGCTTAACTGTGGTCCACCCCCATCAGAGCAGGGCGAGGGGCAGAGCTTTGCCACTTGGGACCCATCAGCATCAGTCGGACATCCAAGCCCTGCATCAGGCAATTCAAATGCAGAGCCGGGTTTAACGCTGACTCTGCTGAGGAACGGGCTGTCACAAAGTGAGATATTTATTCTACTCTATTCTATTCCACCCTAACTGAACAAGAGTTTGAAGGTGATTGACAAAGCCCGGGACTGCCGACACAGGGAGGGTCCAGGGAGGATTCAGAACACGTTTACAAAGGTTCCTGCTTGCTCCCCCACTGTCCCGGGCAGGCCAGGTCTGCTCATGTGCGACCCCAGGATTTGACTCAGGAATATTTTTAGCTAATGCTGCTCAATGGAAGCTGAAATAATATAGCAGAGAGAAAATAACTAGAGACTGATTTAGAGGACTACGTGTGTAGCATGTAGAAGAACTCTGAAGTGACACAGTCAATACCAATCACAGTAGAAAGGGAACCATCTCTGCCTTCAGAGGTCATCAGTGCAGCATCAATAAACTGAACTGAGGTGAGAAAGTTAGCCAAAAACACAAGGAAAACATTCACTGTCTAAACTGCTGGATAGCAGAAAAAAAAGGTGTCATCACCGATGACTGAACAGCAAATGAAGCAAAATCTTAGAGCAAACAATGCAGAGCATCACTTAGTACTCTGTTACTTGGAGTATTATCAAAGGTGCCTTATTATCTAGCTTTTAATTTTTCAGCATTCTCTTACTTATTAGCATTTATGCTTTTGTCACCGTTTTTGCATGGATAATTTCCATCTGTTTCTTCTTGTTCCCCTTGTCGTTTTTGCTGCATGTTCTTTTTTTACATCGTGACCATTTCTACTGTTTTAAGAATTTCAAAGTGTTTTCCTGGGCTTATTTTACTAAAAAAAAGGAGTTGGGGAGGGAATCAAAGACCTTAAGAGTCTTAACCAACCTGAGAGGATTTAATGTTACAAAATTAATTAAACATGGTAAGTGAGTGGACCTAAATAGCATGTTAGCACAAAAGAAATGCCACCACGTCACTGCCCAGTTAGGCTCAGAGGACACCATCACTATGGGAACAGCCTCTCCAGGTGTCAGACTGAAAGCACACCATCTCCTCTCTCCGTTCCTGCCTGCTGGCCTGCTCAAGTTGACTGGAGCAGGCAGACAGCCTAGGAGAATTTATTATTGTCACTATGGGCCGTTTTTTCCACAGGCCGAATTTTAATGACTCTTTCCACAGGCCAAGCAGTGCATAAGCATCCAAAACACTTCTCTCGGAGAGAGTGTGTGAGTGTATGCAAAGGTCAGCAACAGTCAGCATTCGGAGACTATCAGCAAAACCCCAGCAGACCCCTGGCAGAAGCTGAAACTCCTTCTCACCACCTACGTACTAGAGGAAACAGGATTATTGCACACCTCGTATTTGCATTCAGAGCGTGAAGCTTTCCCACGCAAGCTGCTGCAAATCTCCCTGAATAATCCAAAGTTTCAGTAGAAGTATGTGAGTAAATGCTCATGAGGACACGGCCTTTTCCTGTCTGCAAAAAAAAACTGGGCAAGATTTCACCTCTGTGAGTCTTGGGACAGTGTGGCAAATAATGCTAGTAAATAGGACAGCGAAATACTGTTGCAGGGAGACTGAATAAATGCTGCTGTGATAGAGCCATTGCTGAACTACAGTCCATACAGGGTGAGACAGTATTCAAGTCAAAGATTGTTCAGAGGTGGCCATTAGAAATCTTTTAAACAAACAGAGCAAATCTCTTCACAGCAAAACTGGATTTACCTCTTCCGAGCAAAACTCAATTTTGGCTTCTAAAAGACAAGAGTTGTGTCTGTGTTGAGGACCTCAAAATCTCAGGCTTCAGAGTTTGAGATACTCATTTGCATGGGAACAGGCATCATTCATCCTCTTCTGAAGTAGCAGATACTGGCAACAACTGTAGGAAGGACAGGCATTGGGATCTTGTAGAGCTAGTCCTTTGCATGTATGTAAGTCTTCCTGCCTATAGGGTCAATGGAACCAGTTGTTCTTGCTTAGGAATCAAGGAGAAAATTTTCTCTGTGTCAGATTGATAAGGATGTGGGGGGCACCTGCTTCCTTCTTCAGCACTGCGAACAAACATCTGCTGAGACCATTTAGGGTGATTTTGTTCAGGTGCTTGTTTCTTGCCTTGCTGAGGCCTTAATTACTGGCCTCTTAACAGTATGTTTTAGTTCTGCATGTCTATAAGCAGCTGAATCTTCTGGACACCTAAACTGTTTTGAGATTGACAATTCTAAATTATTTGTTAAAACAGTTTAGAGGGTTGTGGATTGACTGTGCTATTGTATATCCAAAGACGCTGGAGCTGGCCTAAGGTTCAGACATACCTCTGCAAGCACAGCTCTGTGTTTCCAGAGGAGCACAAGTGGAACTCCTGAACTCCACACAGCCTGAACTCCTAAAGCCTATGGACCTGAGCTAGCTGCAGAGCCAGCTTGCTTACTTCATGACTGTGTTCTTATGTCTTCTGAGTTGACAGACTGTTATGCGTCTATGAGAAAATACATCCTCAAGGGGACAAAGAAAATAAAACTGCAAATAGATTCACAAACATAACTTTATGTCTGATAAACCACAGCCTATGCTATTTTCAGACTGCTGCTATCAAAGCTAAAACATAGGGAACAAAACCAGCAACAACGGAGGAGGCAAATATTAGTTGTAACTAATACTGTCCCGCTCAGAAACTGATAGAGCTAGAAGAGTCTACGCAGGTGACCTTTGCAGAGAAAAAAGAATCATAGAATGGTTTAGGTTGGAAGGGACCTTAAAGATCTTCTAATTCCACACCCCCTGCCATGGCCAGGGACACCTTCCACTAGATCAGGTTGCTCGAAGCCCCATCTAGCCTGGCCTTGAACACTTCCAGGGATGCAGCCTCTACAACTTCCCTGGGAAACCTGTTCCAGTGCCTCACCACCCTCATGGTGAAAAATTTCTTCCTGAGATCTAATCTAAATCTCCCCTCTTCCATTCTGAAGCCATTACCCCTCATCTCATCACTACATGCCCTTGTAAAAAGTCCCTCTCCATCTTTCCTGTAGGCCCCGTTTAAGTACTGAGAGGCTACAGTAGGGTCTCCCTGCAGCCTTCTCTTCTCCAGGCTGAACAACCCCAACTCTCTCAGCCTGTCCTCATAGCAGAGGTGCTCTGATCATCTTCATGGCCCCCTCTGGGCCTGCTCCAACAGGTCCAAGTCCTCCTTCTTCTGAAGACTTCAAGGCTGGATGCTGTACTCCAGGTGGAGTCTCACAAGAGCAGAGTAGAGAGGCAGAATCACCTCCCTTGACCTGCTGCTGGCCACACTTCTTTTGATGCAGCCCAGCATATGGTTGGCATTCTGGGCTGCAAGTGCACATGGCTGGCTCATGTTGAGCTTCTCATCAACCAACACCCTCAAGTCCTTCTCTGCAGGGCTGCTCTCTGTCCATTCTCTGCTCAGACTGTATTTGTGCATGTGACTGCCCTGACGCATGCGCAGGACTTTGCACTTGGCCTTGTTGAACTTCATGGAGTTGGCCCGGGCCCACCTCTCAAGCCTGTCCAGGTCCCTCTGGAGGGCATCCCTCCCCTCCAGTGTGTTGACTGCTCCACACAGCTTGATGTTATCGGCAAACTTGCTGAGGTGCACTCAATCCCACTGTCCATGTCACCAACAAAGTTGTTAAACTGCACCAGTCCCAGAACCGATCCCTGAGGAATGCCACTCGTGACTGGTCGCCACTTGGATATCAAGCCATTGACTGCAACTCTTTGAGTGCAACCATCCAGCCAGTTCCTTGTCTACCTAGTGGTCCATCTATCAAATCTGTGTCTCTCCAATTTAGAGACCAGGATGTTGTACGGGACAGTGTAAAACGCTCTGCATAAGTTCAGGTAGATGACATCAGTTGCTCTCCCCTTATCCATCAATACTGTAACCCCATCATAGAAGTCCATCAGTTTTGTCAGGTATGACTTGCCCTTGGTGAAGCCCTGTTGGCTGTTACCAATCACCTCTTCATTTTCTGCATTCCAAATATGCAGAATATAGTCTTTAGTATTGCTAGAACCAGTCTAAACTGACAACAGATTAACATGATTTATTATACATAACTAATGAGAGGCATAGGAAAGACATGATTCCTTCTCAGGCACACACAGAACAAATGCTGATGCCACCCACTGGGTGGCCAGTAACACATGTACCCTGAGAAGGGAAAGGATATGCTGTATAATAACCAAAGGGCTAATCCCTAGGAAGAATTAAGAATTACTTCAGGGTTTGCAGATGATACCCTCCAGCTGTGTCTCTGCTGGAAAACCAAACAAGACTGGAAGTCAGTTTTGAGCTCTGTGACCATCACTGCTGTGTAGCTGTTACCTTGCTCACTAGCACCATTTTGATCCAGGCCAACCAATATTTTCTCAGAGCCTTGACACACCTTAGCGGACAGAACAGGTCAGGTATTATTTGGAGAGAGTTGACACCTTGCCATCCAGTTTGAGGAAGAAAGAAGGGGTGGGAATTCAGGCAGGTAAACATAAGCTGCGCTGTGCCACCCAGCTCCAGGGTCAGAGAACAGCTTCCCTTCTACCAGCAGCATAGCTGTAGCTGCTAAGAAAAAAACAAAAATGTGGCAGAAGTTTGTGTGATCTTGTTTGCTTCTGGCCTCCGCTTGCTTTCTTAGGAGCATTAACTGATTCCATCACACACTTCCAGAGCACGTACAACGCTGGCACTTAGAAGCTGTAGTCAGGGCTTTACAGAAACCCACTGAGGACCAATATACGGTCGAAGGGGGCTGAGGGAAATGAGAGCTATCCAAGGACTTCCGTGACTGAGCACTGCCAGGAACGCACAGGAGTGCAAATTTTGTAAAGTGACTGGAAGAGGAATGACTTCTCCTGCCTGACCAGCAGTTTAGCTTCGAGGGGGGGTAGGGGCTCAGAGGACAAAAAGATCACATCCTATCGCAGGCATCTCTGAATGGATGGAGGCTTGAACCGCTCTAACTTTGGGAAGTCAGCAGTTTGGGGAAGGTGGCATCTCAGCTGGATTCTGGCTCACTGTGATAGATTGACCCTGGCTGGATGCCAGGTGTCTGCCAAAGCTGCTCTATCACTGCCCTCCTCAGCTGGACAGAGGAGAGAAAATATAACGGAAAAGCTCCTGGGTTAAGATAAGGACAGGGAGATCACTCAGCAATTACCATCATGGGCAAAACAGACTCGACTTGGGGAAATTAATGTATTACTAATCAAAATCAGAGTAGGGTAATAAGAAATAAAACCAATTTTTAAAAATCCTTGCCCCCACCCCTCCCTTCTTCCTGGGCTCAACTTTACTCCCGATTTCTCTACCTCCTTCCCCTGAGTGGTGCAGAGGGACGGGGAATGGGGGTTGGGGTCAGTTCATCACACACTGGCTGTGCTGCTCCTTCCTTCTTAGGGGGAGGACTCCCCTGCTCCAGTATGGGGTGTCTCCCACAGGAGACAGTCCTCCATGAACTTCTCCAACGTGGGTCCTTCTCACAGGCTGCAGTTCTTCACAAACTGCTCCAGCGTTGGTCCCTTCCATGGGGTGCAGTCCTTCAGGAACAGACTGCTCCAGTGTGGGTCCCCCACAGGGTCACAAGTCCTGCCAGCAAACCTGCTCCAGCGGGGGCTCCTCTCTCCATGGGGCCACAGGTCCAGCCAGGAGTCTACTCCAGCGCAGGCTTATCACAGGGTCACAGCCTTCTTCGGACTGATTCACTTGCTCCAGCATAGGGTCCTCCACAGGCTGCAGGTGGAGATCTGCTCCACTGTGGACCTCCATGTGCTGCAGGGGAACAGCGTGCCTCACCATGGTCTTCACCGCGGGCTGCAGGGGAATCTCTGCTCTGGTGCCAGGAGCACTTCCTCCCCCTCCTTCACCGACCTTGGTGTCTGCACAGTCGTTTCTCTGACATCTGCCCACTCCTCTCTCTGGTTGCTGCTACCCCACAGGTTGGGTTTTTTCCGCCTTCTTAAATACGCTATCCCATATGCGCTACCATTGTCGGTGATGGGCTCAGCCTTGACCAGTGGTGGGTCCACCTTGGAGCCAGCTAGCATTGGCTCTATCGGACAAGGGGGAAGCTCCTATCAGCTTCTCCCAGCAGCCAACCCTGTAGCCCCCACACTACCAAAGCCTTGCCACACAAACCCAATACACTCGCCAAAGGCTTCTCTACACAACAAAAGCTGTTTGTGCTCCTGATCCCTCTTCGTACTGCACTAAAAGTGGTTGACAGGATGGGGAAATGTATCCACATCTTGATAGTGAAAGGCATTTTTCTTCTACTGAATTCTTGAAAATAATGTGTAGAGATAGATGATAACTCTATAACTACATAAAATGACAAAGCATCATGTCTAGAGTAAGTATATTGCCCAGAATTTTATGCTTCAGCTACAATAAGAAGTAATTCACAATAAATTTGACAAATAGTACCAAGCTGTAAAGATACTATGTAACTGAAAAGGCTAGGCAATGTCTGTGAAAATGGAAAGAAAAGAGCAAAACTAAGTCAACTGAAGGAATTAAAGAATCTTTACTCTAGAAAAATTACCTGGAAGGACAGTATTACAAAATTCTGAATGCATAGATTTAGCCTTTCACTGGTAAATTATTTACGTTAATGTAATCGTTGAAAAAATGCAGAATACAACTCCCTTGCAAAAGGTATTCTGTTCAGCAAGAGTTTAGATGCTGCTCCAGCAATGTTACGCAAGAGAGGTAGGTACAGCCAGTACAGCATGCTGCTTTCTGTTCCACTTTAGAAGTACCAGAATTTCCAATCACCCGTTTCTTTTACATTTTTGGAGGCATAGCAGCCTTAGGACTGAGCATTCTAACACAGATATTTCATAAATTAGTTAATATACTAAAGGACTGACAATTTGCTCATCAAATGAATTTATATTTTGGAAAATTAAAACTACTAAAGACCCTCCCATTTTTAGGATAAGAAACGTAAGCTAAAGTAGTGTGAGTGATAAATGAATATACAGGTGAAATCTGTTGCTGATAAAATATTAACTTAAATGGACTGAACACAAAAGGCAATCTGACCCTTCCAGTAAAGCTTGAAAATCAATGTTAACTGAGACATTTCCATGATTTTTTAAAAATGAGGCATTTATTACTTATCTTCTGTGCTCCTACACATCTCACCTGTTTTCTATGCATTTCTTAGATGCTGATTTTAGGCTGCAGGTAAATGCTGCTTTTGAAAACCCACATGGCTGCCTGCACACGTGATTTCATTTCACCGTGGCATTGCAATTCTCAGCCTTTGATGAATTTTCCATCATATTAAGTATTGCAGGTCTTCTCTTTACAGCCTTAGGGACCTTCTGGAAGATGTTCACATTCTCCATGTTAATGCTTGAATACTATGAAATGCAATTATGTGTTCTCCTACAGATCCATACTCTTGTGGGCAAGTGGGCTCTTCATAAGCATATCCAAACTGTGCAGATTGTCTGAAAGAATTAGTGAAACCCAAAGTATACCTGCAGATTGTAAAAATTAGTTGAAAAAACATAGCAGCTGGCATTTCAATATCTGCCTACATTTTAGCATAAAATGAAGAGTAAAGAAATATGCGCAATAATAAAAAAAATATGCCTGTTCTACTATGCTACGCAGGACATAAAATTCCTCTCTCAAACTGGTCTGGAGCTGCTGCACAACATGGAGAGCCAGACTGCTGGCAGGGTGGGGAGAACAAAGGCCAAAAGGGACGAGGGATGGGACGGCAATAGCTGCTGCTACAAAAAATACAGTCTCCCTCCTTCAATAGCAGCTGCTGCCCTCCACCCCTTCAGCAGGGCTAACAGCAACTCATTTCGTGTAACTGTGCAGGAGAAAGCAAGAGTTGTTTGAGCTGAATTACCTTCATGAATAACTGTTCCCCGTGTCCTTCAAAAAAAAAGGTATTCAAGGGAGAAGGATAAATTCAACCCACAGCAACAGCTTTTAGCCATTCAGACTACGAAAATTCCTACGTGCTTTAAGCTTTCACTGTGTAGCTATAAAGCCTCAGGGGTTATACAATAATGAATGTACTTAAAGACACGGTCTTTTTTCCCAGCCTTTTTTTTAATAAACATGATTTTTTCTTGTACTGCCTGATAACAGCATAAACCAACTTCTATTCTATTTCTGAGCCCTAGAGCTGTGCATTTTCTTTTATTAGCCAGTGAATACTGATGCTTTTTATTTTAATTTTGCTGTTATGCCAGTCTATTACATAAAACATTTTTTTGTAAATATCATCACCTGTTAAATATGTTCAGTTAACAAATGAGTTTAAATCAGTGGTCTAAACAAAACATATATGCCTATATGCTGCATGTTGATTAGAATATCTAAATGTATATTACAGATGCGATATCAAGTTGCCCGTCTTTCAAAACCTGGTCCACCATCTGATACTGACAATTACATATTTTTCTAGGAGCTGATGAGATATATAAGCATAAGAAGCAGTATTAACTCTGAAAAAGCTGACTAGACCTATGGAAATATTTGTAATTTAGATATGGTATGTCCTTATAGAGATTTCCCTTAAGTATGAATTGCAAAACATGTGTTAAGCATCATCTCATGAATCTTGATAGAAATAATCATGCAATTATTGTCAGGTTAAGTGATGAAAAGCTGTGTGCACGCACACACGCACACAGAGGAGCATAGAGAGACAACGGTGGGGAAAAGCCTGAATAACACACGGCTACTCCCAGGCCCATCACAGGAGCCATCAGCCCACCTGCACAAGCCCAGAGCAGCACAGAGGCACAAAGGCAGGCAGGAACCCAAATTAAGGACCCAGAGGAAGGGACACCCTGTCCAGGCACCTCTCCAGGCTGTCCCAGGGGAGCCTCAGTCCCAATGACAGGTGTGACACCCACCCCGGGGGTCATCAGGAACAGCTCTCCAGATCACCTCTTGGAATAAGGGAGGTCACTTCCCAGGGGCACAGGACGCATGATGGATACAGGGTAATGCAAGACTTATTATGGGATGTTTAGAGCAGGAATCAAAGGAAGGGAATGGGAGAGATCGTGGTGGTTTGGGGAAGGACAACAGAATAGAGGGAAAACAGAGGGATAGGGGATAAAAGGAGTCAGTCGCATGTTAGTACAATGGCCCTGCCATGCTCTGTGCCTGACCACTGCAGTCTGTCCTGTCTCCTCATTAAACTCCATTTCTAACTTTTTTTCTTCGTGAGGGACTTTCTAGTCTGTGCGAACGTCTGTGCATGGGGGATCTGCGTGCTGCCTCGGGGGTACAGCCATGGGCCACGGGGGACTCCGTGTCAGCAGCGCGGGTGTGCAAGCGAGTGTGTGAGCGCCAGCAACGATCAAGCTGGGCCAGCTGGTGGGTCAGTGAGGTGACTGGGGAGACTGCCAGAGGGATGTCTCTGTGTGTGTGTGCACAGCTGTGAGCAAGGGGGGCTATACCAGCAGCTGGAGTGGGGCTGGCATGTCCGGATGCCAGCATCTGGGGAGGCTGGGATTCACGGGCAGCTACTGGGCAGCCTGGATGCCTGAGCCCCGCCGCTGGAGGGATCCACATGGCACACGTGCACTGATATAGTATTCCACTGACAGACCTTCATCCTGGTCAGCCAGAGTGTGGAGCAGGATGAGGCCACTGGTTCCCTTTGTGTTTGTGTGAGTGCTGCATGTCAGCCTGCGTGGCCAACCATGGGGCCATGTATGTACATGCTGTGTACATGTGTACAAATGCAGTGCACTTTTGCCAAATACAGATCATACCAGACTAACCATTTTCCCTTGATGAGACAAAACCCGCCAGGATGCCATCCTGTGCGACCTGCTCTCAGGGAACGTGCTTTGACAGAGGGGTTGGACTAGATGATCTCCAGAGGTCCCTTCCAACCTCTGTGATTGTGTGATTCTGTGAAGACACATGAATTTTCCCGACAGAAGATGCACAGCAGATCTTATTTTTTTAACTTTATAAAAAACCTCACACGTTAGAAAACCACTGGTAAGTCCAGAAAAGAGAGGAAAGAATGTAACTGCCATCAATGGAAGAAGATATACAACGCAAGCCAGAAGATTCACATCGTTGGTGGGAGTCTGGGACAGACTCGAAGAATTGGTACAGCAAAGGCAGCCATACCAGAGGGGGTTTTGTTCATCAAGGGGTACCTGCTGAAAGTGCTCCGGAGGTTGAAAAGCTTAATGATCCAACCACTAGGACCCCGATAGTAGGCTTGTGAGTAGTCAGAAAGAGGAAGGCCTGCCACATGCTGTCAAAATGATCTACCTAACTTTTAAGAGTGTCCATAAAGTTTAATCTATGACCATTTTCAAAGAATAGGCAGAGTCCGATTGCAACCTGCAGAATCAGGCCCCAAAAGGAGGCATCTGGGATTCCAGTGCTCCCATGCAGGAACAAAGAGGTTCTAGTAGCAAGAAAGTTAGAGGTACAAATGGGCAGGAAGATTTGCCTGTTCGCCAAGTGAAAAATCAATGGCTATGGCATATTCAGGAAAAAACGAACCAACCAACCCACAGTGGTTTGAAAAAAGGAAGGTAGCTTTATTTAAAAAAACAAACAAACAAACAAACAAACAAACAAACAATTTCTTAGTCACTGCAGATCTTGAAATAAATTATACCAAAAGCTCCTGAATTGGCAGTCAAGCAGGAAACATAATCTGGATGTACACTAATACTAGTTAGTGCATATACACCAGCAGACCACTTAAGAGTAAGGTGGTAGCTCCATCTTTAACTGTCCGTAGCACATAGGATAAAATTTGTATTGTAATAGGAGACCTCAGCCTAGCTGATGGTAAATGAACAAGATCTTGTGGATGCAGCCTTGGAATTTCCCAATTCAAATGTTCTTGAAAAAAACAAAATTTTCATTTTGTATTATTTTTGTCCGGCAGGACAAGATTTATCCAGGCTACCAGAAAGGAACTGACCACACAAGCAAAGACCAAACACTACTTACATAAAAGTTGTTACAAATTGTTTCTTTTTGCTACATGCATGCATTCTTGAACAGAGCAAAAAAAAAAAAAATTTATGTACACATGCATTCTTCCCAGTTACAATTTTGTGCCTCTAAAAGGGACCCCTTTTAAAGTGCTGCAAGGAGCTGCCAAAAAATATAAAGAAAAAAAAAAAACCAAACAACCACAAAAAGAACCAAACCATGACTAACAGTTTGTAGTGATTTAGCCAAGGGTTGGAAAATGTTTAGCCACAGCTAATGAACAAAGATTACAAGAGCAATAAAATTGCTTATGGAGAGAGTAAAGCAACAACATTTTTTTAAAAGACTAAAATAACATATACAACAAAGGGGAAAAGAAAAACAGAAGCTTATAGGATGTTTAACGATTTTGGTTAGCTCTTTTTCAACAAATTAAGAACAAAATGACCTCTAATGATAGTATCAACCCATTATGAGATCAGAATGGCTGAGCAGTTGATAATAGAGCAGGAAGAACACAAGTATTTGATTAGAATCTGTTCTGGTTTGGGGAGAAACAGGTTACGTGTTTATAGCAAGGGATGGCAGCAAAATACTTTGCATTCCAGCAATAAATGAAAGGGATTTTAAGTTGTGAAAGTCTTCTGAGCCAAATGCCTTAACACCATAATTAGTGTCATGTTCTCTTGCAGCAGCCCGAACCACCAGGCTGCCAGGAGCAGACAGAAGAACATCCTCTGCTTGGCAGTAGGATGCTCACCTGGAAAGAGGGGGCAGAGTCCTGGATTCCAGACTGTGTGTCTTGTGAGGGTTAGGATTAAAATTTTCAACAGGAGAAAAACCCAAAACCAGAAAAACACAGTTACTTTTTCATAACCAGGGACTGGTACACAGGACTCTTTTTCCTCCTCCCTGTCACCGATGCCATAGCTGTGCATTAAACTCCCCATAGAACTGCAAGGTATTTTACCGGGTGTTTTACTGTAGAGTCTGTGTCTCCACGCTGAGCACTGCAGCACACTAACCCCTTTGTAGACCTATCCCCCTGCTAGCATTTGGCACTGTAGCAGCTGCTCCTGGCACACTCCTCTAAGGCCAATGTCCACGTTGCAAGAAAGGTGTTGATGTAGCACAAGTAAGGACTCAAAGAAGAACTGTGAGTGATGAAAGACTTAGCTAGTGCAAAAGCAGGCAACTCATTTATTTTACTGACAAAAGGGTTGTGAGGCAAATTCATGATAGCCTAGAAGTACTCTCATGGGAGCAACAGAAATTGTTGGGTCTGTCAGTCTGCCAGCCAAAAAACAAGATCCAGAAGCTAGACAAATTCCTTCAAGGAAAGAGGAACAGAACTTTAACGCTGGAGGTCAGCAACCATGGAAAGAATATGAAGGCTTGTGGAAAATCATCTCCACCATTGCCAATTTTAAAAAAAGGCGGATTCCCTACTCCCAAAAGAGATGTGTATGTCAAATAGAAACTAGTTCATGTAACCAGCAGAGTGTGTTGATGGATTCTTTATTCCAGCAGGAGGCTTTTATTTCAGTCTCTGTGACTGCAACCAACACTGGATCATCAAGAGCATGCTAAGCCTTTTAGCTTTACTGAAGCCAATTTTGTGTGTAAAACTTTCAGGGATCAACAAAAGAAATGATAAAATCAGTAATGTAGGCTCTGCCAAATGTCAAAATAAGCAAATGCATCTGAACATCGGTTTTCCTCTACTGATAGACTAAAGGTATGGCTTCCAAAATGCTATGGGATGCCAACCAGTCAATGGAAGGTGACGAAAAATTGTAAAGGGTCCAGCAGAGGGCTACCAAAAGCACTATAAGGCAGGAGAACATGACATAAGAAGAAAGACTGAAAGAATTGGATTTGTTCAGCCAAGGGAATAGAAAGCTCAGAGAAGATTTAATCGAAGTCTTCCAATACCTAGGAAGCAGTTATAAAGCAGATGCAGGTACTCTCTATGGAAGGATATTTGCTATATATACAGGATCTATATGCTATAATAGCTACAGGTTGATTTTTTATACCACTGTCTTTCTGTTTATTAAGCGCATAATACTGGTTCCCTATCTGTCCTCTAGAAAAAAAAATCCATGCCAGAAGGAAAATACACTGTTCATTGCTAACATTGTCATGTACTTTTTCCTCTTTTGTTGAGACAAATCAGTAGCCCTGAAGTCAAAATAATATATTTTTGTCAAAGATAAGTGTAGCTCCGCAAGCAAGGTTTACTCTACTTAGCCTTGAACGTGTTTCTCTCAGCTTCCAAATTTCAGTCAACTGGTAGCTCCTCATGTCTGGGCTTTAGTGACTGAACTCTGCAAAGTAGCTTCAGTCCAGGCCTCACCTAGATTTTGGGTTTTTTTCCAAAAGACGCCCATTCAACAGCATGGTCTTTTTAAACAACTATACCCCAGGTCTTATTTGCTGTTGCTGTTAATTATACATGCTTATCCTAAACCAACCAAGGTATATCACTGACAAATGCTATTTCTCTTTTTAGTGTAATCTGTATCTCTAATCTAATTCTTTATTTGTGGTCTTGATTTTCAAAAGCAAAGAACACAAAACAAACATTTTTTTGCTTACACTCCAAAGTATAAACAATAGTAATCTGAAAGTGTACAGAGGGCAAATGGACTACCAGAGTGGCATTTAGCCCCTTCCACACATTCTTAGGGACACAGTGCACTCTAGTACTTTCAGTAACTGCCAAAATATTCAGAACAGTTAATACATTTTACAAATAGAGAACAGAAAATTGTTAATATCCTGGAAATTAAATACTCTTAACAAATTTAAAAATTGCTCAAAGACTTCCACTCTTTCTGAATGAAACAGGAAGTTACAGAAGAGATGAAAGACATCAATTGTACATTACAGCCCATGATTTATCTCTTTTGAGTCTGGAGACACGATGTGTCTAAAAATATAACATCTTCTGAAAGTACTGGTTTAGACATACCAAATTTTACTGGTCCAGACAGAAAGGCAGGAAAAATTAATTCTGTGAGCAGCAACTTTAACCCAAAACTTTTAGGGAAGGAGTGGTAAATATTAATACTGCTTTAGCAACATATCTATGCCCAGAATAAAAGCCACAGGCTGACATAAAACCAAGAATAACATTCTTCCTGATTTATTCCACTACAATTATCAATAACTGTATTACTGAATTATTAAAATACTACTAAGCAGATGACCACAGTCCTTGCTTAACATACAGCACAACCTGGCAACCTCCACAAAAAACACACAACTAACCCAAATCAGCCAGAAAAAAGCAAATCCACTTATTTCACCATTTAAAATTTCTACAGAGAACTACATCTTAGAACATTTTTTTTATGGAATTTCAATTTCAATATTCCACATAGCACAGATCTGCAGTCATATCCAGAAATAAAATGTATTTTCCTGAATGACAACTTACAAGGCATGACTTTTGTAAAATTCCTGCAATTTTGAAGTCACCCGGTGAGGCACAATGTTTTTCAAAATAAGGCTCAAGTAACATGAAAGGTAAGTAGAAACTATTTGCTTCATTCTTCATGCTATTAATAAACAGCACATCTATCTTTCTTGTTCTACTGTTTGTTTATAAAAATGTACTTAATTTTAAGCTTTGGTGTCATTTGGATGCAAAAGTTAAAATAATTCTCTCTCCCGAAATAACATAACTATATTTAAAAAAAAAACACAAACCAAGTATTTGCTTTTCAAAATTAAAGCTAAGGTTTTCCTTAAAAATACAGATTTCTATCAACGACAGCTGGGATCGTCACAGTACTACAACAAAAACTGTAGTATTTTACCATTTAAAAGATCTTCTGCAAAACAGTAAGGGAAAACAACTCCTAATATTTGGATTTTTAAAAATTATTATTCTGCAGTATGACACGTAGTAAAGTATCAGAGTTGAGTTACAAGCCAAGACCCAACTGCAAACACAGATGCATTCCCTAAATGTCATGGAGTCTGGAGCCAGATAGTCCCCTTCAATCATGGGGCGCAACCAGGAGGAGGCTGTAAAATTCCTATAGATGGCTGAGAGTTACAGAAGCAGGACAAAGCCTACAGCAGACTTGGAGATGGCAATGTCTTCACAACAGATCTTCAACCCAGCAGACCTCAGGGTATCCAAAGGAACAATGCTTTTTTGAGTCAAAGATAATACTGATACCTGGAAAAAATCCATGGTCTTGGAAGATAGGCTTTAATGAGGTGAGGAGAGGAGCGATGTGGTTTACATACCAGAGAGGTAACAAATCTGGTAATGCAAAATACGGTTGCATCACATTATTTTTCGAGCAATGTTAGTTTTCACACTGGTAAGCGCTACGTGGCTGTAGATTCTACCACTTAAGTGTGCTATTCAGCAAGACATAACATTACTGACACCCTCATTATCAGAAAGTGACTACCCGTGATTTAGGTCTGTAGCAATTCAGAAATGAAGATAGAAATAAGTTTATACTCCCAAGCACCCATTGAGGCACTCCTGGCTCATTTACTAGGCTATTCAGTGCACAATTAATCATTAATTCCACAAAGCACCTACCTGCCAAACCAAGTGTTCCTTTACAACAGCTGTACCTGATAGACAGACGCTCAGCACAATCGTATGAGATGCAGAGGTCAAGACGCTGGCAACTATAGCGTCCCTCATGTTGAAAGGCAGCATGGTATACACCACAAAAATAATGAACAAGAAAAATGATACCTGTGCAAGACAGCAAGACAAAAAAGAAGCATGTCAAATTCACTTTGGAATAACATTTAAAAAGTAGCATTTAATTTTGAATTGTCTTCATCATAAAGTTACACATCAGTTTTTTACAGGGAAGTTATTGCTAACCACTGCAGAAAATCAATTTGGGAAGAACTAATCTTAAAAAATGTTGGGAAATTTACATTATATTTGATTTAAGAAGTTCACTTTCAAGATACTATATCATGGTTCAAGAACTACACAATACTTCAAACTTTTCAAATTTAACTTCAAATTTATCTTTTCAAATTTGAATTTTATTACACTCTGTTTACAGTTAGACTGTAGTACTCCTGGGACTGAAGGTCTCTGACTGTGAACTGCATTACAAAACAATTTGCCAAAATCCTCCCCAGGGCCTAAATTTCAATGCAGAGATTTTGTTCATCCTCGTGCACTGAAAATTCACAATTTAATATAACATCACATTATGCCAAAAAGCCCAAGTTCAGCCAAGCATTTTGGTTAAATAAGACTATACTTCATGTGTATCTACATGATGTATGTCAAATTCCACTAAAACACAATATTTTAAGATGCTACATTTATTTGGACATGAAAAACAAGCACACCCCATAAGCAGAATTTACTGTAAGATTCTTTTAAAGTGTACTATCATCCACGTTAACATTATGGAACAAATTCTTCAAATGCACAACCCAACCTCAAACAGCAAAAGGGATTCTTTTGCTATACATACAAAAGATTATATATTTGATGGTACTCATATGTTCCAAACTCCACTACATAGTCGAGAAAATGTAACTAGATTTGGGACTGTCCTGGTTGGAGGGTTGCCCAAACCATGACAGAGACATGGATTTTGCACACATAAGTAAGTAGACAATTCTGAAAATGTGCCAGCTTGCATATAATTATATCCCTACATAAGCCTTTCCATCAGTTTTAGTTGACTTACAAGCTTATTCACCATCTAACAGTTGTATACACAGTATTTAACGCAGCAAAACTCCCAAGTAGGTATGAACAATAATAATTTACTGCTCAGTTCTCTTTATTGTCAGTTTGTTTTCTTGGCATCTGCATGTGATGATTTCCTAGTCAAAACTGAACCCTAATGTATGTGCACCTACAAGACAGTACAGGCATTCTTCTCCATCATGGTGACAGAACTGGATGGTGAAGGAAGTCCGTATCTGTTCTCCACTCATCTTTCTCCAATCCCTCCACTAAGATTAATCCAACTCCTTCCTGATCACTCATTCTCTTTTTGATGCTGCCCAACTGCCCCATATGCTCAAGAGTCAAAAATTTCAATGGTACGAAATGAAATGAAACTGCAAAGGATGTGAGGGATAATAAGACAATAAAGTAACAAAAAGGCAAAGTGAAAACTTTGCTCCTCTGCTCTTCCAATCTACCAGCTCGTAGCACAAGGAAACAGAAATATTTGGTATCTGTTTAGATTCTGTCCTCTATAAAAGTTTTAACTGTGATCAAATGCTAGTAAAACCACCAGCAAAGAAAAGGGTGTGCAAACTTGGTCTAGATAAGAGAAGAGTTATCTAAGTATGTTTTCAAGTTGTCCTGGCTGGGTAAAAATCAACTGTGATACTGAGGGAACTAACTGATCGTCTCAAAACTTGGGAAAGATGTAGACAGTTCTGGGAGGCTAGAAAAGGGAAGCACAGCATGTGTCTTTGAAAGGCCAGGGAAAAAGCTAAGGAATTAAGAACTGGTCAGCTTAGCTTCTATTCCTGGAGCAATAACAGACCAAATAATAAAACAATTCATAAAGAAGAGTTCTGAAAGTTAAGAAAAACGTAAGTAACAGCCAATGTGATTTTGCTGAGAACAAATAATTTTAAAGCAATCTGATCATCTTCTGTCATGATAACAGGCATCAGGGCAAGGGGAAAACCTGAATAATGAGTTAGCCAGCAACAAGGGATATGAAAGGTCCTCTAATATAGGCAAAAGACGAATGAATGCCAGAGACAAATTACCTTACCAGCCTGTAAGACCAGCTGCCTAAGACATGTTTCCAATCAAAAAATGGTTTGAAGAAGAATCCTGGACCCTAGTCCTGGAAGAAGGATTTCAAATGCCTACAATTCCAATGACTTTCAATGAAAACAAAGTTTTGTTGTTTCTAAGTTTAGCTTTCTAATTGACTAGGAGGAAGATGGCATTTACATATTTGTGAGAATTTTATGATTAGATTATTCTTCTCTAATTGTCTAGTCTCCAAAAACATAGAACTTGCCTATTTTCTGTGATGGATTATGGTTTAACTTTATAGCCAGACTAAATGATCCACCCCACTTGTGAGGTACAGAGAATCATAGTATTATAGAATCATTTAGGTTGCAAGAGACCTTTAAGATCATCAAGTCCAACCGTTAACCTAGCACTGCCAAGTCCACCACTAAACCATGTCCCTAAGCACCATGTCTACACGTCTTTTTAATACCTCCAGGGCTGGTGACTCAACCACTTCCCTAAAACTCATTAGTGGATATAAGCGATAATATGATGTTGTTGCTTTTCAATTTTGACATAAAACAGACTACTAAGCACATAAAAAAGATTTTGGTATATTGCAATGCTTCTAGTGGTATCAGCTGTATCAGCTCCAAACTTGTTATACCTCTGTAAACAATTTAGCCCTTCTTTAAGTCACCCCGTTACTTTCCTTGGTCAAAATACATGGTTAATTTCAACCTTCCACAACTACAAAGAGAGAGAGATTTTAGATGTTTCAACCCCTCTTGACACTACATATTCAGACCTCAAATTCTCTGTTACTCAACATCAAACAGGCTGAGTTGGACCAGAACTGTATTAAAGAACACTTGACAACAAGTTGACCTGTCAGTTCTTATATTTGCATCTTGAAATTTGGGTCTGAGAATGCTGTTGCAAAGCAGGAGAGGCATCAGTCATGTTAAGACAGAAATTCTTGTCCAAAATGCATGTAGGAAAGGCTCCTGTCAATAGCTCTTGATTCTTGGCCACACTCCTTTTCTCTTATTTCCAGTAATGGTCTAATGACCCAAGGTGTTGAGAGCTCCGTTTATCACAGAGGTTCTTTTTTTATTTCACCAGGGCTCAAGAATATTCTCCCCAAGCACCCTGAAATAAAAAAATGCTTCTACTCATCATCTTGATAGCAGACATACATAGCATGTAAGGCTTGGGACCTTTTCACATGTTTCAAAATGTTACTGTATTTAAGTTTGATTCTGTAGAAGTTGATACTCAAAGGCTTCTGAGTTGGGTGGTTCTTCAAGCAGAAAGAGGAGACAGGCTTTCTGGACTAAGTCACAGTCTGAAGAATGGACAGTGGCCCTCGACCCTTTTCATGGTCTTTTCGTAAGAATTAGCAGAATATTGCTAATAAAACCAGTAAAAAGCAGTGATGCCAAGCTCTAAAGAACCCCACTATCCCATGGCGAGAGTTGCTAATGTGCGTCACGTTCATGTCTGCTTTTGATGTGTGCACCCCTCAGTAAACACAGCATTAATTTACAGTGCACTATTTTTGCCACTATTAAAAGCAGCCTATTCCACTGAAGTTGGCCATAACCACAAAACCTTTCGCTGTTTTGAAACTGTGTTTGAAGCAGTCTTTGATGTGAGTCATCACTAGGACTGCCTAGTTGAAACACACTTTTTGTCCTGATCTGAACTTAGATTCTTTAGGAATTTGATTCTCAGAGACTTTTTCAATGATTTTCTGTTATCCATGCTTTGGGGATGTTATCCATGTATTTGGGTATTGATGGTATGCATCATAGCACGTAGCATTCTCTTTTGGTTAACAGTGGTGTAACACCTTACGGAGAAGTATGTGGCTTTCCTGCTTTGATTGAGGGGTATCCAGGACTCCTGACCATCAATTTTGACTGCCAGAACTTAACAAACTCTGAGTGTGTTTGCTGCTCCTGCTATCCCTTCTCCCACACTTCAGTAGTACCACATTTTCATCTACTATGTAAGAAGTTCTTTTCCACAGCAATTTAAAGGATTATGAGCTGCCATAGTGTGGCTTCTAGATTGGTATGTAACAGAGTATTTTTCTGTAGCTTTTGTGTAGCTTTCATGCTACCTTAATAATTTTCTTCAATATTTTCTTTCTTTTTAATCTAAGGCCAGTGAGAGAGGGATTACAGCATGTTGCTAAAATCAAAGCCTTGTCTTTCAATGTCACCCTAAAAGTAAAACCAGATATATTTAACTCTGGCTAAGGCCATGCTGCATCCTCTTCAGAACAATAACACAATTCTAAAGTAAACTGCAATCAAATTAACACATTTTAAAAGTGGAAAATCAAAAGAGATCCAAATGATTCTACAGCAATGTAAACAGACTGAAGTCCAAAGCAATAAAAAGTAGTTTCACTTGGACTATTAAGGAGGTAATTTTACAACACTCGAGCACTTTTGTCTCAAATTTAAAAACAGTCTAATAAGAAGCCATATTGAAAACATTTTCAAAGTTCTCCTAAAAATGAAGAAACATACACAACTGGGATAAAAGCATAAATTGCATAAAAACCTAACCTGCCAAGAGAGGATCTGAAAGTCCATGTTAACATATGCGTGCTTGCACATACACAGAAAATATGAGCAATGACAGCAATTAATTTAAATCAGAATTATAATAAGCTAGTAAGGGCAGAAGATGAATACACCACATTTCAGGAGATCCAAGGAGATTTTTCTGCATGTTAGGCAGGAAAGAAGTCTAATAGTGAATTTGATCAACTATTATAAGAGAACATAAAACTGTTAATTATAGTAAAGGAAAAGCAGAACCATCAAATAAAAAGGTCTGTTCTCTGATAAGGGAAAAGATAAACGATATATTTACTTTATGCTAAAGAATAATTGCCATACAGTTTTCTGTTCCAAAATATTAGCTCACAAGTATATAAAGCCACAGACACTAATATTGAGACTTTTTTAAACAGCAGGTCTATGCTCAAGCATCTTCTAAGAGTTCTGGATTATGTATGTTGATTACCAGTACCTCCCAAATACCAGGACAGTTCCAGAGAGCTGGAGGCAAATTGGATTGGTAAAAGGCAAAAACAGGAAGTGAAAAAAGCAAATAAAGGGTCAACTTTCACACTGAAGGAACTATGTTGGAGGACTCAGAGAATTTATTCAATGCATTCCTAAATTTTTTGTAAAAAGGAGCAGAATAGTGATGTGGCGATGTTTGAAGGGTTTTTAATATTATTCAGGGTATTCAAAAGGAACAACATGTGGGAAAAGTTGCAGAAGTGCCGCACACTACTCTCACTGGGCTGTAAAATAGCAAATGAAATCCAACGTAAGTGTAAAATAGCAGGCATGGGGAAAACAACTTAAAGTGAACACTTACAGAATCAGCCTTCACTTTAGTTACTAGAAACTCAGAAAATGGTACAGGAGTCACTGTGAGCGGCTCTTTGAAAAAACAAATGATAGCAGTCATTGAAAAGGCAAATAAAAGGGAAGTAATTATTAGGAAAAGAATAGAGAATCAAGCATCACAATGACATTGTATGAATCCAGGTTGTGCATATTTCTTGATTAGCTCATGTAATTCCTTCCTCCCTGTCTTAAAAAAAACCCAAAGAACATACCCCCATGTCATTAACATCCCCCCCCCCCCCCCCACCCTTCCTTCTTCCAAGACTAAANGTTCAGCTCTCTCAGCCTTTCTTCAAATGAAAGATGTTCCAGTCCCTCAGTCATCTTTGTGGCTCTTCACCGGACTTGCTCCAGTAAATCCATATTTCTCTTGTATTGGGGAGCCCAGGACTGGACACAGCACTCCAGATTTGGTGTCACCAGTGCTGAGAAGTGGGGAAGGATCACCTCCCTTGACCTGCTGGCATGGCTCTTCCTAATGTAGCCCGAGGCATGATTGCATGACCAGGTCCAGCAACGTACCACCCAAAACCCTGAGGAAGTCTAAGCCCTGACAGACCTATGCCTCTGATGTACTGACCCATGAGAACTTTGCAACCATCAGAGTAGCCTTAACAACACATCGCAAAGCCCTAGAAATCTTCTGTGTTCTTGCTTATCAGAGAACCCACCAAAAGCAGTGCTTGAATGTGAAGAAGGGGAAAGGAGGCATCATGGTGAGAAGCAAAAACATAGTGGAGCTCAGCAGAGTAACTGCACCTCTGTGTGCTGAGGTCCACAAGATGTTTCAGAGACCTGGGTAGGTACACAGTAATCCAGCAATCTGCCAGGGAAGGAGGGCACAACTCTCCCTGACCTCATCTGCTATCAAGCAGGAGTATGCAGATGATAACACTGCGAAGAGTAGTCACTTTCCCCTAGAGAGCAGGAAGCCTCCTGTCCTTGAGACACGCAAAGGTCAGCAAAGGACAACACACCTGGTGAGCTGACGTTTGCTGTGGCAGGTGTCACAGTGAGGGGGAAATAACCAGAAGCATAATAAAGAGCCCTGATTGGGGTATACCTGGTAGAAAAAATCAGAATAATGAAGAGCTTGAACAAAAGAAACTTGGATTTTCTTTGCACAGATTAGTAGTGCACCGATCAATAGTGTCGTTTAACAGCTCAAGACAGAATCTGCTGCAAAGGAAAGTTGTGGCATATTGAAGTGACTGAGCAGTATGACTCCACTTACAGAAACCTGATGACCTGAATGGATGTTTTTTTTGCAAATTATGCTTTTTCCTAAGCTTATATTTTTGGCTAAAGTAGAGAAGAAACACAAGAAATCACCAAGGAAAGGAGACTCTCAAGGACTGCCATGAAATACTGACTGTGGACAGAGTCGTAATACCATAATTAACATAGAAAGGAAGGAAACGGATTTCATCTTTAGAAGAGCTGCCAAAATAGGACATAACATCTCCTTGGAAAATTTTATTAACCATAGAGACAACATGCCTATACATGTATGATGTCAGAAGAGTGGACAAAACCATGTTCAGATAACCTAAACTTTGCGGGGGGAAAAAACAAGGAAAAAATCATAGTATTTGTCATGAGGCTAAGACAGGTTTACTAGCACTTATTAAAAAATATGTGTTAACCCACTTCGACACCCACCTTTCCCAAAGGTACTCAAACCATCTGCTAATATATTCCCAAAGACTTTAATACAGGGTGAGATTACCACATGGGTTGTTGCACGATGCCTTTGGGACCTTGGCCTTTTGTATTGACCAGAGATTTCTGTTTGCAGCCCTGGCTGTTATGCCCATGGACCTGCACACGCCCAACCAGGCAGTGCCACTGTGGTGGGTTCTCATGGGAAAGGATTGTCACCAGTGTGGGTATCATCTCTTTTTCCCCCTTTTCCCTCCCTTCACTTGTGGGGTTTGTTTTGCTTTAGGGGATCTAATAATAAGTATGCAGAGAGCTTCACAGCCAAGCAGCGTGCAGTACCTGCCCCTGACATAAGCATGTTCCAGTCAGCACAAACAGCATCACATGTAGGAGCAGTCATCTGGGGGTCTGAGCAGGTCCTGAAGAAAACCATATAGTCACTATGGGAAAAGTATTACAGGGAAAACCACCCACTGCACTAGAGAGGACACACAGAGAAGGATGCTCATCTGGGGTACCCCTGATGCTTCTCCCAGCTGGCTACTGGGGAGAGTTTGTCCTCTCTCTTTCCTATTTTGTTTGTGTTTCTTCACCACTAGAGTTGAGGCCATCAGCTACAAACCCTGCATTTTTGTGCATGAGAACTTGTCTCAACATCTTTTATGCAACATTGTCCTTCCCCTCAGCTTTTGAAAACCACAAAGTGATTTCCAGCTTCAGAAAGCAGTCAGGCTTTGGTAGCCACTAAGACTACAACCTTTACATGAACCCTGGGGAACGACAGTGCTAGCAACTTAAGAAGAAATTACTGCTGGTGTGAAAGAGGCAGGTCAGGTTTCCTTTCCCCTTTCACTCCAGACAAACCTTTTGGCTGGGCAAAAGGCACAGGTGTGAGACGGAAAGGCTGAACATTAATGTAGGAATGGACATGTGTACCAAACCTAGTAATAGCAGTAATCATCATCATCATCATCTCTTTTCCAGTTTTGACATTGTCCTGGTTTGAGGTAAAACAGAACTAATTTTCTTTTCAGTAATTTTACTTTTCAGTTAAGTCTCCTAACTACTGAAATTAAATATTGTGCTGAAAACTGTTTGCTCCCTGAGTAAGACCCATGTTTATAGCTGATGTCAAGGCATGGTGTGCAGAGAGGCTCCTGCTTATACTTATTGCTATAACAGCCAAGGGCAGCTGACTTTGTTATTTGCCCCATTGGAGGGTGGGAAGCAGAAGAGCATAGAGGGGTCGCACCTGTGGGGAGGAGCGGACAGGACAGGTGACCCAAAACTGACCAACAGGGTATTCCATCCCATCTGCCTCATGCTCAGGATAAAAGCTGAGGGATCAAAGAGGTCAGCCCTATTTCTTCAATGGCCGGCATCCAAGGAGGACTCCATCTGCTCATTTGCCTGTGATCCTGATCCTTGCATTACTGAATCCAAATCTGGAATCCAGTTCCTGTCCATTGCTGAGTCCAGTCTAGGACTTCCCCAGTTCCTGCTGGTGACGTGATCATCATCCTGAGAGCTTGATATGGTTTTGTATATATTGTATATATTTCATCATTTTCTTTTTATTATTTTATTAATATTTCATTAAAGTAGTTTAGTTCCTTCTAAACTCATAAGTCTCTCTCTCTCCCTCCTCTCCTTGGATAGAGAGATGGGGGAGAAAATCTGTCATTTGTCTCAGTGGCCCGGCTGTCCCAAACCATGACAGACATGTAAGAATTACATGTACTTTACTCATAACACTCCCTCATGCAGAACAGAAAGAGGGAGAGGGTACTCATGCATTTATATCCCACTGCCCCATTTTTAAAACAGCCTTTTTAAAGAAAACTAATCCCTACTAGATTCGTGGATACAGATCAAAGCTGTTCATTCTCTTATAGGGATTTAATTTCAATTGCAATTAAAAGAAAAAAAAAAGTGAGTGAAATAATTTCATGGTAATTAATAGAAATTCAACCTGTTTTGGTAACATAGATAGACCTTCACTTGAGAAGGTCTGTCAGAGGTTTGGCCTTTTTTAAATAAAGACTGAAAGAACAAATAAGAAATTAAACTGGAGAGAAACTACACAGAAATTATATTAAGGCTTGAATTTAATCTGACAGCCAAGCAGATTCACCGTTAACACAATCATCCCAAAATTCTCTCACTGCCTGCCTGTATACTGTTCAAGTTCAAATGCTTTTCTCAGCTCTGGTTTTCACAATGAGCTTCTTTTCCTCCTAAATCCAAACCTTGTTGTCATAATGCAGCTGGGGTTTGTTCTCCAGAGATTTTTGTGGATTTCTTTTGGAACGGTGAGTATAGCAATGTGGAAATCAATCAGAAATGATAATATGGATGTCTTTGTTGCTGAAAAATTCTCAGATTAATTTCACACACACACACTTTGTTATGGAAATAAAAAATACAATCCTGGTCATTTGCATATATAAGTAAATAATTATAAACTTACATTACTTTAATGTAACATCTGTATTTAAAACAGTATTATGTCAAATTTAAAGCAATTTTGCAATAAAGAGCAGCAGTGGAGCATATCCTTAGGCTGGGTGATTTTAATAATCTTAATAATCTTGATTTTAAATACAGAGTCCTTCACATTTCAAATATTATAATTATTTTGATAAAGTGTTTATTGATTTAATGAATAATGTAGGCCCAAATACTCACAGACTAGTGATCATGTGCAATTCTTAATTGTAGCTATCTTTTAATTACAAAGAGATTCCTAATGTAGCTATAGGATTAGCTGAATGTGGCAGACTAAATTAATCCCAGAAGGATGAATATAGAGAAAAAGCTATTCCATTCTGTTTGAACAAGCATGAGGATTCATGTATCACTGCATTGCAAATATTAAAATTAGTCAACAACTAATTTACATGTTATTTTGCAGAAGATTCCAGCCATTGCCTGCTGAAAAGATTGTGTTATTTTGTTTCACACCTTCGTTTTCACACCTTTCACACCACAAAGCTTTTCCTTCTTAAAAGTTTTCAGTTGAACAATTTGTAGGGAAGTTTGGGTCCCCAAGGGAAATAGCAGCATACTCAACCTCCCCAGAAACTTGTCAGAAGTTTCAAGGAATCAGAATAGCACCTTTTTACAGTGAAACATGTCTAGGCAGTGCATACTACACACATCACATTATCTGAATTAAACAACAAAATGTTTGGCATGTTTCTTCACTTAATAGAATCATAGAGTAATTTAGGTTGGAAGAGACCTCTGGAGGTTATCCAGTCCGACCTCCTGGCTGGTTTCAAAGACAGATAAAGTTCAGATTACTTCACAGAATGGGCACAAATCTTGAATTAATTTATTGATATCTACCAAAACTGCTTTGTGCTTTTATACAGTGATGAGTTAATTCAAGACAAGCTTTAAACAGAGCCATAAAATATAAAAACCTGAGCTGCTGTTTTTTGGGATTTTCCCTTATAGTAGGAAATAACATTTGTACTATCAATAATGATGTTCAATTTTGCAAGTGAACAGAACAAGGCAATTCCCCCAAAATAAGAGGAATAATTTTCCTCTCTTTTTTGACATACCCAATCCTGAACCACTATCAGAGCCAGACCCCCCAAATACAGTCAAATTCCTGATCTTAGTAGATATGGCTGGAAGAAAATAACTGCCAAAATTAGAAGAGTCACAAAGTGTTAAAAAATAAATGGTCACACTCCGCTTAAATTATGCCACAGTCTTACTCAACGGAACTGCAGAACTTTGCCCCTGAAAAAATAGCTGGAAAATAAAGGCAAGAATTTCCAGACACTGCTGCAAGTGCAATGGTGGAAGAAACACTCCAACAGGGGCATGAAACAGAAACGTGCTCCTTGCAGTTGTTACAACAATACTATAGTGATCTTCTCTCTTTTTTTTTTCTGTCTGTGTGTTCACATACACAGAAATAGATGGAAACACACTGACATCCACATTAAGAGATATGGCTAAATGCTACCTCCTAATAAATGTTTGTGGATTATACTACAGAAATCAATGGAAACCATACATGGCTTGTAGAAGAAAAATACAATCATAAGATGATATTCTTAATATATTTCTGGCCAACTACAAATGAGTGCTCTATGCCAAATCCGAAGTCACTGCTGACCTAATTTAGTGCTAACAAAATAAATTTAAAAAAAAATATGCCGCACACTTTAGAAGCAGCTGGACTTTACACCACCTCCACAACAGTTGAAGTGAAAAAATCTATTCTTGCAACCAATTCAAAGGCCTGAGCATTTAAATAAGCCAGAAATATAAACTAAAGTTTAAACTAAACGTAGTTCGTGCATCTTTGCGTTTCTTTCCCAGGCAGCCTATCCAGAGGACTAACACACCACCACCACCACCAAGTCTATACCATCGTATGTTCTTACACAAACTAAGGTGCCTCATTCCTTCTCCCTGAATGGATTCAGCTGCCTGATCAGTGGTACAGAGGAATCTTGCAACACTCAGCATGAAGAAAGCTTCATTCAGGTCAGGGGCAAGTGTTCCCTCTGTTTTTCTTTGTGCTCTCCCAGATAGGGAAAAAAAAAAACAAACAAAAAAAGAGGAACTACTTGGGAGTAACGGGATATATTTTGCTTCTACCCATTAGCATGCCAACTGTCTTCTGCTATTGCAGTAGCAGGTTAAAAGTCAGCCCTAGCAAAGTGGCTGATTATCACTGTGTCTAATCTAAACCAGTAAGTCACAGGTATTAATTCCACTTAAATGACTGGATAAAGCAAGACTGACAAGCTACAGCTATAACGTACAATGTGAGATTCAAAGACTGAAAAGACTTTACATGGAGCGTGAAACCCTGCCCTGACCGGTGACGGAGAGTGTTTCACCTCACATTAGGCTGGCAATTAGTAGGTTAATAATTTATTGCAGCAAGAAGGCACTTAATAACTGCCTCTGCTATCAGGTAGGAATGGCTTTATCCAGGCAAGAAAGGAGAAAAGGATAACGACGTGAATCTGAACAGAACCGTAGGCCGGATTGGGTGTAAAGGAAACGTACACGTCCAGATCAAATTTCTGTTCCATGAATAAAAATGTAGAGTTTGCGTAAGAACAGGTTTCCTGTGCGTAAGAACATGATGCCCAGCCACATGATTAGCCGGATGCTGCAAACAACCAGACAGAATGAGAGACACTTCAGAGCTGATCTAAGGATAACAAAGCCTAAGTGCCATCTTCCTTCACTCGTATCCCATCTCAAAAATGTTTGCAACTGAGTAGCTTTCTGTTTTCCTGTTGCGCAAACAAATTGCTTATTTCACAATTATTTCAACCTGGATTGTGTTATGGGTGATTGGTGGGTAACTGGCAAATACTATCGCTGCCAAAGTGGTAATCCTTAAAAATGAGATACTGAAATCACACTTTCACAGTTCTCAGTGCCACTCCAGAGAATGTAAAAATAAATGTCAAGCTAGACAAAATGCTTGGAAACTGGGTCAGCAGCAGTTTGTATGGATGAGATGTCTTCTGATGATAAGCACAGACCAGTGGCTTTAGAAACGAATGACCAACAGCTTTATCTCCAAAAGTCTTCCAGCAAGCTTGGAGCACCTATGAAGATAATTCAGTTTATTTAATCTATTCCCTTGCATGAGGAATCATAATTCATCTGGGTTTTTTTCCATTCATGCTAAGGACATCAATGAAAGCAATACAGCTGCACCAAAATGCCAAGTGGGTGATACAGAACAACTAATTCTCATATGCTGGATGTTCAAATCCTTTGATAGTTACGTATGTCCAAATTTTATAGATGCTACTATCTTAAGGTGCAACCTAACTATGCCAGGAACATAATTTAGCAATTGGTAAACTCCAAAGTCTCACAGACAGATTAGATAAATATCATTATCCTTGGTGCTTGAAATAAGCCAGTGTATGCCAGAACACTCTGACAGCATCTGAAAGGGATATGTCAGTACTTACCAAGAAGGGGAAATGAGGAGAAAATCACGTAACACAAGACTCCGGCATTCCCATACCCATACTTCTAAAAATTCATAAAAGTACTTCTGAACTCCCATTACAACATCTAATTATACACATCTTACAGACACTGTAATTATTTCACCAATATGAGAGGAGAAATCTAAAACAGAACTCCACAGCTTCAAGATGCAATCTTCTACACTTTGAGGTATTAATGGACAAATCTCAGCATTATTCGGCATCCAGTCCACCTCTGCAAGCTGCTTTTTCCTACAGGAATAGTTTAGTGAAAGCTTTAGCTACAAATGGAAAGAAACATGAACTAAAGATGACAGGATTGAAACTTAAAAACAGGCCACTATAAAAAGTGGTGCTTTCAGTGGCACCTTTTACAATCATTGCTTCTCGAAAAAACAGTTCTCACAAGAGACAGCTAACTATATTTGCAAGGCTGGCAATATTTGTCATCACTGTACTGAAGTTGAATAAAAAGATAATTTATGTATACCCTCATCTATTTCTAGGTGGAATTATCATTATTCCAATTACAATTTTCTTTTTACCACAGACATTATGATTTTTATTCATGGGACATTTTTAGTGTTCATAAAAGCCATGCAAACGCTTCCTTTCCAGATCAGGACATTTTCATTTACATCTTCTTATGAGAGAATATATTCTCTATTATAAAATACCCAAATTCTTAGACTAAGGAAAACTTTCCCAGCACCTGGCACCAAAGCCTAACAGTACAATGCCCAGTGATATCACTACAGATACATGCAAGGCTTTTGGCTCAGATCACATCCTGGACATTCATGGCCTAAAGGATTAAATTTGCCAATTCCTTTTACTCCTGTTTTACAATGTCACTGGAATACCTCAGTTTTCCCTTACTGTGATATAAAATTATAGAAACAATGTACTTCTTTCTCAGTAATTTCTTTCCTCTTTTAAATGTTACTAACATAAGAGATTTTTTTTTTCTGTAAACATACAAAAACTATGCCCTCCAGAGTCAGTGTATCTCTATCAAATGTTAAAAAAAACAGAGTAAAGTAACTTGACTTTTATCACAGCACACATCCCACGGAAAGGGAAAAAAGAAGGCACTGTTCTTCTGTTGCTGCCACGCTCTGACAGATGTTTCCATACTACATAATGGGGGAAAAAAAGGCACAATTTAACGCTGATGGGATTGAATGGGACTAGGAAATGTTGAGAATGCAAGAGTTCAAAGCCCTCTTCCATCCTCAGGTATGAAAAGCCAAACCTCTCATGTTCTTTGAAACTTTTTAGTCAAGCTGTTTTACAAGTTCGACTTCTCAAAGTGATAGTCAGACATGTTAGATACTATACTTGCCACTGTTCATGAAATAATAATGCTTTCTATCCCATGATTCTCTTTTACAGAAACAGCAGAACATAAAATCTTGGGGAAGTGTCATGGTAAAAGTACAGGCTTAATTTTGTTCTCACCTGATTATACTAAGTTGATTGCAGGTGAGTTACTTTTAATATACAATCATATGAGACCAGCATCAAGCTTGATAAGTTAGGAACAGATTTGGACTCAGGCAGTCAAATCAAAATATCTAAACTTGTTAATTTTTATATTTTATTGACTTTACATATTTATATATTTTAGTGGGCTCGTTTAATGCATTGCAGTAGCTGGGCAATATGATCAATAAGGTGAAATTGAAGCTAGGAGAGGCACAACCCCACAAAACTTCAGAATGCAGAATAAGTAGAAATGAAAATATTTAAGTTAAAATGTTCTCAGATGGGATAAAATTACTTTATATGTCTAAAATGAATGAGAAATCACAGAGCCCATTAGAGTGCGATTTTATCAACAATGTTTTTCTTTTGCAATATAGTGAAGCATTTTTTCGTCAGTCCACTTATCTTTGTCCCACTCTTTTCCTTTAGGCCTACAGACTTATTCACATACTTAGGATTAGGCACTGGAATGAATTAAACAATACAACGGTTTCTGCAAAACTGGTAATTTTCAGTATGCTTTATCTTCTTTCCCTTCCCCCTTCACGCTTCTTCCCCCTACAGTTTGGAAATACTTACTGAGCCAAACATTTAAGCTTTGCCTAAGCAAAAGAATCACTGATGATCTGTCAAGAAACTGAGGAGCATCAGTGCCATTTCTAATGCGGAGCCTGAGAGGCAGCCCACAGAGCTGCAAACACGCCAAGAGCTCCACCTTGACTGAGGCAACCTCTGCATTACTCAGGTAAGTAATAATGCTAAATGATTTCATCTGTCTTGCAGTATTCCACATGCTTTGCAGAAAAATTATCAAATAAAAGATAATCGACATGGCTCTGCATGTGCTATTACAAGTGGAAGTTTGAAATGGGGAAGAATTGATAGGTTTTATAGCTCTTACAGAGCCACCTAAGATCGGTTATCAATATCTCACGTCACAGTTCAAAGGTTCAATATATTTGATCCTGCTAGGGATAGACAAAGGCTCTGAGCAATGATCAAAACCCAGGATGGATATTAGGAAAAATTTCTTCACAGAGAGGGTTATCAAACATTGGAACAGGCTGCCAAGGGAAGTGGTGGAATCGCCATCCTTGGAGATATTTAGAAGATGGATTGATGTGGTGCTGAGGGACATGGTTTAGAAGTGGTTTTGTCAGTGTTAGGTTGATGGTTGGACTCAATGATCCTAAAGGTCTCTTCCAACCTAAGTGATTCTATGACACCTCCAGCCACACATCTCATTGGCAGCCCCCCCTCCTCATGTCTCCCTCAGAGCATGTCCTCCCTGCCTCTCCCCCCAGCGGCGGCTGCCACTCCAGAGGCACACATGCTGCTGTGGCTGGCACACGATGGGATGCTCAGACCAGTTTCAGAGTGGTCTGGACCCCGCTGTGACCAGCACAGGGCACCCTACAGCCCCCACTGCCAACCCCTGCCACGTCTGCCCCATACACTTCCCCAAGCCGCTCTGATACATGGTGTTACCTCCTGAGTTTCGGTTATTGTTAGCTTGCTGCTTGTTAAAAACAAAAGAGTCTTGCATTATCATTTATATATAATTCTTCTCATTTATAAACAGTTCAATGCACAAATGCATATATACAAGAGTCTATACCTCTGCTAAGGTTTGAATTTATTTCTAAGTAAGCCGGGTAGAAGTTCTCAAGCGCTTTCCCACACAAACCTATCAGACTTATATAGCTGTCATCACTAGGCAGAAGAATTGTTTATGACATGGAAAATGCCTACTTTTTTAAATACTCTGCAACACAGATACCTCTGCATGCACTAGCAGAGTGGAAAAGAAATCTAAACAGGACACAAAGATTTCCATTAAGGCCAGAAATGGAAAACAAAGAGTAATAATAATTCAGTTATGAGGCTAGAAAAAGGTAATAAATATCACTACATATTCATAGTGTTACTTAATTAAATAATAATAATTATTAAACCCCAGTATTTCGCAACATTCCACTTCCTCACTTTTCAGTGATTCGTGTTGCAGAAAAGCTTAAAAATGAAGGAGCACTGGGCAGGCAGAAGTCTGCACCCAAACTGAGCTCCACTGGGCTCTGGATGTATTTGTTTCTCATTCATAACAAAAAGCTCCTCCTGCTGGATTGTGTGAGCTAGTCTGCCTCCCAGATGAGCACAAAACTCAGGTGAGTATAAAACTACAGATTTACAGAGTAGAAATATGTACAACTAGGGCATCAATGTTAAGAAAACACTGAGGAAAGCTAAGCTAAGCTTTGTTAAGCAAAGCAAAGCATCGCTGAGTTATAAAGCATCGCTATATTCCACAGTGGCAAAGCCACAGGTTTCATTCATGTCACTCAGTAACCGTGACAACTGCCCACTAATGCTGAAGAAACAAACTTAAAAGAAATCTGTTTGACGTTTCAAGGTGAAATACTCTATCAAGGTGCCCTTGTTTGTCCAGAAACTCTGAAATGAGACATTAAAACAAGCAAAAGTCAAAGTGACTTTCAGATTTTCCTTTTGATCTTGGTAAATAAGGAAATGAAATTCCAAATAAAAATTCCATTGTTTACAAAACTAAGTCCATTTGATTACATCAATAATAAAGATAATTTCATTTAAAAATTTGTTGGGATTTTTTAATGGCATTGTTCCTTTAAAGTCTTCCCTTGGAGAAACTAAAATCTACTGCTTTAAGCACTTCTTTTAGACAAATAAGTAGGTCCACTGACCCTAGAAATAAAACACTTCACACCTCCTGATGTGTCATTAATTCCATACTCTGGGGAGGTTATGGAAAAATAATAATTAAGGTACTGCCAGAAAATGGTCTCAGATTTAAGGCCGTTTCCTTAGCTACCATTTGATGTGTTAGATATTTTCCTTTTATTGAATGTGTAAATCAATGGTCACTATTTTTTAATGGGGATAGTAAATAGCTTTTTGATTTACATTGCCAACTTTAAATGTGGACACACATCTCCGCTCAATAATAATATTCTCTTGAAATGATAGCCTAGATATCAAACAAAAGCCTCAAACATAGATTCTTCTTATAATTTTCCTCTGTGAATGCTAACTTTTCTATAAGAACTTTCAAACCACGTAAGATTTGCACTTCAGTCAGGGAGTTTTCACTTAATACTCCAACCTTTGAAATCTTGAAGAGAAATTTGCTTTCTTCTCTGAAGAATTAATGTATGGCAGGAACGTTGAAAAGGTAGCTAAAATTCCCTAAGAACAGTAATACAGCATGATCTTTCTTACACCTTTCCCATTGCTTTTCTTGTTTTCTTCTTTCTTTATTTTTAGATTTGCAAAGCAAGGATAAACAAAGACACTGCTCTCAGAATGCTGGGTTATTTGGCACAATTAAATGTACTCTGTACTACTGTACAGAGAAATGTCACATCATGGTAAGATTAGTTACTAGCAGCACATAATATAGTTTCTTTCCTGTTCTCATTTAAATCATTTCACAGTAATTTACTTATTCAAAGGCTTATTTAAGACAGGTGATATTGTGTCGCAGTAGTCAAAAATTTGGCCTTGAATTTCCTGGTTTTACTGCTTAAAAAAATCCAAAGGCATTTTTCTTGTCTTCCTGTAGGACCCAATTTACCAAAAACGAGAACAGTGACAAGAAGACACTACTACAGCATTTCTAGTCTATTTTGTCTTCTCTCTGACGTACTTCCCTCTTCAAAAAAGCTAGCGAGGCTAGATGATACAGAAGCACTGTTAAAACCTGTTGTTGTGCGGAAAGAAGACACCCTCCGTACAGACTGTAAGACTTAGATGCCTGGAGACAAAAGACCCTTGAAGAGGGAAGAGAGAAGGAGCTGGGAGGAGTGGAGCAAAGGGTCTTGAGCGTCACCACACTACCTTCTGGAATGTGATCACCCTTATTCCTCAGGGGAAATGAGAGCAGCAGCTTCCCAAACACTGTCGATTCAGTGGGACATTTACATTTTGGCAACAGTGGTATAAAACTCATCTCCCTGAGCCCTCCGTCCTCTTCCATAGCATGTTCCCATGCTAACATATGCAAGGAAAGCTAGTGGACAACCCCTCAGAAACAGCCTTTTCAGGGAAATTCTCTTGTGAGGGCAGTAAGACTATTACAGTATCTCTGGATTGTTGAAAGAAGACACAGTGCTCGCCGGAGTGAAAAGGATCTTCCGGATGGTCCGATTCTTTTCCTTATTTACACTTGCTCAGTGAATGCTCCCATTATTGAAGCTAGACCAGCTGCCTGCTACTACCGATATGTGAGAAGAATCAAGTTGTGCAAGGCTGGTGAGATGCTTTCTCTACATAAATATCAGGGGTTTGCAGTAACCCCATGCTAAAATAAGCTTCTATTTACTATTCCAGTACAAATGCTTTTCTGTAGCAGCAATTTTAACTCATGATGCACACATTAATGAAATGTTACTGTTACTTTCATCAAAATGGAGTGCTAATATGATGCAAAATTCTATTGATGTTTCATTTTCAGTTTGCTGTTTTCCAGAGGTGTCTTCCGAGAATAAGGAACTAAGATGCAGCATCCAGAGCTACTCATTCTGCCAGCAAGCTCCCCAATCAGCTCTGCCAAGAACAAGTGCATTCTGATGCAAACATTCCTCTTACTTCTTCTCCTGAGACAACGCGTTAACTACAGCTTATGGCAATCAAGAAAAATGTGTGTTGATTTACTTCTGAAGTAAAGACAGATCACTAACTACTGTGGACTTTGGTTAAACACGCTGCATGCCAGCACCTTCTCTTTTTGATGTAAATCTTTATGTTTTGTACTGTTCTGTGAAAGGTGGGAAACAGATGAACAGTGCAATGGCATAGTATGTATAGTATTCACAGGGTAGGGAATTAACTAGGGCCTTTCATACATCCAACTAACAATTTTCCTTGTGTGGCAGTACTGTTGTACTAGTATGTTTGGTAAGCCTGTCCCTTGAAAAAAAGACCTCTGGAAGAAGATGAAACTTGATTTAAAAGGGAAAATGGTCCTAGTTGTTGGGGGCGGGGGGTGAGGTGTTGGTGGATGTTTTTTCTTATCAAAAGACCTGGCTCTTTTGGCACATCCTGATCACTTCTCAAATTGTTCTTTCCCAAGCACATTCTTGAAGTGTCCTTGCATCTTCAGGCTCAGCACTGTTCACACAAATCTTTCTGCTGCCAAACCAAAGATAACCTTTATCTCTTATTGCTATACTGCTTCCCATGCAGTCAAAAAAAACCCCACAAACCAACCCAAACAAGAAAAAAACCAAACAAACAAAAAAAACCCCAACAAAAAGCCCCAGAAAACAAACAAATAAAAAAAAAGACCAAACAAAAAAAATCTTTAGATTGGCTTTGCTTCAGACAGAAAAAGACTATTTTCCCCTGATTTCTGGTTTACTCACATGCAGATTACACCCTGTTTTGTCCTAACTCTTTTGTCTGCAATCATCAAGGCTGGAAATGTATCCTTTTTAGGTGAAAGTTACGATTGTCCGATGCTAGAGTCTGTGGCTGTTTTACCGAGAATCCTAAGACACAAAAATTAAAAATACGTATGTTCTCTCCTCCTTCTAAATTTGCTTTTTACTTCCTTTATTTATTTACCTTAAAAAAACCCCAAAACCTCTACACCTTTTTTCTGCTTGTCTTTCATCTTTCTCCCCAACATTGTGAATGTTGCACAACCTGAGGTTTCTTCCCCCTTTCAGTGCTCTCTTCTACTGAAGGAAAGTAGTATTTCCTACTTCTGAAAATGACTTCTCAGTTTACAGTACAAACTCTGAAGACAGAGCTCAAGCTGGAAGAACAGCTACTGGGCACGCACAACGTACACTCATGTGAAAGCCGCCAGGCTGGGTGGAAGAGATGTGCACCCAGAGCCTTCACACCCTACCTAGGAAGATAAACCCATTGCTGCTGGTAGAGCACACTGCTGCTCCCTCCTTTCCCATGTGACTGGATTTCCTTCCAAAGGAAATGGCAATGCAGAAAGAACAATACGCACCCAGGTCTTGTCAAAACATGCCCTTCAGCCAGGATTCAATCACAGGTATCAGGTCTACAATGCGTACCATAGAGTAAATCAGATACAGTCTCTCGGTCATAAAGAGGCTGACTTGCTTTCTCATGCTCTCTTTCTCTGAGGCCTTCTTCTTGCTCAAGAACAGCAACAACAAAGACCATTTAAGAAACCGTTAGGCTACGTCACAATGGCCAACCATTTGTTGGAAATAGGGAGAGTAGTTTCAAAAGAGCTTCAAACAATCTGAACTAGATAATCTTGCTAGGCTGCTGGTGGACTCAACCTCTTGCCAAAATGAATCTCCAACTTCTCAAAGATGAGACTAAAGAGTTTATTAAATGATTCAAACACAGGAGGGTCCAGAAGGCCACCCAGGAAGCGAAGGGTTTGAGGAAACATACAGGGAGGGAGATGACAGCTCGTCTCTGAGGTAGATTATTAAACACATAACACACCTACAACCAGTTGTACTGTACGGGCTAGACAGGAACAACTTCAGACAATCAGCCTACGGGGGGGTACAAAAGGACAAGTAAAGCTTCTCAACCACCACCAAACATACCAGCTACAGAAACAGAAACTTCTACCCATTCAAGAGTCAGAAAAACTTATTTTGGAGAAAAAATGACTGCCAAAATTTCAAAAACATTCATGTGGTTATACTATGTGAACACCTAAAATGTACTGAACATTTAAGCAATGGCGATTTTTCACCTAGTAATTAGAGTTATAAAAACCAGGGAGTGTTGTGCAGCACATTATTTTTAAGTATCCTGCAGATCATACAGAAAATACCACACCAACTTGCCTCGGTTTAATCATATGAAACCTCCTACTGAAATAGGAGTAAAAGCACCAGTTATGCTGGTGAATGAATGGAGCACCTCTCCTATGAGGATAGGCTGAGAGAGCTGGGGCTGTTCAGCCTGGAGAAGAGAAGGCTCCGGGGAGACCTGATAGCAGCCTTTCAGTATCTGAAGGGAGCCTACAGGAGAGCTGGAGAGGGACTCTTTGTCAGGAAGTCTAGTGCTAGGACAAGGGGTAATGGTTTTAAATTGGAAGAGGGGAGATTTAGATTAGATATTAGGAAGAAGTTCTTTACTGTGAGGGTGGTGAGGCACTGGAACAGGTTGCCCAGGGAAGTTGTGGAGGCCCCATCCCTGGAAGTGTTTAAGACCAGGCTGGACGGGGCTTTGAGCAACCTGCTGTAGTCAGAGGTGTGCCCGCCCCTGGGCGGGGGGGGGGGGATTTGTGATCTTTAAGGTCCCTTCCAACTCTAACCATTCTATGATTCTATGATTCTATGATTATAAACCAGTCCTTCCCTCACACATGAAAGACAGCTGTCCATCGAGAGTACCAATTTATTCCACCCAAATCTGGAAAAAAATTAACTCCTTATCCACTGAAAATATTAAAAACTCTACTTTCAATACAATTCAAGCAGTGATAACCATAAGATCAATAAATACAGTGCTGACGTGCTACACTTCTGCTTCCCTTCCATTACTAATGCCAGTTGTGATCACACCATTTCTCAGTAGGACTGATGCCATGCAGCATTTAGTTTTCAACATTGACAAAAAAAAGGTAACAAAAATCTGTAACACACATCAGTTTTCTTCTAAGTAAAAGAAAACCAAAGCTCAATTCTTTGCCTGATTCACATTTACACAATCAGGTAAAAAAAGACTGTTTTCTGTAAGGTAATCCATATCATCTTGAGATTATTTGCTCAACACAAGGGAAAACCAGGTTTTCTCTTATCCCTTATGATAGCCTGAAAATGAATCAACTATTAATGTATATATATAACTTCATGAGGATATTCTCTTTAGAAGCCATATTTTGCAAGATAATAATTGTTTTGAAATGAGAAACCTCTTTTACAGGCTTCCCTAGGAAAACAGGAAGATCTAGTGCTTTGCAGAAGGCTCCAGACATCTTTACAGTACAGGCAACATATTTATAGGGATGGTTTATCTCACGAAGCCATTACTCACCTATTGGCAATTGCAGAGACCAAATTCCTTCCCAACTGTGAAACATCCCCTAGCAACTTCAGGAGCTGTTTATATACATGAAAATAACATTGAGATCACATTTAAAAATTTTAAACTCCGCCCAGCCCAGCTTTGGTTTTTGTGACGACCTATGCACAAGTCGTCTTCTACTCTTTATACAGGGATTACAAGCCATGCTGATTACCCATAAACTTGAACAAGCCAAGAAATGGTAATATTTGTACAGAAGAAGAGTATATGCATAACATGTCTCTGATACTATGAGAGTTTGGGGGAAAAATTAGCAATTATCAATCACTCAGGTAGAAATAAAATTACGTTACTGATTTATTCATAATGACTTCTAAAATAGTTTTTTTCATCAGTGCTGGTTGGTTTTTTCATCCTTCAGCTTTCCCTAGATTTAAATCAATATATACTAGTGAAGAGTCAGTGTTTCGCAGGAACTTACCAAGAACTAACAGAGTTCTTTCTGTTTATTTTGCTGTCTGGACTGCAGCTGCCCATGGTGAATGAAAAGGTGCCTGTCTCTCGTAAATATATGCTGTTGGTGTAACTTCTTCCACTGACCCTTTTTTCAAGACTAATGACTTTCATTTCTAGTATAGCATCTTTCAGTATTTGTTCACTCAACAAAGCTACAGCAGCATATCAGTCTAAACACACTTGGTGTCTGGCCTTCAGTGCTCATGAAACATGAATTTAAATACAAGGTAAAACATGTCCTTCAAAGTCAGTCATATTTTACACTGGTCTTCTGTTACAGAGGAATTCGGTCCTTAGTGGCCTGGGGTTTGGGAGAGCTGGAGGCTACTGTCTTAGGTGACATTTAGTTTCTCAGTGTTACGAAAGCGCATACAGGCATACATTCAGGCAAAGCAATGACCCACACAATTTCTCTAAACAGTTTAAGTTTCTGAATGCACAAAATCCTTGCAGAAATGCCCAGGAAGAACTCTATTTTAAGGCTGACATTCTAAACTCAGCCTCAAAAGGTATCTGCAGTCATGTTTTCCTCTAAAAGCTGGTGTTCAAAATCAGTCAGAAATTTCAGACAGAATAATTATTTAACCTTCAGACTTCTTGGCAGTTTTTGCTTGCTTTTTCTGTGCACATTTAAGATAAAATGTGGTTCTTGAAGAAATCAGTCCTTGGCAGTCCTGTTTTTCATCACCAACCAAGTTATCTGCAAGAAAATGTCGCCTGCCCTTGTAAAGCAGGAATCTCGAATACATCACATAATATAAAGAACTTTTTTTGAATGGTTGGATTTAGTATTTTTTTCTCAACAGGTAAAATAATTAAAATGGATGCACAGATAAAAGTCATCATACATAAAACATGTTACATTATAATGAAGTGTATGTGCGGCTCACATAAACGTAACTGGACTATACAAGGGGGTGGCTACAGAGGACAAACCTAGAAACAGTAGAAGAAACCAACCATACCTGGTCCTCATTCAATGACATATTTTCTTTCTGGTTTGTGGGGTTTTTTTCCAAAAAATAAATGTGTATTTGTGTTGATTTGCTAGCACCTAGCTAGCACCTAGCTCATTTGTGATGATCTTTAGGACTTAAGCATGACTTAGGAATTCTGATCAATTCTATGATGTCAGCATGTAGCTTTTACTTAAAAACTGTAAACCAAAAAAGGCTATCCATCATGAGAGGCTTCCAGTAGGGCAAAGGGCAATTGCAAAGCCTCAACCTTGGACATTGCAACAGTGGTTATGATAAGAGGAACCAGGAATTTTTTCCTGCCTCTTAAGAGGAGAATGAAGAATGGAATTTCCTACCAAGGCAGAGAACAAAGCATGGGAATTTTAAGGATACCTGGCATTGGACAGAGAATATCTTTGATTCCTTCTCACATCTCTTCAGATTTGGATATCTAGAAACTATCTAGAATTATGTATCTATAGAAACAGTTAGACATTTTGAATTTGAAAATGTACAGTTGCACCTGACAGAGGCTGTAAGGAACTGGGACAAGATGATGCGTGGATTTGAAGCTGAGCCATCATGCTTGTAGTGGCAGAGGGAGCAGCAATCACAACTGGGAAATATGGGAAAAGCAATATCCCACACTTTAAATGACACAGGACTTATGAGCACCCAGTGGAAAATTTTGTGTTATATAGAATACAGCTACCTGTATTTCAGGTAACTAGATATTTTAGAATTACTGAAAGCTCTCATATGTTTCTTTTTCCTCATACTTTTTTTTAAACACATGCCACATACTTTATTTTTTAATGAGCACAGAACAAAGGCCAGGTGTATTCCCCTAATGGGAATATGACTATGAAATGAAAATATGAGTGTTCAGTCTTAATTTTTCATCTGCTGAACTCATGAAAAATCCAGAATGAGGCCTCCCAAACTGTGGATGGCACATAGACACTCTCAGGTTCCTAGAGCTGCTGCTGCTGTTGCCAGATGAAGCATTCAAGCAGGAATGTTTTAAAATGCCTGATCCAGAGCTTTAGAAACATTGTTCTAGAAACTACAAATATACACTCAAATCGGCATCTGGAACATCAGCTGCTTTCCTCCTGCATTTGACACTGTCCCTTCTGTAGCAATTCAGCCGGCATTACGTGAGGCAGCACAAACAGCAAGACTTTCTGCTAAACATTAGTTCTTTCACATGGGTAAATCAACTCACCAAACATAACTGAAAGAGATGCAAAATATTATTCTAGTCTCCATTACATTGATTTCACAGTAGCATAACTATTAGGATGTTTCCAGATTGACTTCTGATGTGTTATTTTGCTGATAGTTACTGGATTGGATTTAGATTTGTTCAGTGATGAAAATGAGAATTCAGAAGTACTCAAATGAACATTTAGAAACACTGAAGCGGGGGATGGTGGGTGGAGGAAGATCTGAATATGTGCCTGCTTCATCCCATTTATCCTGCAATGCTCGTGTATCTCTTTGAAGTGCTGGTATGGGGGAAGAAACTGCATTACCCAAATACCATTTACATAATCAGTTTTTCCACATTTAAAGAAGACATTTCTCTCTGTTTTTACTTTATTTTTTTCCTTGTAATCATACTCCTGTGACAATGAACGTAAAATACATTTTAATTTCCTCCATCCTTCCTACTTCAAAAAAAGAGGTCACCTCTAGCAAAGCAAGTATTACCTTTCTGGCACTGACAGAAAAAACTGTACACTGACTGGCAATTCATTATTTTGCTTCTGTTTGAATCCCTTCCCTATCCTTGAGAGGAAAGAAATCTCTAGCTGCTATTTACAGTTCCAAAGCTCCAACCAAGTACAGATAGCTTGATGTATATAAATCATATTTCTATGCCCAGGTTCTGGGGACCACATAACACAAAATAATGTGCATATCCATTTAGACTTTTGTTGCAGCTGAAAAGAGAAGGTGTATCTACTTGAAGATTATATTCACAAAGTGCTCTTGAAATTAAGGCTCTGATGCATCTGACAGAAGCAGCGGGTCTGGATTGTGCTGCAAATCTCTATGTATCATTCCATGCATCTGGTTATTTCTGTGTTTGCTATCATCGCTCTCCAGTATCATACAAAGGCAGATAAACAAAAAATTTCAGTGTTTTCACACTGTGTAATGATTGGATATTACCCTTACACTCACCAAGAGTAAAGTATTCATTAGTGTCATTTTTTTAGGTGTCAATGTCATAGCCTGGATCCCATGAGGGAAACCTTCAATTCAATCACAACTAAGCAGAATTACTTTCTGTGGGTTGCTACACATGTTAATGCCAACCTTCAGAGCATTTCACCAGCCCTTCATCGCTCGGTGCTCTCTCCACCAGCACTGAGAACGGATCAGTGCTGGTAACCCTTAAAAGAGAGGCGGAGAAAACAGCTCCAGAAATGTGTAATATCCCACTGTAATATCTTTAGACTGAGCACCTGCTGCTCTAAATCCTATTTAAGATTGCGGCTGCTAGGATATACAAGCATCAGGCTCCCCGTCAGCTCCCCGTAGGGCTCTGAGCCGTGCCCCCGTCTCACCGTGCAGAGCAGCTGGCAGCCCCCAGCACTCACTCCTGTGAGCCAACGCTGAGCAAAGTGCCTGCTGCACAGGGCTGTGTGGAAGAGGAGAACAGGTCTGTCTGCAGTGATTGCAGCCAGACCCCGTATGTGCACATCCTGAGTCAGCAAAAAGGTACCCCATTTCTTGGTCCAGATGACAATTTAAGTGTCACTGAGGATAAGGCATGCTCTTCCTTTTCTCATCGTACTGATGGCACAGAAGCTCATTATCATCATCCTTTGACCTAAAATATACTGCCTTCTCCATACCCGCTTTCTCTCACATCCATACGGATTAAGCATCGGAACAGGCTGCCCAGGGAAGGGGTTGAGTCAACATCCCTGGAGGTATTTAAGAGACGTGTAGACATGGTGCTGAGGGACATGCTTTAGTGGTGGACTTGGCAGCGTTAGGTAAATGGTTGGACTTCATGATCTTAAGGGTCTTTTCCAGCTTAAAGGATTATATGATTCTATGATTATAGCCATCCTCCGAATAACCAGCAGCACAGGCACGCATCAGACCAGCCACTCTGTTCCCCGATTTGTCAGTTTACATGTCTCGCTACAGGCAAAGCTACTCTGCAGGTGAGCAATCACACCTTTGATAACCTCAGCCAAATGGGAACACTCCGATTTCTTTCTTAGCAGTTTTTCTACGCTATTTAACTATTTCAGCCAACAGCGTGAACACATCTCTTACGCACCCGCAAAGGCTTGTCCAGCTGGAAGGACTGCCAGAGCCAGCTCCCGATCAGCAGACTAGCAGGCAAAAAAGGTGGTGGTGGCAGCAGTAGCAGTGCCACTCGCACGACATCGCTGCCAGTTTGCCAGCCCTTCCCAAGCTCTGACAGCAGCGCGGGGTCCTTCCTCAGCCCGCCCCGCACAGGCTTTGCATATTCTTTGTCACTTCTGCCTTCCTCTAGGCTTGTACATGCTCCCAAGTCAATGCTGGACAGGAATACCCTCTCTACAGCATTACCTTGCTCCATCTCAAAGCGGTCCTCAGAGGTGTTACACCGCTACTGAACTGCAATAAAGTAGGATGCTGCCAAAACGCTGCTGCAACAAGCGATCGATTCTGCTTTGCAAGAGCTCCCTGAAAAATCTGAGAGGTAAATGCTCATGACGGCCACTAGTCTGCAAATATGATCCAATGAGGAATTTCCAGTACTTCCACCAAAGTTACAGCAGTTGTTACAAGTAGCTGAATGTATTCTCCTACAGGAAAAACCTTCACTTTTTACTATCAATATAGACAAAACAGTAGTTTTCAGCTGTAAAAGCTGCTTTACAGAAACATACAAAAGATGCCAGATGAAGTAATTCACTATTCCATTTTACCTCAAAAAAGTACACTATTCCTGGGGAGAAGGAAGATATTTTATTAAATTTCATGTTCTGAAAGTGGTAAATTGATTCTTTCTCACATTAAAGGACCTCAAGTGGGAAGCCAAGATACTAAGTAGAGAATTCAACAGTTCTTGGTTTCTGAGACCAAGGCTTTTCTGTGTCCCTTACTGTTTTTAAAGCACTGAAATAAAAATTAATTTTTTTTTTAAATAATTGCAATGTGGCATGCAATTTGGCTAAATACATTATGTCTTGGAAATCCAGTGTAATCAGAGCTAAATAAACATTACTGCTGATATATTTAATAATCTGACTTTTTTTATTCATCTGAAAGCAATCTACTGAAGGCTTCATCACAAATCTGAACAAAGTTGCTAACAGACGGTATCTGTATCTCATCTGAAATGTAAATGAGTCATTCTTGTCTTTTGGGGGACTAGGACAGAAGAGACTGCTCTTCAGTCTTGTGGTTAAAAATAACTTTCCACTCGTCACACACAATATCCCCTTTAATGATCCCTGCTTAGTATTACTTTCATGATGACCTATTAAACAAATGGGGACATGACGCATCCTCCAAAATTCAAGGGAAGTAAGATATTTAAAATAAAAATAAACACGTGTAACGCAAGACCGGGTATTGCATTACATCTAAAAATATCATACTAAGATTCAGGTACTATTAAAAAAAGGACAAAATAGGTGCGTGAGATGCTGCTTTGAACTACTGCCATTCCTGGATGCCGCTCCAGGGAAAATTTCCTACTCAGCTTCAGGCCTTGCCAAACGTTGGAATTATTCCAGCTGGTTCCTCAGCTGTTCTCCCTTCCCTTAGAGTAAGCTGAAAAGCCATTACCCTGTGAGTGTGAGGAGGCTAGATCATATGTCACCTTTTCCTGTATTCATACAAATATCTTCTGATAATCATGATAAAATGCTTGCCCAAGCACAATAGATTAATGATTGCAACACATTCACTCTCAACTGAGCTCTTCTACGGTAGTTTATCAACATTAAAACTATGTAAATGTCAAACTGGACAACAGCGATGCATCATCCGGGAATTTCTAATGGTGGTAATCTAATTACAACCTTTATAACATTATTTTCTCACTGCAAGAGGTTTGAACTGTAATGAAGAACTCAAGAACAATCTTAAAGAAGGCTTCTTTGTAGCTTTTAAACCAGTTTTCTGGACTGGAGATGGAACAAAGCCTTTCGCTAGGAGGACAGATAGGCAGATGGGATGAGAGATGCTGTTCTGGGAAAGATTCCACTCTGGATACATCGCTGGAAAGAATCACTGCCTCACATCCTGCTTGCTCCATTCTGGGACTCACGCTCACTAAGAGGCAAGTAGAAACAGACAGCCTCTTCAGCTGTATCTTCAGCTATATCTGAATTAACTCAAGTACCAGAGGCTGCATCAGTGTACTAACTACAATGTTATAATGGGATTAATTTACTGCATTGACAAGGTCCACTGTCAGTGATTCCCAAACCTTTGGGATCAGATAGGACTGCCCACCATAAAATTACTAGGCAGCAAGGTGGGGAAGAAGCTCTCACAAACCTGTGGTGATTATGTTTTATTACTGCACAATGATTTCTGATCTGCTTTACTTAAGATATTTGTATGCATTCACAGAAATTACATAGTTCAGTCATTAAGGTTGTTTTTATTTTTTTTAATATTATTTTTTCTCCAGTAGTAGAAACCTTTTCTTTTTAACAAAACTTGAGAGACATAAACTAGCATATTTTGTAAGTTGCCTAAATATTTCAGGTATGCACTATCCTACAAGTTTAACTGAAAATTAGTACAACAGTAATTTAAAAATCATAATGAATTATTTGAAATATTTCAGAATTTATAAACAAGTTTAACTGTACCATGAATAGACAAGCCATGTCCTACTGCTTTTCCTGCCCTCAAGAGTCTCATCCAAAATGATTTGATAAATAACACTTCTCTGAATATTTAAACCATTCCAGAGAAGACGTAGATATGCTCCTTTGAAGATCTACCTGATAAAGCAGATGCAACTATTTTTAAGGACCAGTGACAGACTGCTAATCTGCTAGCAAGCAGTGGAATACCATGCCATGGTGGAGTCAGAGACTACAGTAGTATTGATGCTAGAGCAGACAAAACTGTGGAAAAACTGAGGATGGGAAGCCTAAGAAGTAAGGGACAGAGACACGGCCCAAGGGGGCAGCAGGGAACCTTGACTATGGGGTTTCTGCCTAGGAGGACTTAAAAAGGAAGAATTACTGAGAGAGAAGTTTGGGAAAAACTTAGGAGATCCTTGGAGCAGAAGGAGTTGGGCATAGGAGTTGGGGTGTGTTGGAGGAGTGAGAGATTTGAGCTTTCGAGGAAAAGGGGTGGGAGTCCAGGAGCAGAAGACATTTCTGGATAACAAGGACCTAAGCTTCCACGGGGCCGCTTGGCAGCTGTGCCTGCTCAGGCACCAGTGCTACCATGGTTTCTCACCCCACCAGCCTCTTAGTGCCGCCTCTTCCCTAATTCATGGCTTTAGTTGTGAAAAATGTATAGCACAAAATATTAAAGTTCCATAAAATTAATTCCACACAGCAAATATTCCCAATATCTCTAGTCAGAGAAACAATGACACTAAGAAAGTGTCACTAGTTTGAGAACTGACAAATGTGATCTTCAAGTAATAATTTACTTAGTAGTAGGAAGAAACCTAACTAGAGCAACATTTCAATTGCTTAGACACAGCTATGAGTCTTTTACTGTGCAGCTGCAGTTTAGGTGATGGCTTCTTACGGGGGACCTCAAGGTTAAGACTGCTCGGGATGAAGGAGGGTTAAACCACCACAGTTTTAAACAAGTGTTGGGAGATCATTTAGCTGCTCTACAGTTCAGTAATGACGATGATACTTTGCCAGTTAAGGCGATACTGAAAAGGTAACTTCACTAAAAACCATTACATTAGGTATGTAAACTTTTTTTTTTTTTATTCCAAGTATAACAAAACACAGAAAAAACAACTGGGGAAAAAGCAAAAACTTCATTTTTATTACCACTAAGGCACTGAAGCCATCATATTTTCATCTATATTTCATGAGAATAACATTTTTAGGCATTTTTTTTGTCCAGAAATTTCTTTGCTTTAAAAAATATTCTACAGTTGTGACAAGTTTAATCTATTACTTCATATTGCATGACTTCAACAACAGACCTTGCCTAAAAAGAATGACTTCCTTCTGCATATTCTGCATTAAAATTAATCTATTCAAAACACACACCCACTCCTGCTAGCATTATTTTTTTTTCAAACACCGGGAGAGTGATATTAACATTAGTGTGCCAAGTGTCAGATTGTATTTAAAAATATATAAGATAAATTTCAGTATGCAAACTACTTGATGATGTGGGGTATTTAGGAAGCAATTTCCTTAACAGCAAGAAACCTTACTATAGCTGCATGACAATAAGACACAGCAGCCTGAATACACAATATTGTTGACCATCTGTACTTAAAAATCGTTCCGATTTTTATAACTCCTATAGTATTTTTTGCAGATTGTTGTTTGCCGTCCCATTTCTATCCATTGCCACTGAGTATACAAATAACAAGAGTTCAAAGTGTATTTCCTCTACACACAAAATGCATGCTGCTCCTTACCTACTCAACCGGGGATTTTATTTACCATCAGGTTACACTAACCTCCCTAACTAAGGATTACCCCCATAAAGAGGAAGTCAGGCAAAAAAAACAGGAGACCTGCATGGATACAAAAAGGAGCTCCTGGACACAGGCAAAAGACAGGAGGAGGCCTACAGAGGCTGGAAGCCAGGACAGGCAGCCTGGGAGGAATACAGAGAAACTGTCCCAGCAGCCAGGGACCAGGTTAGGCAAACTAAAGCCCAAATAGAGTTAGATCGGGCAAGGGACACCAAGGGCAACAAGAAAAACTTCTATGATTATGTCAATGATAAAAGGAAGACTAGGGAAGATGTGGGCCCTCGCCAGAAGGAAACGGGAGACCTGATCACGCAGGATGTGGAGAAGGCTGAGGTATTCGGTGACTTCTGTGCCTTGGTCTTCACCACCAATGGCTCTAACCACACCGCCAAAGTTGCAGAAGACAAAGACAGGGGCTATGAGAATGAAGAACTGCCCACTGTAGCTGAAGATCAAGTACAAGACCATCAAAGGAACCTGAAGGTACGCAAGTCCATTGGACCTGATGAGATCTATCCACGGGTCCTGAGGGAACTGGTGGATGAAGTTGCTAAGCCACTTTTCGTTATGTTTTAAAAAGTCATGGTGGTCTGGTGAAAAGGGGATCGGAAAAGGGGAAATGTAACCCACATTTTCAAAAAGGGAAAAAAGGAAGACCTGGGGAACTATAGACTGGTCAGTCCCACCTCTGTGCCTGGCAAGATCATGGAGCAAATCCTTCAGAAAACCCTGCTAAGGCACGTGGAAAACAAGGAGGTGATCAGTGACAACCAGCATGGCTTCACCAAGGGCAAGTCATACCTGACAAATCTGGTGACCTTCTATGACAAGGTTACAGTGTTGATAGATAAGGGGAGAGCAACAGGTGTCCTTCACCTGGATTTATGCAGAGCGTTTGACACTGTCCCATGTGAAATCCTGGTCTCCAAATTAGACAGACATTGATTTGATGGATGGACCACTCAGTGGATAAAGAATTGGCTGGATGGCCGCACTCAAGGGGTTGCAGTCAGCGGCTCGATGTCTGAGGAGAAGAACTTGGGGGTGTTGGTCGATGAGAAGCTCAACATGAGCCAGCAATGTGCACTTGCAGCCAGAAGGCCAACTGCATCCTGGGCTCCATCAAAAGAAGTGTGGTCAGTAGGTTGAGGGAGGTGATTCTACACCACATTCCGCTTTGGTGAGACCCTGCCTGGAGTACTGTGTTCAGCTTTGAAGTCCTCAGCACAAGAAAGACATGAACCTTTTGGAGTGGGTCCAGAGAGGGCCATGAAGATGATTAGAGGATTAGAGCACCTCTGCTATGAGGACAGGCTGAGAGAGTTGGGGTTGTTCAGCCTGGAGAAGAAAAGGCTCTGGGAAGACCATATAGGTCTTTCTACCGGAAAGATGGGGAGGGACTCTTTATCAGGGAGTGTAGCGATAGCATAAGGCATAACAGTTTTAAACTGAAAGNCTGGAGAAGAGAAGGCTCTGGGAAGACCATATAGGTCTTTCTACCGGAAAGATGGGGAGGGACTCTTTATCAGGGAGTGTAGCGATAGCATAAGGCATAACAGTTTTAAACTGAAAGAGTGTAGATGTAGATTAGATCTCAGGGAGAAATTCTTCACTATGAGGCTGGTGAGGTCCTGGAACAGGTTGGCCGGAGAGATTGTAAATGCCTCATCCCTAGAAGTGTTCAAGACCAGGCTGGATTGGGCTTTGAGCAACCAGGTCTAGTGGGAGGTGTCCCTGGCCATGTCGGGGGGGGGGTGGAACTAGATGGTCTTTAAGGTTGCTTCCAACCTAAACCATCCTATGATTCTATTTCTTTTACAGTTTTAACTCAACCCTTCTTACTTCTTCACCTTTCCCTTCAGCTATTCTCCCTCCATGCTGCTGCCCAGGAACCATCTTTTGTCCAGGACTGCGTGACCAGCTTTCCCAGCTCCCAGAAAGAAACAGGAGAGTGGCAGGGAAAGCTGTCTGCTAAAAAATCAATAGGCATCGCTTTCACAGAAGCCATTTCTTCGCCTGCATGCCCAGATCTTCCCGTTACAGGGCTGGAGGTGCACAGCCTTCACTGTGCTTCTAGGCAGCTTCTTCCAAGTACTGAAGGCCCAGGACCTGGGATCAACCACCAAGAGTTGTGGCTAGTCTAACTTGCGTCCTCTGTCTTTCCTAACAACCTTACACTGCAACTCCAATGTTTCTCCAGAATCTGGGGCTTGGCCTGTGCACACCAAATGGCAGCCACCTGCCATCTCATCTCATGGAAAGAGGGGGAGGCAGCAGCCAGACACAGTGGTCAGTGGTTGGCTTTTTCCTAACTTCAGTCCTCTCCCTCTATCACTGAGACTCCCGCCATCCTCAACAAAGGGATACATCTGGCCTGGCAATTTCACACTGTTTTGATAAATCAGGTTTAAAAAACAAAACAAAATAAACCCCCCAAAACTCTCATGTAAGAATCACAACACAATTGCAAAAGTACTGAAAACTGAAACCTGACATTGTATGAAATAAATCCCATTTTATTTATAAATCCCTACAACATGTGCTTGTTCAGCATGGTAAAAAAGAATACAAATCCTACAACAGCAAAAGAGGCAAAGTTGTTTTGTTCTGCATTTCCACATTGTGTGAAAGCACTAATCTGTTATTGCTATTGCTAGCTAAATAATGAACCACAGAAATGATGCAAATTCTATGGATCCAGAAAGATTTTCCATTTGCAGCTGACTTCAGTGGCCCTGCAATACTGTAATAGGCCATCTGCAGAATGTTCACACAGCTTGAGAAAAGTACTACTTGCTGAAATGTGGTTAAAAGTAAATAAGAGAAAGTGAGAAAAGTAATTGAGAGGTATTAAAGTACGGATTCTTTTGCTAGCCCCTCTGGAGGAATATATCCTGTAACCACCTGCCTACATCACTAATGAGTATGAAACTCTTGTGCTCATCTAGAGATAATTATGTGCTAGTATATAAATAAATATTATTCACACACAATAATGTGCATTTATTGCACTTTTCTGCATCTGGGGCTTTCTTATCAATCAGGATTTTGCTTTCCAGTCTGCATCTGACCAAAGAAACATGACTTTTCTCAATTCTTCTGGTGCACCAACCTGACCTTTTAATGGAATTTAATATACAAATTAATGTCATGCAGACAACGTACTTTCCTTGCCTTGTCAATATGCTGGGTCATCCAGTAGACTTGGTAGTTTATCCACATTGGACCTGACAAAGATCAAAACCATATTTGATATTCTTAAATAAGCTTCTAAATGCTGAATAAATTCAGGTTATTGTAAGAAGAAAATAAAAAGCACCTACATGTATCTAAGTAAGACTGTAATCTCATTTATGTGGTTTTCATTTAAAACACCAGATTATATTTGTTTGTGTATGTGTAAGTAATATGTACACACTGACAGGAATGGTCATTAGCTAACATATACAGTCATAATCGGTAATCAGAGTGTGACATGAGGAAAAAAAAGACTTACTCAGATCTCTACCTTATCTAATTGTGGTAAGTTTTGGGGGTTTTTTGGGTTTTGGGGTTTTTTTTTTGGTTGGTTGGTTGGGTTTTTTTAGTTCTTTATGGAAAGTAGAAGCTTTCAGGCACGTATGTTTAATACAATTCATTTAGATATTCCTCTTCTTTATATGAGAGTTTAATCCTTTTCCTTCATCACTGTAAATTATTTGGAAAAAAATTCAATTTTTTGAATTGACTAACAACAGCATAATATAGAAAAATTTATACAATCCTGTCACATAAGAGGTACAATCCTATTTACTTAGGATCAACTTTATCCCAAATTAAATAAAAATAAAAATAATAAATCTGTAAGATAAAATCATAATCTCCTGCTTGCTTATGTTACCAAGAAAGAGGAAAAAACCTTGCCACGCAGCTTTTTTTTTTTTGGCGGGCAGGAGGGGTGTGGGGAAGCAGAACTGCAAGTGTGGTCAAGGGGAATATGACAGAACTCTAATTGAGCCCTCAGAACTTGCAACAATATCATTGTAACTAATGTCACCTAAAAATTGTTGTTTATGTAAATCCATCCATAATGAATGAGACAAAAAAACATTGTTGTGAAGTCTATAGCTGGCTGCAAGACAAAAAAATACAGGGAGATGAAAAATAATGATGTATTAAAGAAAGGCTGTCTTCATTAATAAGTGGGAGAGGAGACAACTGTCATATCAAACATGAGAAGGTGATGCAGGAGGATTAGGAGGAAATGTATGAAAGGAAGACCTGAAAAAGGAATTTGAAGGAACTGTGAAATAACCAAAACAAGCAGAAAATAGTCAAAGGACATTCATACTACAAATTTGCAAACTGCTAAATTACAGAAACCATCACAAACTGGGATATCACAACAAGGAAAAAATCTGGCAAGCACTATTAGTGTTGGAAAGAGACTGTGCAGATTATAAAATCCAAATTACTTCACAATGCTGGATAAAGACATGACACAGGGAAATTGTAGTTACTGTCTAAGCCATCTCTCCACCTGCCATCTTGAATATGATTCTCAAAAAAAAAAAAAAGAGATATTTACAAATCAGGCAAATTTAAGAGACTAACATGAAGCCAAATTTTGAAGTGTTCAAACTAACTCTGCCAGAACAATATAATTCAAGAACTTAAGGTATTACACAACATTGACACTACCACTAAATAGGTTATTTTACAGGAAGTTTATTGTAAGCTATAAAATCAAACTTCATAGTAGTAACAGAAAACAACCCAACCCTTTCTCCTAACTGGTACAGCAGCACATGCTGCATTGCATGAAAACATGATTTGTTTATTTTATTTTTTATTTAAGCCTTGTGAATACATGTATGTGGAGGCACAAAAGGTGGGGGTTTTTTCCCTGATAAACTGGAAAGGTTTTTCTCCAACTGACACAGACACTGGGCTGCGTGCAATTCTCTTGGCTTTTCAGTTTTTCTGAATGAAACCTCTAGCATTTCAGTTTGTTGGGTTTGGTGTGGTGGTTTTTTTGGGTTTTTTTTATGTTTTTTGATTGTTTTTAAACATACCCCTGTCCCACATTCCCCAAACCAATGAAGCCCCAGCATGGGGGACTAGTCTATAGCTTAGACTATTTAACCTTGGCTGTTCTCACTCTGCAAGTTCAGGTGAACTGGGGCAACTCTACCTCTTCCTTGTGCCAGGATGAGCAGCAACAACTACTGTGGTCAGACTAAGACAGCCTGACCAATGCTGCTTCTTAGCACTCAAGCACTCTTTATTTTTGCAGAAGAAACAAAGCTTTTAAAAGACAAACACAGCCCTAACTGGTGTCGAAGTTCTGTGATAGTGATCCAGGAGGCTTAGCTTTTTCCATAGTAATGAACCTGGGAGATGTTGTGTCCTTCTCCCCAGTCTGGACCTCCCAAGTAGTTCCTGGTTCCCTTTCAAAAGGCCTGCCAAACTCCTCTTGCCTTTCCTGTTCTCAGTCCTTCTTGTATCAGCCTGTAAATCAGTCTTATACATTACCTAAAGAGGTAGCAAAATCATAAAAGATAAATAAATCCTTCTGGGATTGTCCCTCTGCCACACTGAAATGTTTTCTGAGAATTGACTGTTATCTTGGTTCATTATTTTTCCTCCTTCCTGCTTTTCTAGACAGTCTATTCCTGAATTAAGCCAGTATAAACTTAAAAGCTATGTCCCAATAAACAAGCAACTCGCAGTGCTTTGTATGCAACAAAAATATTTTGTCACATAGTAAAAGAAAAATAAAACCCACACTAAATGGACATGAATTATCTCTTGAACACGCGTCTGTTTTCTAGTTTTCAATAAATCTACAATTTATAATTTACCTATTATTTATATAACTTACATTTTAATTATACATTATTCTTAAAAACCTGAACACATTTGAAATCATACAATAACACAAATCTGACAATTATATTTGTATATTTATCTATAAAAATTTATTCATACAGATTTTTCAAATTATTTTTTTTCATATGAATATATGAAACTTAGACTTACATCTTCTACAACTCATAGTGAGTGAGCCTTATTACATCAAATGTATTTCTACCTCTTTATCTCTTACTTTTGTAAAACTCTATAAACGGTTTAGAGGATTTAACCACACTGACAAATCAGTTGTAAATGCTACCACAAAACTTAAGATGTCTTTTGTGCTACAAAACATCTTTCTGACATCTATCAGAACTAATATATGCTCAAGGCACAAAATTGGTTTAAATTCAGTTGTAAGATCAAGTTTTTTAATTTTAGTAATCAGAAATAGAAGACCAGAAATAGAAATAGAATAGTACAAATATTGGTGACTAATTAATGTAGGAGATATATTTCTCTCCTGTATTTTATTTCCACTTCATTCCAGCCCAGCCTTAGTCATGCAGTTACTGAAAAGTATGCTTAGCACCTTGCCTGTCAACAAATTTGTAACCAGCGGAACATATCACTTTCTTTTAAATAGTAGTTAACTTAATGTAAGCAATGTTTCCTAATATCGATATAGTATTATAGATTCATGTACTGGGAAGTGAAACTGAAAGGTATTTCAAAACCAGCCTGTCACAGACTGCAAGCACACAGGGTGAAATGCTGTTGCCTGCCTCCTAGTCTAAAAGGGAAGTCATCCTCTGACAATCCCAGTACATAGGTTCATTTATTTAGCACCACAGTTGTGCCTAAAACTTCATAAAAGCTACAGAAAGAGGGAACACCCTCAAACAAGTAAACTGAAGTCTTCTTATGCAGCTTGTAGGAAACATTTTCACCATCTATTTTATTTTTTCTTTCTGTTACAGCTCATTAGCTGAATTATTACAGCACTAGAAACCTGCTAACAGAAACAGTTTTGAGACAAATGGTGATAAATGACAAAAGGTCAAGTTCTATGATGATACACCCCTTCGTTACCTCATTCACAAAAATAAAAACATAGAGTTTGGCCATATATAGGTACAAGCTTTTCCATAGCAGGCAGGTAAGTGAAGTCAAAGAGTTCAAACCAAGAGATTCATGCAATGTCATACCAAAACCTTCCTTCCTGGAAGTCAGATTAACTCTCACATTTCTAAGTGGAAAACAATTCCAATGAAAGTTAAAGGTTTTCATGGCTACCATAAGTTATACTTGCTCTGGATAGCTTTTTTTAATGGTAGCTCCCATCACACAAGTAATTGTTAACTAATATTTACTATGAAATCATTAAAATGTTTATTTCCTAATGTCAAATCAATTACTAGGCAAATAAGAAGCCTCATGAATGGCTAAAATTAATAATTTCCATTTGTCATCTGATCTCTCGATCGAAACAATATATTTGAAATTACTATTGCCTATTTTCAGTACTCTCAGAAACATTAATGTACCTATCAATAAGTGTTGTTTCCCACCAGAGAGAAAAATTTTGCCCTGTTCAGTTTTGCATATGCATCTGAGACTCACATTTTTATTGTACTTCGATGGAGTTACCTTAACGCTTCACTTAGCAAAATTCATTCACATGACTTGCACAGCAAATATCACACTGCACACAAACTATGAAATCATCTTGATGAAATCTACAATCAGCTCAGCCTTTGTACTTAATTGTACTCTCCGAGATGGAAAAATCACTACAGGAAATGGAGTAAAGGAAAATAAACTAGGAAGGAAACAAGGGTTTCACCAGGTTCTTCTGACAAAGGTGCAGAACACATTCAGTCTCTTCTACTTTATATTACATTAATCTCTCTCATAAACCTTATAACAAATCCCTGAAGAAATCAGAAATATAGCAAGATTATTATCCCTTGATGTTATATTTTTGAGACTACTGCTCCAGAACAACGCTAGAAGGATAAAAGACATTGAAGTTACAAAAAGTCGTGAACTTTTAAAACTCAGAAAATCCATCCCTTCAGTTTTAAGATGAGCTTCAGGCACAGGTCAAAGTAAATTGTCATTTAAACTAGTTCAAAAGTCCCTAGATGGAAGTAGTGCTTAGTAATAATGCACTAAAAGGATGCTCCTGGATCGCTGAAGTCCATGTCCCTGCTATCAAAGACACTGAATGACTCTCAGCTGAGGTCAGCATTCCACTGTAAAACCAATTCATTTTAATTCATATTATCCTGAGGAAATCACCCACTCCACAAACCCAGTGCCCTAATGGCTACGGGATTTATTCTAATTTTCAGTTCAAACTTCATTAACAGCAGTCTAATTTTTTTTGTGTATGTATGTGTCAATAATATTTTGTCTTCTGTACCTTCTCCTCAAATATGATGTTTGCAACCATGGATTATCTGTAGATGGCAGTCACACCACTCTTAGAATTCTTCTCTTCTGCTGATCTACGCTCAAGTCAAGCTCTTCCTATCTCCTCTCACAAAACTCTCTCTTGGCAACCTCGCTTGGTGCTCTCTGCATTTGTTCCAGTTTCAATTTACCTTTTTGAATGCAGGTGACCAGAAACGTACATAGGGATCCAGGTGAGGTTTCATCCTTAGCTGGATACTTTGGCATCACAACTGAGTCTTTTATGGGTGTGTATCCTAATGACCCAGTAACCAAGTAATGCTACTCTGCTTCATTCTGCTTGTCCCTGCTCATTTTCTACTGATGAAGTCTCAGCCTATAGCTGAAATTTCTGCTGTTATTCCCAAATGCAGGCACTTCACATTTCCTATTACTAAATTTCACCTAGTTGCTAAAACTGCTGTCCTCAAGGTCATGCTTTTCTTCCCCATAACATTCTGATCTTTTGCTGTATTAGGAATCTTCTAACTGAGGCATCAACAAATTTCATAAAGCGGTGACATTCTGTCACCCCACCACTAGTAAAAAGCACTAATAAAGGCAAACATTCCCCGGGAGAACTCCCTGAGAAATTCAGCCAGCAACTTCCTCCTGCCTGATGCTCTCTCAAGTCACACCAGCTGCCATCTCCCCTTGCCTATATGTACAGTCACTTTAATAATGCTCATCTCTAGCACTGCTTCTAGTCTTCTATTTGGCACTAAAACTGATCTTTTTTTCTCTTTTTTTTTCTTTCCATATTTAAAAAAGAAATCAGTTCTCTTTCCACAAACAGCTATCACAATGTATTGCCATGACACACCAAACGTTAGCAATGGCACATTAGTGCTAAAAAGGTGTTCCAAGGCTCCACACACTATTCTGCAATATTACTGAGTTTAATGACCAACTGGCAGGTCCCTAGTAGCTCAGCTTTTTCCTGTCTTGTCTACAAATATAGCCATATCAGACTCGATAAACACATTTAAATGTCTGGCTATTAAGCCTGTGACTTCATATGTCTATAAAAAAATGAATATTAAGATAAAAATCATCTGTTCTTCTCCTTCCTTGAATATAACTGCAAATATGGCTTATACTTGTGAATTGTGGGTTTCTCCCTTTTCTATCACACCTACTCCTAAAGCATAGTGTCATCTGCTGGGCAGTATCTTCATACAAGCCTCCTGGCTTTCCTTATGTCCTTTTTCAGGTGACTGTTCACCTACAAGGTACTGAATGATGTTCCTACAAGATTTAGTTCCTTGCTCAGGGTACTTATTTCTGATAAGTCTGATCAATCTGGAATGTGAAAAAATGTCAAGTCTCCCCCACACTCCAGATCCTGAGCTGGCAGTACAGCTGACAGCAGCTCATCCTCACTTTCCCTGCAGGGACTTCACTGACACCCGCCCGGCTCTCCTTCAGAAACATCTAAATTCTTTTTTTTCCCCCCCATTGCTTAACCACACAACGCGTGATTAATAATTTATGGCAGGGCTGACTTTAGATAAGGCAGGTCCCAAGCAAGGTACGGAAATGGGACCTGATGTAATTCTTATACAAATAAAATACTTTCCACTGACCCATCCAGCTCGCCCTGCTGTCTAATACAGAAGCTAATTACAACAACCATAGAAAGCCTCTGCGGGCCCTCACCCCTTAGTACACGATAGAATGATATCCTGACACCAAAAAGTATCAAAAAAATTAGAATTATAAATACTAAATACAAAAAATTTTGACCTCACTTTGTAAACCAGGGCTGCTCCAAGGCCCAAACTGTTCCATACCAACACATTAAACAAAACAAAAAAAGTGCTTTAGATTCAGCTCAAAAAGTAGCATTTGGGCTAAAATGGCCAAAACTATATTTTAAACACATCCCTCTGTGGATAATTCTTTTCGGAAACCAGAAGTGTCAAATCCTGTTTGAAGTAATTTTTGTGCTGTAACTGAATATAGACCAGGAGACACACATCTGGTGCCTGGGCTGCACAAACGTATTTATAATTAAGTAGAACTGAATACTAAAATCCAGCAATGATAGAATTCATTAGACTAGTATAATGCTGTATAATTAGTCTCTTTTTTTATATCATCTACTGTATGCTTCAAGAGCTCTTTTTACCCATTGATATCGATGTGCTATGACATATTTACACACACCCTGTATAAAAGGCTGAGGAAGTATTAGACATGTCAGACGATGACATGGAAAGGCGACTGCGGTAAAATAACTACACTGTCAGTGAAACGAGAGGAAACTAATTTAAATTCATTCCCTGGCATGTAATGCTACAGATAGGTACTGGATTTACATTTTGTAAGGAAAGGTGCTCCTTTCTATAGTAGGGAAAAATCCTGACACGACAAAATCAATAGATCACCTTTTTCCGCCAGCGCTACGTCCCCAGCTTGCCTGCCTTGCATTACTGGCCTTCGACCAAACACACCATCCACCGATCTCCACATGGGCCTTTCTAAGCATCATCCTCAGGTCTTTCCTCACTGAAACCATCTCCACGCATTATTGCTCACACCTTTGGTTTGGAAAGAACTTCCAGCAGGCAATTGCTCTCTCTGACCCTCTGCATGACTTCCTTTGCTCTACTTCTTTCCTACCAGTCCTGGCCGGGAGTCCCACAATTCCCACTAGAGAGCCCAGCCTCCCTCCTGGGCTGTAACGCAGCACAGTGCGCGTAGGTCCCATCAGAGCATCCAGGTTCCCTGGGCCATCGGGAAAGCCAGGGGCTCCGCTGCTAAGTTTGGCACTGACAGAAACTTGGGCTGATACTAACAAGAGAAGGTCGCCACACTTCTTTAAAAAAGTTTGTCAGGTAGGAAAGTCTCTTGCCATCATTGTCCTAATTCTTTGTCATGTAAAGCCACCCAGTGCCTCACCAAGGCACCCCCATCTCCCTCTCAGTGTACTGGCTTCTCTTCATTGTCCTTGTAGAGAAAGGAGTGAGGGAGCTTGGACTAACCAAGTAAGTTGGTTGGTACATTGGTTGGTAAGTTGGTTGGTTACAGTTGATAGCACAAATATCCTGGCTCCTGTTATAGATGGGTTTGTGATTAAGCCCACAGAGCCTGGTGACAATTACAGCCTTTGTATCAGGCTCAGCAGGCAATTACAGAGCCAACATGGGGCTTGCAGACTGGCCCAAGGGACAGAGTAGCCGTCTACGACTGTGCTGCCTTCCCCCTTCAAACAGCAGCCAGATTCCTACCTGATAATGGCTTTCTCTCCAATGCTGTAGCTGCAGCCAAACAAGAGACAAGGAAATGCAGACAGATAAAAGCAGTCTGCAGGGACAGCAAAAAGATAGCTGAAACCAATTATGATTTGCACTTATTTCACATCAACCCACCGGTTTCTAACAAAAAAAAAACCCAAAACCAAAAAACAACGGCCCTGACCCGCCACTTCATTTCCAGCCCTCTACTGTCCATTATATTTATTTGAGCTATGTGCCTGCAGGCTCAGGAGGAACTGCTCCACATTAAATATATATTGAGTTCATAACCAAAATAGTCTCTCTGAAGGGGTATTTTTATTGTAAACAAAAGCTGCAAAAGTTCACACCTAAGGTTCCTTCAGACAACAGAGAAAAACTGCGTTTAGCCGTTGCAAACAGCCAAAGGGAACATTAAAATCATTAAGCCAAAACTGAAAGGATGTGGAGTTGTCTTTTAAAGGGAGAAGGCTTGAGCACAAATGAGGGAATAACATGTTCTTTCTATAAACTATGTTATGCAGAAAATTTATCTTTCAACAGTTACTAGTACACAAGAAATGCCATATCTTTAACAAGCTTAGGATTCAGAAAACATAAAACATATGATGAAAAGACTATTTTTAAACTCTGCTGTACCAGAACACAAGTTGGGCTGTAATTTGAAGAAAGTGAAAATAAAGCACTTGTTTAGTAAATAAGTGTGCATGAACTGTCTCTTTTTTTTTTAATTTTAATAACTTTCTAATTAGCTATGTTGACAAAGACATGTTTGAAACAGAACTATTTTAAATTTTACATCATGTTGATTTTCTTCCATGAAAAGGATAAAGGAACAACAAAAACACCTTAATAAGCCAAGCACAATGTTTTTAAAATTCACAAAATGTAAAGCTTCAAAAAGAAACTGTCACTGATCATCGAGGAAGGATTGTTCAGATTTGTTTTCACGTATAATTATAGGAGAGAACACCGATTATTGATACACGTATTCTTGATGCAGAGCAATCAAAACACCAGCCTCACAGGAATACACGGCAGTATTTTACTGCTCACTGCTCTTTTACAGACTTTCAAAAAACATCAAACCTGTGATGATTCTATTGTGAAAGGTATCAAATTCCCAGAAAGATTCATGTATTTCCATGGTTCATTGGTAACAGACAGAAGGTGAAAGTATACCAACAAAAGCGATGAACAAAACGGTGTTGCTATTCAAAGGGAGAGGGTGATGGGGAATAAACAATTTGGGGGAAGCTAGGGGTCCCAACTGCAGGGAGCCAGATGACTTCTGACTCCTGGCAGTGGCTGGGGGCTACCTGGCCATAGCCCCTCTCCCGCCAGATGCCGCAGGTCCCTGCATGGTGGCGTTAAGCCACACATCTGCAGCCAGGTCCAGGCCTTCTGGAAAACCCTGCCAGCTCTGGGCTGGAGCCTGCACAGCGCCGGGCAAAGCAGCCACCTAGAGCCAGCTCCTGCCGGCGGAGCAATCAGTGCAGCTCCCTCCCAAATATCCTCCAAGCAACACTTGCACACAAAGCAAGGAGCAGCTGAAACATCACAGGACTTGTGTCCTGGCAACCTGCAGGAAGACAGTGCCTTTCCCCGGAGGTCTGCAGCCCTTCCTGCCTCACACGGCCAGCCACGTCCCTCCGATGCCATGGGAATGCCTACATTTTTCCTAAGAGGAAAGCAAGGCAGGACAAGCTGACTTCACAGGCTAAATACAACCCCGGGACTGAGACATCAGCATCCCTCTTAGATCTATTTTATGCCACGTGCTTATTACCCTACCTTTGAAATAACAAAATTAAACTCAGTAGAATTTGCAATGAACAAATAATACAGCTAAGTAAATACTTGTGTCTAAGCTTGAAATCCTGAAATATTCTAGCATGACATCCCACAACCAACAATGAAAACAAATCAAAAGAGTAAGACCATGTGAAGTCTTATCTAGACTTGATATCACAAAGATACGCAGACTCCCATGGTGAAATCTGTTTCTAGCAAGAAATACTACATGTTCTGATCCGATTTTTATTACATGCAAGTGTGACCTGGTTTGGTAGTTTCAAATACTTTAAAAAAACATAAAAGGGCAGGAAGGCAGTTTCATAGCTAATGAATCCCTGAACCTTCCAAGAAAATAAGCACATAGAAGTCACCCACAAAGGTAAGGGCTCCAAAACTACTATCACTAATATACACCAGTAATTTAAGTCACTTGAATTGAAGATTTTAAAGGTACTACTGGCATACTTAAAGTTCAGTATTTGCATAAATCTTTGCAAGATCTGAATAACAAGTCAGAGGACTTGTTCAAGTTTATCTTAAAAGACCTAGGAGGCATCCCAGATACAGTGCTACCATTTAAAGGTTATAAAAAACTCATGGAATCAGTATGAAATTTTTAGAAGACATATTTATATATTTTAAAGCTTTTTTCCATCCTTTGAATGGTTTTACAATTATTATATAGGGAGTATTTCCAAGTAGAGAGGCTTGGGAAAAGGAAAAGGATATGGCAGAACACAGAATAATTGACCAGGCACAGTGTTGGATACTGCACATCATTTATTGATGTTTCAAAAGAGCCGCTATTAAAATGCAATTATATTTTTGTTTTGTCTTCATTACAATTTTTTTAAAAAATGTGAAGGGTACTCCACCATTTCTCATTTATTTCCCTAGAAATACAAGGAAACTCCCAGTCCTTTTTTTCCCTTCACATATTGCTAAAGAACATCTTGAAGACCACAGAAAGCCTACACTGACAGCTCAAACATTTTAAGCTGAAGGAGATAACATCAGCAGTCTGGAACAAAACTAGCAGTTCTGCCATGTTAATTGGTCAATAGACTCAAATATTCACTGCACAAAGAAGCTGGTGACTACAATCAGGTGTTCATCATGCAAATAAGCTTAAAATATAAAAGCAAAATCCTTCAAATATTCCCATATCTTAAGAATGCACATCTCTCTGGTATTTATGAAATAGATGTGGGGAGTCTTGGCATGCAAACACTTAGTCTCAAAAACATTTTGTAAGGTGTCCCACAAAAACTAACATGAATACTTTTGCACAGAATGGTTCTTGAAAACATACCAAATAAAGTAAAATTAATAAAAATGGGAGTCTTACCTGGTCCCAGGGACAGATGATTCCTCCAAAACACATAAAGAGATATCCCATGGCAACAAGACATACCCAGACCACCAGAGAAAATACACGAAGCAGCTTCTTAAATACAGGTTCTACGCAGACAAGGATAAATATAGCAAAAAAAATTGCTAGGGCCGTTGGAACAGTTATTAAAAATGCCACATGGTCTTCAATTTCCTGGAAACAGAGGAAAATGAAAAGGAAGTTAAAAACTAATGTACTCAAAGGTCAGAGAGCAATAACATGCTCTAAACTAATTGCACACGGAGCTCTCGGAAAGACATTGCTGAATATCAAAAGGGAAATGAATCAAAATAGAATTTTTTTCACTGTAAGAAGCTGTTATTTGGAGTATTAACTTCACAAACAACTATTAACCACACTACTGTATGGTGGTTCTTTTACTAAATTAAGGAATTGAAGCAGATTGAGAAAACTGTAAATCACACTACAGTAATGCACCCGGCCCATAGGACTGAGCCAATTAAAAGGCAAACCCAATTTGCAGAAGCGGCATATTCTTTCTGCTCTAGAATTCAAAAGATTTCTCTGAGTAGCGCAGTTTCCAGGTGAAATTCAAGCATCCCCATTGATGACTGCAGCTGTCAGAATGCCTCCCAAATCAACTATGTGTCCGTAGCTCCATAAAAGCCTTTTTGACAGTGATATTTGCCAGGTACTATACATTTTGCTCCTGTTCAAAGTATTTATCTAGAAGGATGAGCTCTAGATTACATATACACATTTTCTTCTAGCCCCTGCTTACTTCAAAATGTGCAAACACCACCCAGGGCAAGGACTAGAATGTAACTTGAAGTGAGATTCAGAATAAACAGTATTTAAATTTATTTACAGAACCTACATAGAAGTTACTACCCTAATATCTTTAAATCATCTAGTGATGGATACATTCAGAAAGAATAAATATTTGATTTTTTTATTCCTGTATCTATTCAAAAGTATCGCTGGCTGAAGTACAAGAGCACCATACCAAAGTCTGCCCATAGGACCTTTAATCATTCCAGCAACAGTTACAAATTTTAACAGCCTCATTTGTAGCAACGGGGATTGCAAAAGCAGGCCCAAATGTCACAGTTGCAACAGTATAAAATCCTCCACTAAACACACACTTCATGCAGAAAAGCCTCATATCCATTTCATTCACAGTGGTGAAATGTTGGTGACAATCTGAAAGTACCTATTTGATGATTTGCATGACATCTAAGCACAAAGAAATAACTTTTTTCTCCCCCCCTAGTTTTCTAGTTGCTCCCTCAGTGCTCTGACAAATCTTGTTTATTGTTGGGGTTTCAACTTAAATACTTGACATTTCACTTTTAAAACTTTTTGACGTGACTTTTTTCTCCTTTCTTACGCATATAAGACCTGCTACAGGTAGAGGGAAACTAAAAATTTACAAGTAAATTTATAAAATTTAGAAAAAACACACAAGTAAATTTGTAAAACTTTGAAAACACACACAAGTGAATTTTTAAAATTTAGAAAAAACACACAGGTGAATTTGTAAAATTTAGACAAACTTACAAATGCCATCAGCATTCTTTTGAGGGTGGATTGTTCCAGATATAATGCACTTTACAACCCAACATCTACGAAGAGACACTTGCTGTAAGGTTCTTCCCCCGTCCTCTCCTCAAACTCCTTTTGTTTTGCTCGTGGTCCTGCCCATCGCAACACCCACCACCTGCTGCACAGGGCAGCTCTGCCCGCTCCCCGCTGCTGCTGCCAGCCCAGCACCACCATCACCACGCCGACGGATACCCCAGCACCGGGCAGCCCCTCGTACACATAAATCTGCCACCAAACTTCAACCAAAACCCTCTGGGTTTTGGCAGGAGAGGCGCAGATCACCTCTCCGCGTTAGCTGAGGCTCTCCTCCGCGCCGATGCTGGCAGGTTCAAACCAAGGGGAACCACCATGGTGAAAGTCCCCACTACAGGGTGCAGCCTGCAAGTCATTTTTCACGTACCCTACCCTGCCCAACAAAAGGCAGCTCGTCTTCCAACTCTTCTTATTGTTGCTTCCCTTTTCTATTATTGAGGCCACACATTTACGCAATTATCACTGCAGAACAGGCGAGAAACTCTAAGTGCTGGTGCTAACTTTGAAATGCAAACACTAACCTTCCAGATATTAAATACACACATTAAGACTTTCAAGCACTTGAGTGCTTGAGCATATGTACTGAAGAAGTTGTGGGCTTAAAGTTAGGCACAGAGGTAAGTGTCCGCATGAGTACAGAGCTGCATGAAGTAAGGTATGGGCCATCTTGCATACTATGAGACAAAAATATAAACCCTGCCTACTAGTAGTAAGAGCTACTGATTTATGTCTCCAGATGTTGAGATTTTTGATCACTCCCATCTCTGAAATTTGTTTCAATGAATTGATTTTCATAGTGGATTGATTTTCAGTGAATTGGTTTTCACAGAACTGATTTTCACAACCAATATCAGCCCACATAACACCAAAAGCATTTAACCTCAGCGTTTGACTTCTGCGCTTCCAGGTGGGATTGCAAAACTCTCGTTACAAGGTCAGAGGAATGAGTCCCTACACCGGTGACAGGACAACATTATGTGCCTTGCACTCTCTCTCATGCAGTCAAGCTTGCAGCACCAAAGGAACCCACAAGCTCCTGAAGGAAGCCGAGACTCAGGAAAACCACAGGTTTAAATGATGGCAAGTTAGTATTTCAGTGCTAACAACCATACTACAAATATACTAGTGAGAATATCCACATGTACTTCAACAGCACGCTTCTCCATTTCAGTAAAAAAAAAGTATTGTGCTTTCTAGGGCAATCTTGCTTGATAACAAATCAACAATAGATTTCAGTACAGAGCATATGTATGGTCACACAGCTACATATTTCTACATGTATTCTATCACTAGATCAATCCATCAAAATACTTGTTCCAGATTAACAGCCAATTTCCTTTTCTTTTAGCGTACACTAATCTTAACACTTAGCTGAGCCATTTTGATCACTAAATTTCTGCTTTCTTCCCTTCTCTGGGGTGCTATTGCACGATTTTGCATTTTGTTTTGGTATAAACATATGCAAGGCAGGAAAAAAAATAAAATAGACCACGATGTATCAGCTCCTCATCACCGGTAAGTGGATGCAGCCACACTGGCTGCAGCAGGACGGCACCTCTCAGCCCACTACAACACAACCCGCCCCCGATGGCCCAAGCTGCTCGCATCGCACCCTACGCTGTGGGAATTCTGAAGCAAGATCAAAATTTAAAGACAGAATAGAATCCACATTAGGCAATAAAAAAAAAACCGACAAGAAAACAATTGTTATGACAATTTGAATCCTTTCCAGAAAGCCATAATGTGTATGGGGAGGGTAATTTCACAGTCCTGTCTATAAAACGCATGTTAGTGTGAGGTCACCAAAAGCAGGCCGTGCGAGGCAGGGATTTATTTTGGAAACTACTTGGAACAATATTTTCCTATTACTTCAGATGAACCAAATCTTTATGAAATTGTAACTTTGAGAGCAGGACATTCAAAACTTGCAGCTTCCTGATCAATATTTGCAATCATCAGTGTGTTTCATGGGTTAAAAGATGATGTTGGATGCCAGGAGAAACGCTGAAGGCCAACTATTCTGTTTCCCTAGCCATTTCCCAAGGAAGTGGGGGGAGGGGAGGAGGGGAATGCAACACTGAAACACTTTCTTTTTTTGTTGCTAGCCTCAGAAATTAAAATACACCAGAGATAATGGAATTAAAATATCAGCATGACACTTCCAAACATAATGGCTAAGCCTGCAATACATGGATCTGGCCTGATAGCTCTGTCTTCCTGAGTGTTTTCTATCTTGCTGCCTTTTAATTACTGAAGAAATGAAAAGTCTACTGTTAGAAATTTTCCTAACCGCCTTAAATTCTTCAAAGTGTGTGAAAATCCTATCACCACTGAAATCTGAAGAATCACTTTCACTCATGTTTCTAAAGCCCATCAGCCTTCTCTCATTTCACATCCTGTTCTTTCCTTTTCCAGATAATGCCATGCCCTCAGCTTAATTTTAAACAGCAAAGCTGCTGTAGAGCACTTCACTGTTTTATACACTGTTTTAATGTACTCTGTAAAAATGAACAAACAAACATTTAAAATACCAATTTTAGCATAAAATCTTTTACCATGGTCCCTCATTCTTTTGGTACTTTTTCCTTTGTTCTTTTCATCTACTGGAATTTGACAGCAGTCTATATACAGAGGATGCCTGCTGGGATCTGAAATACCACACACTTAGAACTATCCCAAACAATTTACTACATTAAATTTCTAGTAAAATCACTTTTGCTGAGATCAGAGGAACACTTTCTAAATGTAAATATAAAAGTGGGTAATGTTCTTCAGACACCAAAACTATGTACAATTTCATACATCTCTTTTCAAAAATGTTGAGCATTAAAAAAAAAAAAAAAACACACACAGCTTAAGGATTACCAGCTCACTGATCTTTCCACCAAAACAGGAAAACCTCTTCCTTTAACCAGACTAACTGACTGAAAGAATCTGTTATTTACCTCTATAGCAAAAATTGCTCATTTTTCCTGTAAAGCCTTTTCCAAGATTTGAAAAAATTAGAAATACAGCAATTTTCAGAAGACATGTCATCACCATTCCCTTTGTAGCAGTAGACAGCATTTCAATTTTCTAACACCTCGAGAAATAGTTCTTTACAAAGCCAAAAAAGCTGCAAAAGTCTTCTGGCTGCTTGTGACTCTTATCCCATGGTTTTATATTTTAGTGAATTCGCTTATGGCTGACTGCACTGTGTACCATCTGCTAGACAGCTGGAAAAATCTCCATTTTATTAGGAGGTGCCATGCCCTGCTCCTGGCCAAGTAGCCATACAGCATGATCCTGGATTTCATCATTTAGGACAACAACCAAAAAGTTTTGGCTCACCATCTCAGATTTCTTTTCCACCAATTCTGTCATTATTAGTCCATCTTCAGTTCAGAAATTGTGCAGGGTCTTACGGCCAGATGCTTTTTCCAAGCCCACATGGTATTTTCTGGATCCACAACTTAGAAAAACTCCTCTGCCTTTCATGCCCACCATATATGTCTCATAACACAAAGCTTTGCTTGTATTTTCTTGCTTAGCTGCCTAGTTAGAAGCTTTCTAATGTGTCTTTTTTTTTTTTTAAGCTTTTATTGAGCTTTGCACAACATGTTCAAGGACACTAGCAGAAAATTAATTGAACTGTAGCTTTTAATGAAGCTGTCCTGAGGTTTGTGTCAATGAAGCTTTTGATTTTCACTGAGGTCCTATGTAATCTCATGCCTGAGATTTTTTCCCCTCTGATTCAGCGTTCCCTCTTTGGATTGGTGGATCAATGATAATAGCATCAGGTTCAAATCCAGTTGTTTCATGATGTTTGTTGTCTTGAGAAATTCAGTTCTCCCTATTAATGCGTCTGATGTGCAGTCTGCACTTGCTGTTAGCACACGGTGATATTTGACTCCTCACTAATCCACAATCAGTCCAGCAATTTGCACATCACATGGATCGGGTAATTCTGACCGGCATTACAACTGCCAAGTTGCTGCATGATGTCATATATAACCAGCAAGAAGCAGTTCACAGATAGATTCTACATCGTTTTGTATTTGTTAGTACACTGTGACACTTTCCAGTGCCTGTCCTAGCTTGCACATAGGACTAATCGTGATAATACAGTGACCAACCACGTAGGTATTGTGAACATCCTTCTGACCACCTGCGTGTTTGACTGCAGTGCCAAGCACTTTTTGCCACGGCATTCTTTTTAGAGTGTCCAACTACATATAGATGTTGTTCATCTTCTCGCATACTCAGAAGAAAACAATCGCATCCAGTTTTTTCCAAGTTTGCCTGATAGCTATGAGTGAACCCTACCTGCCTCCGAGTTGGAGTTATGGCAATGATTATCAGGAACACAAAGTCTGACATACCAGAGATCACAGACTTCCCTGCTTAATGCAAAAACATCAGACCTCACAGAGGGTTTGGAAAGGCTCCTTGGAGCTGCTGAGGAAGAGTCAAAGGCCATGGCTGCTGTGCAAATCACATTAAGGTACAGAAGGTTAAAAGAAGAGTTCTGGAGGCAAAATATTGGTTGCTAGTGAAGAAGCAGAGAACTATGGTAACATTCCCAGAAATTCTCCCAAAACGAGACAGGTTCACAAGCAAAAGTTTAGCAAGCAGCTAAGAAAATGTGTTAAAAAGGAAATTCAAAGAAATAGGGAAATTTTGGGAATAGGGAGGGAGCCTCTAGAAGGTAGCCAAGCTTAATCTAAAGCAGAAAAGAATGAGTTTGCTGGCACTTCAAAGGTCACAGGAAAATTTTGAAACTGAAGAGGTTATAGAAACATAGTACATGGTTTAAGAGGAGCAGTAATGTCATGGAGACCTGTAATTCTCAACCAGAGGAAAGGACAGAAGTTGATTAAACTCAAGCAAGAAGGAAATGGCAAAGAAAATTCAGAACAGACAGACTCTATTTTTAGAAATTTTGCAGAGAAATAAAACACCCACCCACATGAAAGTGTATGCTTTTCTTTATAAACTAAAAGCATAAGAAGCTAGATGGAAGAACTAAAATGCCTGTTGCGACAACCTTATTTATACGATAATCTCATTGAAAACTTGGTAGAAAAAAGACAATAAGCAGAATACTGAAAAAGCAGAAAAGGCTGAAAGCCATACACTTCAGCAGGGATTGAAGAAAGGCTTTTATTAACAATCTAGGAGAATCAACAAATACCATAAAGCCCCTATGAAACAAAAACTAGTCTGAACAACAAAAGCTTATCAAAATAAATGACCTAGAGGACTGCTTATCCAACCAGGATGGAAACTATTTGAGATTCTAGGAAACACAGGTAAGACAGGCTGTCAAAGAAGAAAACACAACAGATCAAGGGGATACTTCAGTGACTCCCAGCTAGACTGGCTAAGGATCGCAACAGCAGATGGATGCTGTCTATGTCTCATGCACAGATGAAAAACAAAACAAACACACAAGTAAACAAACAAACACACACCCATACAAAATAAAACACTCGATCTCATCTCAAGAAATGGAAAGAACCTGGTTCATAAAATATTGCTGTTGAGGAGCTGCTTTAAAACAATGACAAAGCCTGTTAAGCAAACAAATGAAAAACAAAACCCAATCACTAAAATTGAAAGGGGGAGCTAGAGGCTTACGGATTAAAATCTTTGTAGGTGGCCTGAAGACACTATAAAACTCAGAGATACAGTCCAAAAGATAATCAATTCTCAAAAATGACTGGAAAAAGACCAAAACACAACCAGAATGTCTGAACAGCTGAGCAGGGAAGCTTCTAAAAACTACCTTTCAAATAGAAAGCTGAAAGGGAGTAATAAAAAGGATCATAAAATTTATCAGAATTAATATAAAGACTCAATAGTGCAGGCCAAGAAAAGAGCTTGCAAAATCATTTTTAAGAATACAAAAATAAGTAGTAAATTCTTCTTGCAACTTAATCAGGAGTTGGCAGCCTGCTAAAGAACTTCTAAGCAAACAGATGATACAGGTACTAAAAAGAACAGCTAGAGAGCAGACTGTAGAAGAAAGAAGTTGGGGGTTTTTTGTATCTGTGTTCAGCCTAGGGTAATTCCCATTCCAGAATATTCTGTACCGTGGGAACACATCAGATCTGTCTCAAACTGAAGTATCAGTATAAGGCATTACAGACAAAAGTAGGAACATGAAACATAAAAAGAATCAGCACAAGCAGATATGGTTCACCAGAAAGGGCCAATGCAACTCAAAGGAGAAAGAGCTAAAACCGTAGTAATATGTAACCTCCACCAAAAAGTACCCCAGTATCCAAAGACAGGGATGTGATGTGATGCCAGTCTCTCCTGGGATCCCTCTCAAAGACTAAGGGAAGTGCCAGTAGGTCTGGTGTCTATCCCGGGAAAACTTTTTAAAAACAAAGGTCCTAAAGTGCCCATAAAAATCCTCACGAATCCTAGGGTGTATGTTGTTCAGCATATCCATAAAAACTTTGGGAAAAGGGATGAAAAGCAATCTGACAAAGATGCGGGACAACTATAAAGAATTACAAAAGGATCTCATAACAGTCACTACCGAGCAAGAAAATGGCAGATCAGTTTCAGTGGAGATATATGTGAAGTGATGCAGCTCAGACAACACAATGCCAATTCTATACACATGACAAGAGGCTCTTGGTTGACTATTAACACTTAGAAATGGAGATATTTGAGGTTTATCACAGGTAGACCCATGAAAACTTGATTTTGGTGCCCACTAGCAGCCAAAAAACAATTCAAAATGCAAAACATAGGAAAAGAATAAACAAGAGAGAATGATGCCTCCTCAATGCATGATGAAGACTATAAAGAATTCTGGTTCTTACACCACCACCCCTTCCAAATGAATGCAAAAGAACAAGAAAAGATAGGTTTCCAAGAATGCTCAAAGCTGCAACACAGTGGCTATATACCGACGGAGTAACATTTGGGTTTAAGGTTTCTATTCTCTGCATGGAACGAGTACAACAGTCCTATGACACAGCTCATTTGATTTTTTACCTATCTCAGAGCAACAGAGAACAACCTCCACTTGAGGTTGCATACGAACATGTAGCTAGGGAACCCCATGAACCTGTGATCATTCCTGCTGTATTGTATGCCGCAGGATAGGGGACAGACACCTACCCCTGCCAAAAACATAATTAGCAGAATCAGGGGTGGTGTGCTCGTATATTTTTTTATATATGCCCTGTGCAAATCCCATGCACCCAACCTGAACACTGAGCAGCTTTTCCGATTTCTTTATACATCCTCATTTGGCATATCGGCAGTTTTCTCTCTCCTGATTTATTCTCTATCAATTTGTGTCCTCTCATGTTGTTAACCACATGTCATATACTATCTGTCAGTGCATACAACCATTTATTTAATAAGCTGGGGTTCAGAGGGCCCACAGGGGGTCAGGGAACATGAACTGTCATGACTTTTGGTCCATGGAGCACCATCTCAATCTTCTCTCAGGCTGGCAGTTAAAAGTAGCTCTGCTTTAAGACATTTAATGGCCTATGAAAAATAAGGTGGTCCAACCCAGTTACTAGTGGCCACAACACTGAGCTGGTGCATTTATAAAATTATCCTACCCAATGATACTAGCTGGCAGCCACTGGCAGAAGATAAGCCATGTCCTGGAGAGCAAGAACAGTTAATTACTTTCTGCTCCCTGAAGTGTCCCCTTCATAAGGGGGCTGAAACAATACACAGCAAAGCAAGCAAAAGTTAGTACTTTGATTAAACTAAGTATTTCAGGGTCCACAGCTAATTAGCACCCACTCATATAATTTAGATTATTTTTAATGTAAATGTAGTGATCAACACATCCTTCTGGCAGACTTTATTCTACACGTATTGCTTCTGAATTCCTCTCCAAAAATGTGATGTGATAACTTAGTTTAGCTTGTTTTTCAGATGGTCTCAAAACCCCTCCTCCTCTTGTTATCAAAATAATCTTAAAGACACATTCCAATAAATACAAGTAGTTTTTATGCAACTTCCTAAAATGTGGATACACAAAGACAAACTGAGTAAAACACTTATGAAATATGCATGCTTTGCAGTTAAATATATTCAAAATATGTCACTGTTGAAAGAACACCATCATTTAAACACTATGGATAATACATTACTTCACAGGACTCAAAGACATGTTTTTCAGATTAAAAGTGAAATTACTGCCTTCCTTGTACCCATATAGACAGCAGAAGACAGAAATATTGAGGTACTCATTTGATTCTTTGAGCTATTTAATACTGACTGTTACATATTTTGGCTGTCACTTTTAAACCGAAGCTAAAAGGTGGCTTTCCCTCAGTACTTTAATCCTGACATAATAACTTGCGAATCTGGCTGTAATCAAGAAAAAAATGTCATGATGGAACTTGCTTAAAAGTAAGGATCACAAACTTTGAACCAGGGAGCACAGTGCATGAGGAAACAGCATTCATTTTAAAGTCTGTTTAACGAAGAAAAAGGTAAGCTCAGGTTTCTTTCTCTACCGGGTCTTTTAAAAATACATTTTACAAACCTATTATACAGATCTAACATACTGGCACAATAAGATAACATGAAAAATAGTTTTAATATCGAAAAGTCACTACTGTCATTGTGTAATTACTCTTCACATTTTTTCTAAGGTTTTGCAGTTACTTACTAAACACAGTTATTATTATCACAGAAAATGTTCTTAAAATTTAATCCCCTAAGGACACCTTCCACACTCTCACAGGTCTCATTTCAATTGACTTTAAACCAAAGAGATTTCATATTTTATTTTTGACTCCAGGATCAGGCCCAAGTTCTGCAATGGGTATAACTTCTGTAAAGATAAAATTTCAAATAAAGGTAAGCAACATGCTAACTTACATTTTAAATATAACCGTGCCAAGTAGCAGTTCCATAAAGGAGCAAAACTTCAGACTCATTCATAGGAAACAGAGCAAAAAGAGATTCTGCAAACCCAGGCATTTCTGTTTAGTGTTAGCTGAGGACTTATCTAACCAGTACTGTTACCTCATTTCATTAAGGCACAGGTAGGAAAATACTAAAAATTAAAGAAATGAAAAACAATCTGGTAAATTGTTTTAGTGTTGAAAAGACATCACATCACTTGAAGAAGTGCCTAAAATCCCACCACCTACCAATCAGATTCAGAAATTTCTTGGACTCACTGGGGCAGAAAACAGGCCCACCTTCTGGCACAAGCTAGCAGGGTGCCAGAGGGGATTACGTGACCAGCTACTGGTCTGAGGAACCTACCACCTCCTAGGTCTTGACCAGAGTAGACTGTGCTCAGACCAGCAGTGTGGGCAGCATCAAAGAAAAGGAATCCCTCTACCTGCTAGGGTTTATAAAGCGAGACACTTATGAGGAGCAGCTGAGGGAACTGGAGTTGTTTAGCCTAGAGAAAAGGAGGCTCAGGGGAGACCTCATTGCTCTCTTCAACTATCTGGAAGAGGGTACTAACAAGGTGGATGCTGATCTCTTTTCCCAAGTAACAAGGGATAGGACAAGAAGAAATGGCCTCAAGTTGTGCCAGGGCAGGTTTAGATTGGATATTATGAAAAAAGTTTTCACCAAAAGGGTTGTCAAGCACTGAAACAGGCTGCCCAGGGAAGTGGTTGAGTCACCGTCCCCGGAGGTATTTAAAAGATATGTAGATGTGGCATTTAGGGACATGGTTTAGCAGTGGGCTTGGCAGTGTTAGATTAACAGTTGGACTCGATGATCTTAAGGGTCTTTTCCAACTCAAATGATTCTATGACATAGGGAACACTGACGAACAGGTGCTGAGCCAAGTTCAAAGAGCATCTGTTTTCCTAACACACCTCTCAGGAGAAATACAGTGTCTGAGTCTTCAGCCTGAACTCAGTCTTGCTGGAAAAAATGCTGAGGGGATCTAACCTTCCTAGGAATTTCCTGCAGGGCTGACCAAAGTACTAGCAAACTGGAAACATGGATGAAGAAATTTTACCTGGAAAGGAAGGACAGCAATCCCACTTACCCAGTCAGCTTGCAGGTCCACCATGGATGCTGCAGCATTTAGGGTCTTTAAAGAGGTCCCACAGCACAGAGTTCAGCTGCCTGAGAAGGCAGGTGGGAAAAGCAAGTTCTAACTGCTTTTACAGTTAGATCCCAGTGAGTGGCTCTGATAAGCCACCAGTCCACAGGGAATCTTAGGGGACTATCCAATGATCAAACACCAGACTGGTTGCACCTGAAGCTATAAAGGAAAGACATCTGGGCCAGAGCACATCGTACCCCAGCTGCCCTCTGTAGCACGTGCCAAGCATGCAACCAGAAGCTATTGCTCCTGCACTCTGGAGCATGTCTTTCAGGTTAGAGAAACTTCAAAACTAGAAGCACGGATGGTGGAAGAAAGGGATGCTCACACAACAGACCTGAGGGCAAGACTGAGAGACCAGTGGTGATGGGTACTGCTTCCTCTGCTTCTCCTAGACACAAGCCTGGAACAGGTTCTCACCAGGAACAGTAAGGGACTTTTATATCATGTGGGCACCACTAAGAATGAGAGTTCTGTTTAGAGACAAGAGGAAAAGAAAATGTTTCTATACATGCTGGAGAAACAGACAACCGGGAGGGTAAGTGTAGAAACAGCCTCACACTCCTCTGCACAGATGGTGCAACAGTCCCTTGAATTTTCAGTATCATCTGAATAAGGTTCAGTGTCCGGAGGTTGCTTATTCAAGATATAAAAATAAAAGATTTGGAGAAGAAAATGTGTGGAGCTGTTCTGGTTTTTTTCCAATAGGACCTGGGCTGATGCTCAAAGTAAAAAAGACAAGGCAGGGAAAAGGGGCAGAACTGTGCCGATTCACTTATTTTGGGGTCCAGATGCCCAAACCAAGAAGTTTAATCTGGCATCTTCTCATCATCACATATCAATAAGGCTTGAGGTGACTCAGTTCTTTCTAAAACATGCAGAAGCCACTGTGGTAGCACTTAGCTTGTTTGGGATCGCAGCTTGGCTATGGCTGGGGATGTAGGCACAGGATGAAATGCTACAGGTGTTCAGCTGCACTTTGATCCCATGATGCTGGTGCACCCAGCCCCTCAAGAGCTTTGCAGACCACCTCTATCCGCGTTAATTGTCCTTGCCACCATCAGCTTGGAGTGATGCATGGTGCAGTCTGGAAGATTCCAGTGACTGCTACCACTACAATGAGGAGAAGTTTTCTTACTCACAGCATAAACATAGGGACTGTGATCTCTAGTTAACGTACTTAATCTAGGAGACCTCTTGAAGGCTCAATCAAAGAAATCTATTCACAATTTTAATAGCATTTTTAAGACCCACAAAAAAGGGTCAGATACCTTTGTCCACAACAAGGAACTTGAAACCAACCTAAAACATTTTAATAAAGATAAGCAGAGAGGTATTCACAGGTCCGTGGCAGATCCACTATGAAGCTGCCAATACATGATTTGTGAATCCATGTATGTGGTTTGATGTTGATAAAGACAGTAGATGATTGTAGCCCAGTCCATCATTTGTCTTATTCCCATTGCACCTCAGGAAACAACAGCTCTAGTGGGTAAATTATTTGTCATTTTTGTCAGCTGCAGTAATGACTAGGAGTTGAGGATTCACCATTTGAAGTCACAATTTGTGACATTAAATAAGCTTTCCATTGCTGGGGTATCCACAAAATCTTAATTTAAGATTACAGTTCAAGGCTAACTCTTTTTCCAACATAGCCATACCCATGGTTTTATCCAGTTCTTATTCAGCATTCAGGATATTCGCTATGAAGGATGAAACAGAGGTATGCAAAGTGAGATTGCCACCGGCACCTCGTTATCTTGATGGCTCTCTTCACAGGCTTGTTAGGGACTGGTAAATGAGACACACTCTTTGCAGCATTAAAAGTAACCACAGATGTACTGGGAGTGTCATTAGCAAATGAAACAAGAAAAGGCCCAGACTGATGTAGTACCAAGGAATGAAACCAGACATAAAGCTAGGCAGTTCCTGCCAGACAGGAAGATACAGCAATCTTTATGGGCCTGGCTAAAGAGGTAATACTGGCTAAAGAATTCATGCTCAGATGACCAAAGATCCTCCTGGAAGGTGCATTTGTCAGGGACGGCAATATCCTAAGGCTGTATCAAATAGCCAGGAACTATAGCTGCAAGAATATATTGTAATATTATGGTGCCTAGAGACAAGAGAAAAAATTAGAAACATAGGATTTCCTCATGGAACATTTTAATTGGGGATTTGAAAGCAGAACTGTATGCTCAATTATAGCTAGAATTATGGAAAGAAAAAGCATTATGAGTACACTAATATTTGTTTTGAATTCTTCCTCATCTTGGTAGTAGCAACAATCTAGCAGAATACGTTTAAGAAGAGGTAGGATACCTCCTGGGCACAACAAACACAGCATCAAGCATGCAAACAACCCTGTCTCTGCTTGTCCTTCAATTAGCGAGGATTTTCTTGGTCTACTACCTTTGCTATGACTTAGCTTTCTTTTTGGGGGAATGGATGTGCTGGAGTTTGAAAACAGTGTATCAGATGCTTTGGCTTATTTTCAGGCTGTGAGGATTCCAAGGAATGTTTTCAGATGTTGGGTATTCTTGACTTTGGGGAGACAGTTGGTGCTCTTGAACCAAAAAAGCTTTAAATTACACAGGGCTGATCTCAAAAGATTTTCTAGAATTGAGAGCACAAATGAACTTAGAATACGGCTGTGAACTTAAAGTACGGCTGTGTGATTCTACACAATTAGGTTAAAACAGAGCACCTCATGAATAGGGATAGAACGTCACCACAACATCAGTGTGGTGACCTTTGGGTGTAGATGGATGATTTTTTCAGATTTGGAGTACTGATGCAAACATTACCAGAAGCATCCAGCAGACAGCCTCCTGCAGACACCTTGAGTCACTGCCATGAGAATGATGGAACGTGTCTTCCAAAGCTACTTTTTCTACATAGACTTGAAGACTTCTCCCCCCTCCATTTCAGGATGAGATTCTGATAATGGAAATCTGGAAAGGTTTGGCTGATGTCTACTTTTTACCAGAAGAAGCAAGGATTTCTTTTAGACAAAGCAAGACCAAGGGGAGGGAGGGAGGATTTGCTGTCATTCTGACCAAGGGGCAAAAAAATGGCACTTCCCAGTTCAAGCACCAGGAGGCTTGAACCTCAGGACTCTTCTGATGCCCTTCTCTTTGTGCAGAGACATTTCCCTGCCAGCCAGGTTGGCAGTTTAACAGTTTTAATGTGCTTCCTCAGAATGAGACAGCTACCTTGGCTTCCATTGCAGGATCAGATGAAGGTAAATTCAGTCAGTCTGGTGCCAGAAAACCAGTTCCAGCAGAATATACATCTGAAATGTTGCAGGTGCACCTCCCTGGTTAATTCACTCCCCCTTTAAGAATGATTTCCTACTCCCACTTTTGCTACAGAATGTATTTGGACAGGTCAGCGATGCAGATGTGCAGCCAACCTTTAGTTCTTGGGTTTACGAACCAGTAAAAAGGTTCAGTGATCATAACTGAGCCTACCAGCTCGATCATGAACTTTTCAGCAACTTCAAAGAAGTGGCTGGGCGTTATCATCACAGAAAAACATTTGGCAGCTACAGCAAAGCCATCTCGTGGTGCCTTAGAAGAGGGAAGGCATCAGAAGGCCACATTGTAGAAGCACTTTTCACTCAACACATGCTCCACCTGCCCAATGATATCATCAAGAAGCATGCAGCTCCACATCAAAAAACATCAACACATTGACAACCACATCTTAAGAGCTTTACAAGGTCACATGTAGCAGCAAGGATTCTGGAGAGACATGAAGACCACAGACTAGTAGTAAAGGTAAACACCACACAGCATGCTTGCAGTCTTTGAGCAAGGGGCACAGGCCAGCCTAAAAGAAAGCACACATATATCTGGCAGTAGATTGGTGGACCTTGAGTTTTGGGCAACAGGACAGAAAGAATAACTTGACAGACTTAGATCTGCTCCCGCTTACACCACAAGGTCCTTATCCGTGCTAAATGATTCTGATATCCCTGAATTGTAGGTTTCAATTGAAGCCTGTGTCCATGGACAGGGCACTCTTTATGTCTAGAAAATACATGGGTAAAGGGGAGTTATGATCTTCCAATAAATTGTACAATTTGGGCATCATCCTTGTTTTCAGTCAGAATTCTGTTTAACTGCAGAAGAAACAAAACATCGCAGCTGCAGATTTCAGGTATGCTCACATTTTGCGTTATAAATTTTAAAATGGCTTTTATTTTTTTCAGCCTACAAATTGCAGTTATAATAGAAATGCTCCAGCCAGAGACAAAACTGTTCTAAATACCATTAAGAATGGTCATAAGTTTTTAGTACTAAAAAGAGAGGGGGGGCAAATAATGAGTTTATCCTGCATATTATATTGAAAGAACAAGACAATATCCAGACAGAAAATTAAGCTGACGTCCAGCGTTTCTAAGCACTGGAAGGCTTTCACAGGTTTGGGAAAATAATTTACTCTCTATCGATTAAAGCAGCAGCTAAACGTGGATGACTGATCTCATTTTGCCAGTTTTCAGTTCACGCCAGGTACAGGGAAATACAGAGGATACTTTGACACAGGGAATTCAAAGGCTGATACTATCACTACATTATTTAAAAGACCAAGCTGTGAATGGTCATCTCTCAAGCAGACTCTGTGAGTCTTCCATCTGGTGTTTGAGGAGATAGAGTGCTTAATTCCAAAGGTCAAAATCACACTATTTTTCTGAAACAAACAAAAGCAAATTCTCCCAAGAAACCTCTGTCAGTAACAATAGCGGTACATTGTCTGAAAGAAATTAATCAGATTTCCAGGCATACTTTGTAAGTAATCTTGTTTACTGTAATTTTGCAACAGCTTTTATAAATTTTTCATCTGAAATCAGGAAGGCTACAGCTCGTATTCTGACAGGTTGAAATAGCTGAGTAAGTGGAACACATCCCTGTGTGGTTGGCTGTGTTTGGAACACTTAAGAATACATTGCCAAAAAAAAAAGAAATAAAAAAATAGGCAACTCAGACATCACAGTGATGTATTTTAAAAGCCAAATAAAAAATTAAAACAGAAGGAAAGCCTCTCACGTCCATTGGTTTCAGGGTTGTTTTTTTTTAAGAAAGCCTAGAACATAAAAATGGTTCGTGCTTCATGAATATCCATTTTTTCTGAACAGCGTCCGAGCCCACGTGCCATGTTCTAAGCTGTTCTTTGAAGTACAAGTGAGAAATACGAATGGAGTGTTACAGTGAGTCATTTGGGAGTTTTGTTTCCACAACACGCTTAAGTAACTTGCAGTAAAATCTTAACTGTCTTGTATAAAACCTAAAGGAAACAACTGTTAAGAAAGATTTCCTTTAACTTCAAATTCACAGCACGGACCTACACACAACTATCCCACTTCACTTCCATGGCGCCTCCTTTACAAAATTAAATCTTCTGGCAAAATAATTGCATGCGTACTGGATGTGCAAAATAAAGACAAAGATATTAATATTGGCTCTTGTGGCTCAGACATTCATAACTGCTTGCCCCTTTTATACCATCAGGCACAAAAAACATGACTAAGATTCCAAAGCCATATAAAAGGAGTATTCTTTATTCAGATGCGGGAGAAACAGATCTAAACCTTCACGAATATTTTAAGCACAAACGCAACCAGAGCTAGACTATAATAAAACGCTGTTAGGTGAAACTCTGGGCAGGGCTCCAAAGGATTTTGCCCAACATCCTGTGGCTGGAAGTCCATATAGGCAAGCTTTCTCTCCGCCTGAAGTTACTTTCATCCGCTGACTGGAAACTTTAAGGATGAACCCCACCTCTCTCTCCACTCACCCGTCCAGTTGCTAGCCACGGGAAGATAAAGGCTCAGGAAAAAGGTTTTAAAAGCATTTTTTTTCCTCTTCCGGTATGTCTGGAATTCCAAATGCAGGCTGAACTATAAAATTCACTCTTTCTGAAGCAGTAACGCCTGGTGAGATTCGGCCAGCTCATAGTTTTGTTTCCATAACTTTCAGCGGTCCTGCAATCTGGGCCCAGTGTTACGCCACCATTGTTATCATGAATGATTTACCTCAAGAAATGGAATTATGAAAACGAGCACATGCAACTTGTAAACAAGTTGTAGATCATACCGTGACTGAAAGGTATGAAATTTAATGCTAACCACTGTCAAGCCCAAGTTCTGCCGCCTTGACTGTAGGCAAGTATCATGTACATCTCCACACCTAACTATGCCTCAGCCTCGTTATCTGATGGACTTCCATTTCCATCATTGGTCCCTTCAGCCCTAATGGACAAGCATCCAAGTCAACACGCGAGAATGAGATAAGATGTTGAACCCCTGTTTTGTACACATAGCTCCAAAACTGAAACATTTAGGCAGTAAACAACTGAAGTATGAGGCATCAACCTTATTGGCCTAACGTTAGCTATTTTACAACTGCTCTGTGTTTAGTAGGAACAGCACTTTAAACAAAAAACTCGAAAAACAATTAATACAAATACAAAAAAGAAAAAAACCAGCAATTAAGTTTAGCTAATCCTGCAAGCAGTTTTCCTACAGTTTTTGAGACAAAAGTTTGGTCATTACAAGCAAGAAAGCAGGATTCTCCGTCTTTTTAAGCAAACGCTGTTATGTGCAGTGCCTCCAGAGGAGAATCCATTAGATTATACTAATTAGACTAACCTACTCATCCTCGCTCTTAGAGGTCTGTAGCTCTATTCCATAAACATTAAGCTTTCCAGAAAATCATTAGACGATTTAAAATAAATTATATATATATAAAAGAAAAGAAAGATAGAAAGTCTGAGACCCCCTCAAATCCCCATTCTTCACAACTCTACAGTAACGCAAACAGCCTGCCTCTAATCATTAACAGCAGGAAAACTCTGTAAGGAGCAAGAATTTTACTGCCCTCTGCAGCTTTTCCTTTGCGTTCGACGCAAGGGCAAACCGCCACCGATTTCTGGGCGAGGTAAACCGATAGCGACCGTCATCTGCCGCTGTGGCATCTTCTCCCCTCCCGGAGGCTGGAAGCCCCGCAATGGAGGCTCAGAAAAAGGTACCCGACCGACCAAACTTCACCTCCCTTCAAAGCGAAGGCTGCGCTGCCCCACAAGCTTTCTTGAGAAAATGGGTCAAACGCTAGAAAATGGTATAATGGTGGGGGGGGGACGGACAAGGAGGGAATGGCCCTTGCCTACTCCCTATAAAAAATGTTACTTCAGCTACTGGTGCGGGCTGCTTTTTTTTTTTTTTTTTTTTTTTTTTNTTTTTTTTTTTTTTTTTGGCGGTTTCAGCCCTGCCACGCAAAGGCCAACGCGGCTCAGCTGCCAGTCGGAAGGGAGCGGAGCCAATGAATTAAGTGAATTAAACTCGATGCGCTTGTTGACTCAGTTTTCGCCCCACCGGCCGCGCCGCCGCTCGCTCCCGCGTCGCCTCCAAACACCGGGCAGCAAAGTTTGGGCGCGGGGGGCGTCCCCGCGGGCACCGCAGCCGCTGCCCGCCGCCACCCCGGCGCCTCCCGCCACCAACTTTCCTCCTCTGAAGGAGCAGCAGCAGCACCGGGGTTCGCCCGCCCCGTCCCGTCCCGCCCGGCTCCGCTCGGCTCGGCGGAGGGCTCCGGGTGCGGGGATGCCAGCCGGGAGGATGGCGGGAGCGGGGATGCCGGGCGGGCGGCGGCAGCAGGTCCTGGACCGGGAGGGACGTCTCTTACCAGCCCGGAGGCGAAGAAGACGGCGAGCAAGGCCAGGCAGGCGCCCATCACGATGAGGAGCAGGAAGACGATGAGCGGGTGCTGCTGGCTCATGCAGTAGTAGGACTCGTAGAGCCAGTCCCGGGAGCGGGACTGCTCGCCGCTCGCCCCGCAGCCGCCGCCGCCCGCCTGCTCGGCCCGCTCCAGCAGGTAGCGGCGTCTCCTCCTCCTCATCATCGCTTCTTGCCACATCGGGCAGAGCCCGCGCAACTCCCTCAGCGCCGCCGCCGCCGCCGNGCCCCGACGCCGGCAGATGCCCCAGGGGCGGCGCGGCCACCGCGTCCCGCCGCCACCCGCCCTCCGGCCGCCTCCGGCCGGGAGAGCTCGCCGCCACCCCCCACCCCACCCCCCCCACCGGAGGGCTCCGGTGCTTCCGTAAGGTGTCGCGTCTCCCGAGGGCGACAGCCCTGGCGGCGGCTCCCGCGCCCTGCCCGGGGGCGCGCCGCGCCGTCCCGTCCCGTCCCGTCCCGTCCCGTCCCGCCCCACCGCCCCCGGGGCGGGCCGCCCGCCGCCGCGGCACATATAAGGGCGGCCCGGGGTGCCGGNCGCAACTCCCTCAGCGCCGCCGCCGCCGCCGCCGCCGCTGCTGCTGCAGGAGGCAGCCGGGGAGTGGAGCGGGGCGCGCTCCCGCGCGGGAGGCGGAGAGGAGGAGCCGTGGCGGCGGCGGCAGCATGGTGCGGCGGGCGGCNGTGCGCGGCAGCACCTCCCGAGGCGAGAGGGAGATCACGTCTGAAAACCTCCCTGAAATGACTCCCGCCCGGACGGCAGGCCCGGCAGGGCTGGGTCGCTGGGTGCCTTGCCCCCTGGCTGAATCGCCTTTTCAAAAATCGTACCTCGATTTTTGTCAAAAACAGGCGTTCAAGTTAGGAAGCAGCGTAGCATACGTTTTCCGCAGCGTTCCTTGCTCTGAAGGACTTTGTTATTCCTAACAAAGCGGGCACTTGAACCCAACTGGAATATCTGTTAGTTTTCCTAACAAAGCAGGCACTTGAACCCAACTGGAATATTTGTTAATTTTCCTAACAAAGCAGCCACTTGAAACAAACTGGATGTGTAACTCGGGGAAGCCACCTACCCACCACGCACAGGATGTACCAGTTTTGTAAGCACATGGCAGGCACTTCTTCTCCCCCAGCCCACTGCTTCACTGAATGTCCCTCCCAGCAGGACAAATCCCCCTCTGCTCTCTCTGACCCTCTCTGCTGTTGCTTTGCCACATCCTTTATCTCCCAGGGGATGCAGGGCTGCCTAAGGTCTCCATGGAAAGGAAGACGCCAAAGTGACATGGATGCTACTGGGCTGAAATGTCCCAAGGGTGCCTCCTGCTGACTGGAGTAATCCCATGAGCAAGAGGGACTTGGGCGTACTATGACACCACAAGAGGCCCAAAACTGCCGCTACCCTAAGTGGTCATAAGTGAGAGATTTAGAGCAGAGGACTAACCGTTAGCCAGGTGGAAGAGAAGGCAGATAATTAGCATGATATGGACCGAGACTGCCCCTTTAATCATAGACTCATAGAATGGTTTAGGTTGGAAAAGGTCATTGTCCTGGTGTGAGCAACACAGGACTAATGTCTTTCCTAATGCTTGGGAAAAGCTGTATTTGTGTAAGACTCTAGTGTCTGAATTAGTGAAGATATTTACTGTATAGCCAGCCATGGTGTGTGGATTTCAAGGTCTCAGTGTTTTCGAGCTCACCAGGTGCAGGGATGAGGAGGAGCGAGACTCGGGCACTTGACCCAAGCTGGCCAACAGGATTGTTTCATACCGTGAACGTCACATTCAATATAAATTAGAAAGTCTGCTGCAAGCGGGCTCTCCCCCTGCTTGCGTTCTCCTGCTTGCTTGTGCTCTTTTCCCTTGATGGCTCTCCCTTGATGATGGCGATCCAGAGGACTTCTTGCCCCGGTGCTGGATCCCTGAGGCCTTCCCTTCTTCCTGAAGCTGTAGCGCTCGCAGTGTCCGACATTTACTGTCCACTGCTGGGAGTGCACAGCTTCCAACTGATATAGTTGGCTGAGTATAATCCTTGTACTGTATATTTGGGTATCGGGATCAATATGGGTTCCTTTGTGTTAGTACTGTTAATTATCCAGTTCTGTCCTATTAAATCTGTTTATCTTTCAACCCCTGGGTTTTCTTGTTTTCTTCCCGATTCCCCTTCCTGGGTGGGGAGGGGTCATCGGGTGAGAGAATAATTGTCTAAGCGACAATAAATTGTTATGGGTTTTCTCAAACCATAACAGTCATCTAATTCCAGATGCTGCCTTCTTTCTCTGCCACTGTTCACATTTTTATCCAAAAGAGGAGGTGCATCAACCAACAGCGTAGTAGCAGAGAAACCAATGGTACACATGGCTCAGAAGCCCTATCCGTACACTTGCACTTCTTGGATTTGTCAGGTTTGAAGCAAGGATGAGGCCTGAGCTTCCCTGCCTCCTGTTTCTCTCAGCTGGCTGGAAGGAAGAAAAGCTCCTTGGCTTTCACTCTTCCTTCCCCTGAAGTGCTTGCTGGGGCAGAAGGAACAGATGAGGAAGAAGTAAAAGTTACAACTGCGCCCACTGTTCCAGGAGAGAGAGGGTGAAAAACTCTCAGAAGCAGCAGTGATAAGATTGAAGGATGAACACAAATCTATGTGGGGAGAACATTCTGGCAGAATTAATTGCTGGGAAGGAGTTAGTAGAGGTGGGTGTGAGAATTTTTGCAACATGAAAAGGCTTTACTTGCAGTCACTTCAAAAACTGTGGAGCTGGCCACCCTCACTGTCATACGCACATATATAGTGGGATAAGCAAGGGGAGTTTAAAAAAAATCAAGATACAAACCAGAACTGCAGTATAAAACTTCTTTTACAACCAGATCGCAATATTTGGGATTTGAAGGCATCTGAGTTTTATCTCTCAAGGATGATGTCTCATATGTATACCTATTTGCAGTGCAGAAATTATTACATGATTCTGTATGGACTCACAAAAGATCAGAACAGGCAAAATGAAGCATGTTCTCTGTTCTATGTATACAACAATCATCCCCAAATAAGTCCTTAAAGCTTACACAATATGTTAACACAGATGATGTTACTGGTTGTCTTTCTTGCCCCAGATGATTTTGCTTTAACAGCTTTCCACTACTTTCTGCCTTCTGGACTTCAACAGAAAAGGCCATTCCAAAGAGCTTACTATGATGATCATGTCATTTGTTTGTTATTTCAGTAAGATCTTATGCCTGTAACAGCTGATTCCTCATTATATTACTCTCATGCAATTTCTCAGGAAATAAAATTATAATTCCACAGCAAGAACTTAATTAACCCAGAGGTTGCCCAGTAGTATCTCATGCCTTTCCAGAATGATGAGTTCAGTGTAACTCTCTCTTCTGAAAGACCAGATGTAAGGTGCTTCAACAGTTGAGCAAGAGGGAGTACCAACCTATGTTTCCATTTGGATTTGTGTTTTCTTGCCCATCTGACGGACTCACCCCGTCTAGTTTCCCTCTCCAAACTAGAAGCCTGCATCTTTCTAATTAATAATTCAAACTCCAGCTAGGGACATCCCACACCTTAATGTTTAGAACCCCCATCAGTCCTTAGAGCAGATCTATAGTTCGACGCAAAGGTCCAGTGAAAAAAGATACCACATTGTCAAGTAATTAATGAGTACACCATTCTATATATGGACAAGGTAATTAAAACTGCAGTGCCTAAATCTGAATTTGACCTTCTAATTTGAATGCTCTACTTTTTAACTAACATATTAACACTTTTTTTTCCCCAGCATGCATTTAATTAGATTAACATTATTACAGTCAAATGACAATTATGTCATTGCTAAAGTTTAAACGCCATATGTTTCTAGAGACCAATTTCCCTAGGTAGCCTAAAATATACATCCTTGCTTGGCTCAACCTGAAAGTTTGCTCTGCCTTAGGGAAAAGGAACATACAGTGAATTTTATAATCTGGGGTTGAAAAGCAAAGGACTTTCGGAAAAAATGCTCTCCATGTATTCCACCTTATGTCCCACCTAAAAGGGACAAAACAGCAAAGCTAGTACTTGAGATTGTCAGAAACTATCCTCTGCGTACCCTTGGGACTCCAACAATGTCAAAGAATTTCTTTCTTGAGCAGCTGGTGTCTAAGCATCTACTGTACCCCTCTGGAGAAGCAAACCAACGCAGAACAAAAGCTTGAGGTCCACCGTTGCTCGTCGATGCCAGAGGCATTACATTTTCCAGTAGCAGATTGATTAACCCAGAGAACTTCTATATGGACCATCTCGGGAGATCCCTTCCGGCTCAGTATCAGAGCTTATTACTGGTGTTAAGGGATCTAAATTAACACTAAATGTGATAGGTCCTAGGGAAAGAGGTAAATAGGAACAGGAGATACAGGAGAAGCTAGTGTTCCCTGCATCGCTCCCTTTGCCACCGAGGCTCGATCAATCTCCATCACCCTTCCTTTCCTTCCTTTTCCCTTCCCTGTTGTCTTCTCCTGCATGGGTGTTCTGGTCAGAGATGCAGGCCAGCTCTCAGCAGTGGGAAAAGAGAGGCTGATCCTTTGCTCTCAGCTGCTCTTCTCAGCTCTAGGACATCCCTAGACACAGGAAATAAATTGCAAGGAAGAGATGCTGAGTCCCACAGTCCTGCGGCAAACAGAGCAAGCACTCAGGAGAGCCATGGCAATTGGCCTGAGCAGAACGCACTGTCCACAAGTCGCCTGGTGGCCAGTTTCCCCTCCTCAGCAGCTGGCCACCAAAGCAGCCCGGTATAGCAAACCCGTTGCTGTAGTCTTGACGCTCTGCTGCCACTGCCCACGTCCATCAGGCTACCTTATGCCCAGCTGCAATTGCCAGCCAAGTTGCCCTGCCAGTAAGATTACACACGGACACTGGCTGAACCGCTCTTCCAGAGCCTGGTCGTGGCAGCATGGCCAAAGACAGGTCAAGAAGCCCTGCTTAGTGCTGCTCTTGGGGGACACCAACACATGACCCGTCCCTGCCAGAGGAGCAATACATCAAAACATCTGGTTCGGCCGCAACTGTAGAAGGGGAGATTAAATTTTGTGTGGGGGGTCTGACACTCCCCATAACCTTGAAACCTGTAGGCTGAGAAATAGTAAATCTGCATGGGCAATTACTTAGCAACATTAATTTCCCCATCAGGGACACATAACTTTTTCTTATCATTTAACACTGAAGACCGCTAATTTTTACTGAATTTTTCTGGATTCATTTTACTGAATCCAGTTATCAGGCCTTGCTATCTCAAGCCTTAGAACTGCAGCTATGGGCTACTGCTGCTCTTCAAAAAAAAAAAAGAATTTCCTACAGAAATATACTTGATTTCACACATCTGGATCCCGCTGAAATTCACTTTTGAGTTAGATACAGACTTGCATGAGGTGTTTAACATTATTACTTAAGGTGCTAAATTACAGTCTGACTGATCTATAACTCCTTGTGTTCTTTTACTTTTCTTCCTCCCCCTTCTTGAAGCTAATATCTAACTTTGGGCCTCACTTAGACTCCATAAACTTTTAAGAGTAATTACCAGCAAGTTCTGAGGTTACTGAAGGAATGACTCGAGATCCAGATGATCAGAAAAAACCTCAGTAAACTCCCTTCTTCCCCATTTTCATCACAGATAGTAACTACATTGGTCATCTAACCATAGATAATCTTTTTATTAAAGATTGAAACAAAACATAGATCAGTATTTCAGATGTTTTGGTACCATCTGTTAGTAGCTGAATACTGTGGGTCAATTGTTCCCACAGTTGTCTTCTTTCAAAAAGCATGGGGTGAATATAAAGTTATCCAGAAGTGCATTAGTTTTGTCTCTGCTCGTACCTTGCCCTTTCTTATTTTGATCATGCTCTTCTTTATACTCACTGTTCTAATTTGGCTTAGTGTCCAAATTCAGTACTATATCATACTTTTCCAGTTTCAAGACATTAACCTTCAATTATACAATTATACTTGTGCAAATCTAGTAGTATTACTTAGGAAACCGTCTGCTTTTCCAGATAAGCTGCTTTCAAATTGTATATCTCGGGAAGGTAGAAGGAAAGGAATAAAAATCTTAAGAATTTTAAAACTGCTCAGGCAGTTTTATAAAATTCCAAATTAACTGGACAAACTCAAGACCAGTACCGTACGCAGCTCAGGAAAGACCTGTTCAATATACGACTACAGTCAAAACACTTTTACAGCATTAAAATGCATAAAGAACAGGGTGATGAATAATTTAGAACATATAATAATGTCTTTATATTGATCCATCATACAGATTCATTTTGAGTCATATTACCCTGCTTACCCGATCTCATAAAAATACTGCAGAACTAGAGACAAATTCTTCACAACACAAGTAATCAAAAGCAACAAGGAAGAGCTGCTTCTGTTTAGCAAGTATATAGGACTGTTATTCATAGGAATTAGAACAAAGGAGGGAACATAATAAATGCACATAAAATGAAAATTTTAGGAAAAAAGGCTTGGAATCTTATGTTTTCTTTATTGTTTCTTTTTTAAGAAAAAAGGTAGTTTCAAAATTAAAGGAATGCAAAATTAGTAAGTGGGATATGTTATGCTGCACACAGCCTGCAGTGAATTTGTGGAACTCTGTCATGGGAAGCTTTTAAGAACAAGATTGTATCTGGGTGACAAAATGGATTTGGTTTTATAGGGTTGTCAAAATAAGTCTGATAATCACCAATAATAGCATATGTTATGAGGAATATTGATTCTATTGTTTCATGACTAGAGTCAGTGCAAGGTGGTAGATACAGAGATGAGACAAAAATATGAAAGGCAGATTACTGATCACAATCAGTTTCTTGCATCTTCCACTGAATCATAATGTGGCTTCCNTTGGGGCATATGGTGTTCCTATCATTTTAATTGATTAAAAAAGATACTGATTTCCTGAATATAGGATGAGACCATTGATTCGAAGACCACTGACTCATACAACACAATCTACATATTCTCCCTGCAAAAAGGAAGGCATACAAATGGTAAAATTATTTTGGTTGTAGACATTTTATTATGATCTTTACTCCATCTGAACAATTCACTGAAAGTAAAACAAAATGCACCTAAAGCAAAACTGTAACTATGCAACCCTTACAAATTATTGCAAAGATCAAATTTGATACACAGCGCTTACTGACCTACACAGGTTAATCAGGTTAACCCATACTACAGAACAGAAATACATAAATCTAAATATAAAACAAGCAGTTAAAATACATAAATACATGCAGCTACATTCATATCAAATAAAACCATATTCATATGTATCTAAAAAGCCTTTTTTGCCAAATCTCTGTCATTGTTTCAGTTTTCCCCTCAGTAGCTGTCATAGTCATTTCAAAGGAAGGTCCCTCCTAACAGGGACTGCAAATGACAGTGTAAATTAATGGTAAAATCCTGCAAAATTCAAGATAGGATCCCAGTTCAGGAAGTACTTAAAAGCACACAAAAATCTATACATGTTACTTCCAGGACTTCTGTGAGACTTTTTGAAAACCCAGAATTAATCAGTGAAATAAGGTTTTGCAAGATGGAATGACCAGTATTTTTCCTAAATGAAACATTTCCTGCTGTTAATTTTATAGTCTTCTTGGCTCCAAGAAAGTCAATCTGGGCTCATGATTTTACAATTATTGTGCTATTATATATTTCATGGACATTTGTTACTATTTTGCTTAGACTGGGAAAGACTCTAGGAAATGTTATCAACAAGTTAATGCTTAAATTGGGTTGGACTTAAGCACAAAACTACAGAAGAGTTGAACATCACTCCAGATTTGGTTCTCAGGTAGATTTTGTCCATAATTTTCCTACTTGCCAGAGCTATATTGTCTCTCCCATTCCTGAAGACATCCTGCATTTCTTCCTCTCCTTCTCTACAGCTTCAGCATGTTCTGACAGACTCATGCTCCCTTTGGAGATGGAGCTGGCACTGCTTGCTCTCAAACAGACCTCTGCTGAGCTACTTAGTGACCTTAGTAAAAACATGTTAACCACCGATGGCTTCCAGAATCGCATGAAGAAGTACGAGGTAATGTTTTCGGCTGCATATTTGATAAGAACACCCAGCTGATAGTAGAAAGTTGTAAGAACTGGTAATGTTCCAGGACCCAAGTTCAAAAAGTTCTGCCAAGGGCAATGGATCCCAAGATTTTGGAGAAAGTGTTATTTCTGGAGCAAGGCAGGAGGGATTGAACAGCAGTTCAAACAGGAGAAGAGGTCACTCTGACCATGAAGTCCAGTGGTATTGGACTGGGGTGCTGGGGTTCAGGAGGCTGGAGTGATTTTCTAAAGGCAGGCTTTGGGTGTGTGGGCTGAGTCAGGTCCTGGCACGGCGTCACACCTTAAACATAGCGATTGTGGGTTAAAAGCACAGCTCAGTCCTACTGTAGCTCCCACTAAGGAATGGGGAGCTGTAGAGTATCTGTTGTTGGCAAACGCAGCCCAGCCCTTTGCCTCGCTAGTGAGGCCTACTTCCCATTGAGAAATCTCTTCTAGAGAATATGAGGATTACCCGTCTTGTTGTTTTGGAGAAAAGATATTGGTATTAATCAACAAAACATTCCAACTTCAGAAGTTTTCTTCAAACCAGCTGACTGATATGCAACTGGGTACTGCTGATGTGTATTTGAAACAGAAGCTTATAAATGGCTACTAGAGCAATCTCTCAAATATTTGAGCACTATCTTTAACATTGAGAGTCTTTGCATAATTTTTTAAAGTTTTTGAGATCAAGATCTCAAAATCTATCAGTCCTGTCTCCTTAGGACTGAAAAAGAATTCACAGAATCACAGAACAGTTGAGGCTGGAAGGGATCTCTGAAGACTGTCTAGTCCAATCCCCCTGCTCAAAGCTGTAGGGTCAACTACAGCAGATTGATTGCTCAGGACCATGTCCAGTTGAGTTTTGAATACCTTCAAGGACAGAGACTCCACAGCTTCTCTGGGCAATCTGTTCCAATGTTTGATCACCCTTAGACTGAAGAAGATTTTTCTAAACAGAATTTTTTGTCTTACATTTTGTGCCCATTGCCTCTTGTTCTTTCACTGAGCAGCCCTGAGAAGAGTTTGTCTCCATCTTCTCTGCTCCTTGACCCGTCAGGTATTTATACACAGTAGTAAGATCCCCCTTGAACCCTCTTTTCTGCAAGCTAAACGGTCTTGACCTTTCCTCTTAAGACAGATCTTCCAGCTGCTTAATTGACTTCATGACCCTGCATTGGACTCACTTCAGTATGTCCCTGTCTCTATTGTACTGAGAAGTACAGAAATGGACCTACCACTCAGACATATCTCACCAGTGCTGAGAAGAGGGAAAGAATCATCTCCCTCAACCTGCTGGCAACGCTTGTCCTAATGCATCCCAGTAGGCTGTTGGCCTTCTCTACCACAAGAGCACACTGATGTCTTAAGTTCAACTTGTCCACCAGGACCCCCCCCCCCACCCCAGTCCTCTTCTGCCAAGCTGCTTTCCAGACAGCTCATAGTATCAGGTATCAGGTAAAGACCTACACGTTCTTAAATCCTATTACAGCCTCATATCTATCCTTGCTGTTTGTTAGTATTATGGTAGGATTAAAAAGAATTGTTTTGCTAATCCAAATATTTCCATGCACTTTAATTTTTTTATTTTATTTCCTGAGCATTCATTACGTATGTTTACTGTATTTCACATAAGTTTTACCTCAAATAGCTATGAAAAAAATCCCAAATTTCTAAAGTATACTTACATAAGATTGAAACATTTTCCACAGGGTTTTTCAGTAAACACTTAGCTTAACACAGTGCTTTTCCGTTCTTTGTTAGTATCCAGTACATAAATGGCACAAGGTTCATCTGACCATCACTAAACTGTTTTTTTTAGAGATACACATACTGATCAATTGCTAACTGATTTTCATGTTGTGCCTATTTTTGCCTATTTATATAGGTCTCAGTTATGATCATCAAAGATTCTTGTTTTAATAGGCAACTGTTTAGAACTTACAGGACTGTACTAAGTGTTCTCTATGACATGTTAAAATACAGTGGTCTGTCTCACAGCCATAAGAAACTAGCCAGTAAAAGATTTTTTTTAGGTTAAAAAGCTTGGTCATGCATTTTATACGAATACTGTCAGTCTCATGTTTCTCAGATGCAGGTTTATTGGACATAGGAGTTATTTACATTGTTACTGGGAAAACACACATGCTAGTTTGAAACAACCACTTAATGAACTGTTGTTGAAGCCATACTAATTATGTGAACATTAGACTATTGTGATTAGATTATACTTACTATAGTAAATTATATGTAACCACTGTCACCACACTAGTATGACAGAATACTTCTACACCACCTCATTTTCACTTTTAGGGCACAACCAGTGCTTCTTGAACCAAGAAATTATAGACTTTTACGTATCACGTAATTGAAAATAGTACACAGAGGGGGAAAAAACCACTAGCAATTATGCTAATGTATATGTTCATGTATCAATACCCCATAGCTTGTTTGCTCTGCAGAGTTCCCATCAAAAAAAAAACCAAAAAAAAACCCCAAACAAACCAAAAAGGTATTAAACATGAAAAGGTATGGAAAAGGATGATGATCCCAGCTGGACAAGACACTTAATGGAACAGGACTCTGTTCAAAAGACGACATATCCTCCCAGTCTGATTGAGACTAATGAAATATGAAAGCTGGGAGGGTAGTGAATAGAGAATGGGCATTCATTATTTTCTGTAATGCAAAAAGTAACACACACCTGGTAAAACTGTCATATGGCAGGCTTAAAGCAAAGAAGCATTTCTTTCTAGAATAAAAAGATCCCACAACATAATTAAAATGTGGTAGTCACTGCTAGTCACTGTTACAAAAACCAAGTATAAATTCATTAAAAATAGACTAGAAAAAAAAATCCAGGAATTAGTTAATCAGGGCTATTACAAATTATAACTAGGGTAGAAGAGCTTGCTAGGGAAGATCCAAAAAGGTTGATCCATGAAAAATAAGCAGTTAAACCAGAAGGAACATTATTCTATACATGTTCTTGTTCTTATGTGCCTTCTCTAGACTTCACTATTGATAGGCAGGAACTCGCAGTATGGACAGTCTTATGATTTTTATCCTTGTGGGAAAGAGGTAAGAATTAGTCATAAGTAAGTATGGCAGTTCTTATCAAAACTATGTCATTCTTGTGTTTTATTATAAAGTACGGTTTCATCATAAGCTCGTAACATCATACCTACTATATAGGTTTAAATTAAATTTCCATGTAGGTCCCTGACTGAAAAAAACCCCAAACCTTTTCTTTTGATCATGAAAGAGTAAATTCTTTGTGATGCCAGTAATTTAGCTATTCACATGATTTTTCACTAACAATGTGTTTTCTTACATGTGCATTAAGTGTATGATCATCCAGTTGTGAGGTTGTGCATAGTCAGACTGGCCATACACTTTTTGATTCAAAACAATGTAGCATCTAAAATTCATATGCAACTAAAGGCAGCAAAATAAACAAAACAAATTTGACAGATAAATATTTTAAGGATGTAAAGTATAGAGAGGACTATATCCAGTACTAAGTAAAAACAAATTTGAGGCTTTGGAAAAGAAATAGAATTTATAGAACAAGTCACTGCTTTTACTTTTAAAGATAGGGTAGAAAGAGTCACAGAATAAAGAAATAAGTAGACTCAAGAATAAAGAACAAGCAACAGCCTGATGACAGCTACAGGAAACCAGTTAAGGATCAATATGAAACTTGGAACATTTGTCCAAAGTCCAGTATTAGTCTCCTGCTGAGCAGTAAAGTCAAAAGAGGGCAAGAGACTAATGAAGAAATACAAGAGAATGCTTGCATGACTTGGTAGAGAATACTCAAAGACAGCTGTGACAGTAGTGTAGGAGTATTTTGGAAAGTTATCAACATATAGAGAAAAGGATAAGAATTATAAGGTAATCTAATAAAGAATAAAATTAGGATAAACTCTTCTGGTTACAAAAAATATCCAATTATAAAACAATTAAGAGAGTGCTTTAAAGAGGTCTTTCATAGTGAAGCAGATGAAAAAAGCTCCAAAACTAAAAAACAAAACCAAAAATTGTCCATTTTCTAGGCAGCTGAAACATTTAGAAAAGAGTAAAATTTGTAAGTGTAAGTTTAAGTACAAGTACAAATTTCAAAAGGCAATCAGAATTCCCAGGAGCAAAGCATGAAGTGTTCATAATTATCACGCTAAAAGCGAGAGGAAAAAATCTAATGCAATCTTATCTAATTCATAAACTGATTGTGCTGGTCTGCGAATTTGAAAATATCCAAAGGAAGAGAGAATGATGGCTTGCTCAATTTAAAAAAGAAAAAGAAAAAAAACTTTTTCAATGATTACTAGCTCATAGGGTATGAAATCCTGTTTTTGCTATTGCGCTGTAGCTGAAGAGAAATACAGCAGTTTGCTGGATCTGTGAAAAGCCGATCCTGTTGAAATTAAACGTTTCATTCATTGACTGCTTGGGAAAAAAATATTAAAAGCTATGAAAGCTGCACAAGTATTTTGATTAAGAGAGGTCACAGTAATACATTATGAGGTTGTAGGGAGATCAGTACTTGTTTTGTCTCCTATCAATACCTAATTAAGCTAAGGAACTGTTTTTCTGCCATTCTCTCCGAAGTAGCTTTCAAGCATCCCTTTCGTTACCAAATTCACAGGTCTGGTAGGAAATAATGACTTGCACCAGAATTTTTTTATGAGGCTAATGATCTTTGGTGCTATAAAAAAAGGCAGAGGATACGGTATAACAGAAATCGGGACTTAAACACACTGTTCTTACACAGACTCTATTTGATCTTAACCTGATTTGTTTTATTAGACTAACAGGGTTTAGTAGGGAGAACCGGAAAACCTTTCAGGCACATGTGTTTCATCTGCATCAGTTTTCAGGTGTGAATCAAAAGCTGTAGAATTTATATTAAATATAGATGGGAGAAATTGTCCTGATTTAAATGAGATATTTCCTTATATTGTGCATAAGCAAGGTGTGGAATTCTTTGCTGAAGGATGCTGTGAGTGCTAAATCTTTCCAAGGATTCAAAAGCAACTTGAGAAAGTTGTGGACCAGTGGGGGAAATCTGCTGGTGGCTATTAGACTCAGAAAAACCCCTTCACTTCAGAAAGTTCCTAAATGGTTGTTTTTCACCGCCACAAATTGCTGAAGGTTGAAAGGGGAGTTAGATGAGGCATCTCAACACATTTTGTCCAATTTTTATATGCCTTTCTTCTGTAGCCTTTTGACCAAGCATATCTGGTATTTTAAGTTGGTTTTAAGTGTAGCTATAAAAAAAAAAACCCACAAACCATGTGAGAAGTTTCCTTTGCTATTGTTCAGGTTGTTGCAGCTGTAACAGCAAAAATACTCAGCTTCCAGGTGTCTGCTGCCTGCTCCTGTAATTTTAACCTTGTTTTATATATGATGTTGCTTAACTTGTTTTAGCTTAATTTTTGCTTAGCTTTGTTCAACTGTGTAGTTACCCTGCTTCTAAAGGAATCATGGCAGTAAGGTGTACCAAACCGAAGTAACCATAGTATAACTAGCCCTGGTGAAATCAAGAACCATGAAAAAACAACTCTGAGCAAACCCAAGGAATAAACTTTCAACACTTTATTTCTCTTTGCAAAAACTCAGGATGCTGACAACTTGCTGTAACAATCCCCTGGAATAGTGAGAGCTTAAAAGGCAGGGCAGATACTGTTAAGTTTGTTAGATTACTAATGACCTTTAATAGAATTAAGAAATTTGGATTATAAGTGATAGTGTTGTAACTGGACTAAAAATAAGTGGTTGTTATATTTAATTAGACTGTTACAGAGTTAGACTAGCAGTAAAGTCCAGTCGTGGATCTTCACATAAGGTGTGGTCTCTTTGTTATTCATCATGACCTTCTGTGCATAATACTAAGCATCTACTACTGGCCACTGCTGGAGACAGGTTCCCAGGATGGATGGAGCAGAAGGCTCTGATCCCACTCAGTAGCACCTTTATTCAGAAGAGGCTTTGAGAGAATCGTGTCAATGGAGTGCCCGAACTATTCCCCTAGAATGATTTCAAAGTTTTACAATCTTGGACAGCAGCTATCTGCACACACTGTAAAGCTCCTGCTATTATAATTTGAGTTTCTGTGGTGTTTCAGAAATCTTGGAGGATGGTCATTAAGACTGGTAACAGAAAACAGGTATCTTTCCAACAAACAGATCAAGGGATGCAATTTAAGTTCTCACCCACGCTGTACTCTCATCCAAAACCCCAGCTGGATAAAAACAGTAGTTAAATTCAATACTACATAAGCATGATTCAAAAGTGAGCTGCAGAGCCATTCCCTTTACCTCTTTTAACTTTCCCAGGGAATTATCAGTAAATTAACTGGTGAATCAAAAAAACCAGCCCTTATTCATTGAAAGTGAACACATCCAGAAGCTGAAAAAGAGCTGCCTTTGAAACTGACCAGTTGACTTCTGGCCAGTGAAGAAGGGAATGTGTTGTCCAAGAAAATTTTAGATCAGATATTTCTTTCATCATTTTCCACTCTGATTCCTGTATAGAAATAGCATGAGCACAGTTGCAACACAACAGGAACAGTCTTTCTTCTCTAAAAAAGACAGACATCCATAAAAATGATAAAAAAGCACAAAAAATATTAGTCTTAGCATTATGCCAGCAACTGTTAAATATGAAAAACTAGTTAAAGGCAAAACAATTTAAATTACTCAATTACTGATAGAAAACATAATTTAAAAATAAGGTCTTTTTTATTATTGTTGGGCCAATTCCTGAGGCTGTTGAAATACTGATAAATCCCATTGAAACAAATCTCGCAGTCCTCAAAGCTGCCGAATATCAACACCTCAATACAAACTGTTTCTGCAGGGAAGCTCAACATTCCGAGGGGTGTGATTTATACAACTCCTCTGATCAAAAGAAAAGGGGCTCTATTTGGCTTTATGTTTTCTTTCAGCCATACCAATTTCCAAAAAAGTAAAAAGCTTTCTGTATGTACACTACAAATGTACTTAAGTTACAGGTATATTAAGTATTACTCCATTTATAAACCCTTAAAGTGTTCCCTGGCAAACAGCTTCACTCATTTGAATTAGTGCAAAATATTGCAATGCTTTACATATGCACATGATGTATAAGGCTACTCTCATAAATACCTGAGCATATACTCTTGGTGATCACAGCCACTCATTACAGAGTGAAAATCTGGAATTTCCAATGGCAGGGGCATAGTTTGAGAATTTTTCTTAATAGGTGGGATGATAGTTCAAAAGAGAACGGCAAAAAAAGAACATTTGTGAGATGCAATGCCATATAAATTAGAGAAACACAGGAATTAGAGTGGAAGTGGTAAGTAAATCCATTCCTCTGTTTATGTCAAAATTCTTTAAATAGATTAATTAAAAATGTGCAAAATTTCTGGAGGAAAAGACATCACCATTTTATAGATGGAAAAACAGAAACACAGAGTGAGTGATATAAAGACCCCTTGATAACACTCCAATGCTCCTCACTCTCCCTTCTTGCTCTGATAAGGACATGTGTTGAGAAAAGTATCTGTGACTTAAAAAAGCATTAACTATGGGAGATCATAGAGTATTTGCATTAACTCACCACCCCCTCCCCAGAACATACTGATAATATTAATTACACTTTATCATTTAGCTAGTATTGTAATAGAAAATGAGCTAAGTGCCTATTAGCTTAAGGAGCTCCTAAGTGAGCCTGGAACCTATGAGAATGCCAAAAAAAAATTGTTTTCATTAACACTACACGCTTTCTGAAGTTGCAAACTGGGGTGAAGGATCAGTAGCAGAGAAGCTGTAAGGGTGAGTAAATGTATAATTAATATATGATACGGTGTCAATAGACAAGGAATAAAAGTCTTCCTGTAACACAGAGAGCGTCCCTATTGTCAGAGAAATCAGGCATGGGAAGGAAGGAAAGAAGGAACCACAACAAGTATGATTGAGTTTGAAGGTTTTCAGACCCTTTGAATGTTGAAACTGAGTCCTGGCTTTGCAATGGACACAAATTAAAAATAAAGCCTGTGAAGTCTTCAGCCTGAGAATAAAATTTGTTTCAGCTTTCCAGTATATGTGAGGATTGAACCAGAGAGTTTAGCTCAGAACAAATATTTATCCTGACTGAAATCCCATTTGGGTAAATATATTCTCCTGATAAGACAATCATTCCTAATATAAAATATTCACTGCCATATTTGCCAGAGGTAGCCTTTTCTTCTTCCCTCATCTATAAATAACTGCTTTACTTTGTTTTATTACTGAAAATATTGCTTCACTTTGCTTAAACAGGGGATGTGATTATCATAACGTTGTTACTGTTATTATAAGCAAGACAATAGCATTAATGCAATCATGAAGATGAAAAATCAAGTGCTGAAAATGCCAGAGCAAAGGCCGAAAGCTTTGGCTATGCCTCAGGTATTTATTTGTATCCCCAAGAAACCATAACATATTATAAAACAATGTGGCATATCTTATCTAGCATAACAAACCTATATATGGAGCATACATTCTTCCTCAATGTGTTTTCTTTACAGATTTGTGTGATCTACAAAGCGTGCCATGTTTAAGAAAAAAATGGAGATTGGCATAATAGGGAAGGAATAGTTAAACTACAATTTTAGAAGAGAAACTTCTTATGCTTGGAGCTTTTATTCTGTAAAAAAAAAAAAAAGTGAGAAGGATTTATTATGTGAATGGGTTACTAACTAGGAATGGAGAAAAATGTAGTTGTAGACTAGTGCCAAATAGTTACATAAGAAGAAGGCACGCAACAAAATTCTGCAGTGTATCAAGAAAAAAATAAAATTGGTATCAAAATACACAGAAGTGTGAATTATAGATCAAGTGTCAACTGGGCTGTGAAAGAGTAAAGCCCACAACTTCATGCTTTGTTGTAAACATGTTGGCAGAAAGAATAAATTCATTTTGCAGCAAAGACAGATTCACAAGTGTTGGGAGTTGCATATTACATGGATCATAGATAATGCAAAGCTTCTGTCTTCCTGGTTTCTTGATATGTGTACCACTTATAGGAAGTGGGAGCAAATTTGAGTAGTCCTGGGGTTAGCACAGCTCATCTCACTGGAAAAAAAAAAAACAAACCAACAAAAAACCCAACAAAAGACACACAACATTTTTCAGAAGAAGAATCATGATGGTTTTGGTTAACAGCTTTAGCTGAAGCCCAAGACAAAGTGATGTGATTGTGATTTTGCTATAGAGTTCTGGGATTGTATCATTTCAGGGAAGTGATTTCTCAGTTTCCCAAAACTGTCCTGTAAAATATAGAGATTAATTTAATATTAGAGTACCTCTTGTGTAATGATGGCCCTGTTACTAAGAATGGTATAGAAAGTGATAACTTTATAAGGTTCAAACAGCCCCAGAAGAAATTACACACACCTTTATGGTCTGGAAGATGTACAGAGCAAGCAAGATCACCCGTGCAGGGCTGGGTGTAAGCCAGACATTTGGGAGCAGCAGCAGATTGCCAGGTGTCAGTCCCAGTTCTCTGTCCTTAGAAGGATGGTCCTGGTTTCTCACTCTCGGGTTAGTACATTTCTGTTGTTTCCATAATTTTTCTTTAACGCTGTGCCTGCCTTGCAGAACATCCATTGCACTATCTTTCCACACTTGTCTATATTGGAGGTATAGGAACACTCAAATAAAATCCTCAAAAGTGATGCTTTATTTTCCAGGATTTCTTTCATGACTTCTCGAGCAGGCAAACAGGCTAATCACAAGGTTCCTTCTATGTTCCTGCTTTCCTTGTTTTCTGTTTTGTTTCACTTTTTAAATTTGATTGGGGTTTGTTTTCTGAGATTTTTTTTGTTGGGGTTGTTGTTCTGGCTATGGTTTTAGAAAGCGATAGAAAATAAATGTTTAAGTCCACAATAGAAGTGAACAGGAATCTAATATTAATAACAGTTTCTTTCGTACTTTTTCTGTTGAACAACCTCAATGAATTCTTAGAAAAGGTACTTTCCCTTTTTTTAAAAAAATAAAAAAATAAAAACTGTGCAGAAGAAATAGCTGTTCCAGATTTAAAAAATGAGTATAAAAAAATTAATATGAAGGAACAATATAAAAGAGACTATGGCATGAAATGATGCATAAAAAATGTAACAGTAAGACCTGTAGCAAGAAATTATTTTTTTAATTACTTTAGTTGTGAAATCAAAACCAAAGACCTACTGAATATGAGGGGATGCTATGACAGGCTCTCTGGAGAGGCCTGATGGTTAGATATAATTTTTTTCAGGGTCTGTTGCAATCAGATGGCTATCAAAGTAAACACAATTAAGAAAAAATTAAGAGTCCACCTTCTAGTGGAGAGGGAATAACTGGATAGAACAGATACTTTCAAATGAGCTAGACCTGATTTAATTTCATCATAGGCACTGGCTGGTGATATCTGATTTCTGTCCATGACAGGACAACAGTCTTCAGAGAAAGAAGATGGTTGAGAAAGGTTTTTGATACCATCTCGGATGGTATTCTCATATGCAAACCAGGCAAACAATCCGCAGATTAAGTTTTTATAGAGTGGGTGCCGAGCTGCTAGAGATCAGAAAATCTGCATCAAGACAGCAGCTATTTCTGACTCAGTGTCTGAATGAATGGAGCAATCTAGGAAGATGCTGTGCAAGTCTGTCCTAGGTCTGGTTCTGTATCATATTTTCATGCGTAGCCTGAGGATGAGATAAGAGAACAGGCTTATTAAATCTGCAAGTGAGATCAAGCTAGAAGAGGATTCAAGAATATATGAAGTGAAAGTGAAACATAAGAAGCTGGGGATATGATATAAAAAAGTAGGATTCCGCCACGCAGGGGGAAACACATGGTGCTACCTGTAGGCTAGGAGAAATCCACTTCACACAGAAAGCAAAGTACAGCTGGTCTGGTACAGACCTGCAAAAAAGGGATCTAACGGTTGTTGCAGAACAGCAATCATGATATGTTCCCTCAAAAAACTACATGTCTAGCTGGAGTTTATAAGCGGAAACGTAGCCTCTAATTCATACTGGGTAATTCTGCTGCTCCTCTCGGCACTGGTAAGGCAGCAGCTAGAGCACTATTTTCAGAGTCTGGCACCACTGTTCGAGAAGGATCTAGACCAGAGCAAATATAATATATAACAGAAAAATGAGAATGAGTAAAAGACTCGAAAACACTCGGGGCAGTTGAGGGAAAGAAAGAAAAACCTCTGAAAAAGACGGGAATGTTTATCATATGATAAACAGGGAGAGAAGTAATTAACTGTAGGTTTAACAGGGAATATTTTAGAGAGTCTATAGAATTTTTTTGCCTAGAAAATTTCTTATATCACTGCAGCAAGTTAGAGAGCAGCTGGCAGGATGTACATAGTGGTAAATGATCCTGTTCTAGGCCATTGGATGGACTAAAAGACCTCTTGAGGTTTCTTTTCCATTCCTATGATGACTGCTGCAAAAGTGTGACCATGAAATTCAGATAACTGCAAGTTCCATCCTAAATGACTGGTTTTATTACTTGAGATCTTCAAAGCAACTCTGAAGTATGCAATAAATTAGAAAAACTATTTTGGGAAAAGCTTGGTTCAACATCGTCTTGATTTTCCCACGATACTAGCCTGTCAATTAGTACTGCCTTATGGAGACTTCAAAAATATTTCACCAGGTGGTGCTGTTACACATAACCTTCCGATTCTTACCCTACCACCTGAGCACATGGTAGTTGTGGAAAGAGGAATTGTCTAGAAGGCTACTTGGCTGACTTAATTGCTGATTGCATAAACGATACGTATAAATTGTGTATGCATATGTATATGTGTATGCGTATATATGTGTCTGTGTATGTATATTTTATAAATATATCTGCTTTACTGATATATCCTTCCTTCAGAGTCCTGGCTATGACTAAACGGAAGGACCACACAGCCTCAGAGCAGAACTCTGCTGTCCATGACTGGTGCATATGCAGCTGTAATAGATAAACACATGTTCTATGAATGTATTATGAAAAGCACAATTAAGATGAATTCATTTAGGGACTATTTTTATTACATGGAATAACAAAACAAGCCTTCTGTAGTACATGCATAGCAAAGATAAGCCTTATATTTACATTAAACCAAACAAACTTTGGAAGAATGTATAATTCTGCCTTCTAAACATAGAAAATGCTGATATTGTCTCCTTAACCTTCCCCTTTATAAAGTGAGAAAGTTAAAATATATTAATACAGTCAATATTTTTACATTAAAAATATAGAATACATACAAAGTTTCACTAAAACTATGAAAAAATAAATCATATGTCATAAATCATAATCTATAAATCTAGGCTAGAAGCAACTTCCTACAGTCACGTAATCCAAGCAGATTCTTGCTCCAAGCAAGCTCAACCAGATAAGGTTGCTCAGGGCCTTCTCAAAGTGAATGTATGGAGATTCCACAACCGGTCTGGGTAACTTCTTCGAGTGCTTAACAGATGTCAAGTAAAATTGCTTTCCTTGAATCTAATCAGAATTTTCTGTGCTGCAATTAAGGTCCATTGTCCCCTTTGCAATGCACTCTGCACCTCTGAGAGGAGCCTGGCTCCACTTTCGCTGTGCTATTCTGTTACAAACTTTATAAAAGCAGTAAGAAATACTCTTAACTTCTCATCTTAAGGCTAAACAAACCCAGTTCTCTCAGTCTCTCCTAATACTTCATGTGCTCTAGCCCCTAATAAGGTCCACTGGACTCATTCCAACATGGCAACATTGTTCACATGCAATTTGTGCTGCTGTTGCTTGTCCCATCACCATCTATCTCTGAAAAGAATCTGGCTTTGCTTTCTCTACACACTCTTATTAGACATTTCAAAACAAAAAGATGTCTCCGCATCCGTCTTTTCTGTTAAGGGTGAACAAACCTAGCTCTGAGCCAGTCCTCATACGCCGTGTGCTGCAGTCCCCTAAGCATTTTGACAACCCTCTGTTGGACTTAGACCGTGATGGTAATGTCTTTCTTGTACCCGGAAGTCCACAAGCAGGCACAGCAGGCCAGCTGTGATTAGCCCAGAGGGGAAGTATCACCTCCCTAGACTTGCTGGCTACACTCCTGTTAACACAGCCTGATAAGTTGTTGACCATCCTTGCTGTAGGGGCATGTTGCTGACTCATGTTTATTTTACATCCTTCTTATACACCAGGTTTCCTCACCCCTTTCCTGCAAAGCTGCTTTCTAGTCAGTTGGTGCCAAGCCTCTATTACTCTGTACAACTCTGCTGGACAGAGTTATTCTGCATAAAAATGTAGGACGATAAATCTGTGTCTGTTGAACTTCATGAGCCTCCTGTCAACGTGTTTGTCCAGCTCGTTGAGGACCCTCTGAATAGCTGCCCTGTCCGTCAGTGTATTGATCCCCATCTCCAATTTGGTGTCATCCTTTAACTTGCTGAAGGTGCTTTCTGTGCCATCAAATTATTAGCAAAGACACTAAAAATATCACCCCTCATATCAGCATCTAAGGGATGCCACTAGTAAAGACTACCATTTGGACTCTGTGCTGTTGATCACAACCCTGTGAGTCTGAAGGTGTAGTCAATTTTTCACCCATCTTACAGTCCACTTTCCTAGTCCATGTCTTTTTAAATTGACTACAAAAATACTATGTGAGAGAGCGTCAAATGTTTTGCCAAAATCAAGGAAAATGTCGTGTACTGCTATCCCCTTCCCACAGAGCCTGGCATTGTATTATAATAGGCAGACAGGATTCCTCCTTGGTAAATCTATGCTGCCTTTCCCCTGTTACCTTCTTGTCATACATGTGCCTGGATAGGGCTTCCAGGAGGGTTTGCTACATAGTCTTCTGGGGACAGGAGTTAGGCTGACAGGTCTGTTGTTTTGTGGGTTTGCCTTCTTGATCTGCCTGAAGATGGGTGTGATATTTGTCTTTTTCTGTTCATTGGGAACCTCCCTCAGTTGCCATGACCTTCCAAGGGTGATAGAGCATGGCCTTACAATGACTGTGGCCAGCTCCCTCAGCAACTTCAAGCAAAGCCCATCTGATGCCATGGATTTGTGTATGCCAAACTGACTTGATTACTTCCTAATTGTCTTCCTGCACAATGGGAAATTCTATATTCCCAGAGATTCTACCAGCAGGCTTGGTGACCTGGGAAGCCAGATGGCAGACCTTGCTGCTGAAAACTGAGACAATAAAAAGGCAACGGGTGCTTGGTCCTTTGTATGTCCTTGTATGTTGATGTCATAGAGAAGTTCTCATTGGCATTCTTTCCATCCCTTATTAGTTTCAACTACGGCTGAGCTTTATCTTTTCTAACTCCAACACTGCATGCTTGGGTAACATCTCTATATTCCTCCCAGGTAGTCTGTCCACACCTCTGCCTGCCTTTTGGAGACTGAACTCAGTCAGGAGGTCCAGTTCATGCTGAACTTATTCCTATGAACCAGAACGACATTTTGCTCTTTCAGGAGGATATCACCGAAGATCTACCAGCTCTCCTGAGTTCCTTTGCAGTTTTCCATGGGATTTTGCCAAACAGACTCCTGAACAAGCTGAATTCTACCTGCCAGAAGTCCATAGTTCTGATATTTCTGTTGTTTTCTCAGGATTTTAAATGCCAAAATCTCATGATCAATGTAGACGAGGCTGACCTCAGCCTTTACCCCCCTGACAAATTATTCCTTGTTTGTGAGTAACAAATTATACAGAGCATCTTCCCTGGTTGGTTCATTGATCACCTGGGTTAGATCTACATTCTAACCTCTGTCTAGGATGGAGCTGCTTTTTTTTCCTTTTCGTATTATCCTCTAAATTACAGGCAGTGAATAAACAGACAGATCAATAAATATTCAATCTTTTTCTCTGGTAGAGAAGAGTAGAAATAAAAAGGATCTTAGGATAATAGGATAATTCAGCTGAGAGAGGATCTCAAGAGGTCATCTCCTGCAGGGTCAGAAGCTGCTGACCTCAAAACAGGGTGAGCTATGAGGTCAGACCATGTTACTGAGGGCTTTATCTGGTTTGGTCTTGAAAACTTCCAAGGATGACACAGCTTCTTTAGGTGATCAGATCCACTGCTTGACTGCCCTCATAGTGAAAAAAGATTTTCTTGTATCTAGCCTGAACCTATCTTGGTTCAACTTATGCCTATTGTTTCTCATCCTCTCACCCCTGTGAGTAGCTTGGCTCCATCTTTTTGATAACTTCCTCATGGGTGCCAGCAGACTGCTGTTAGGTGCCCCCAAAGATTTCTCTTCTCCAGGCTGAATAAGCCCCATTCCCTCAGCCTCTCCTTGTATGGCATATGCTTCCTCAACATTTTATGCCAGCAAGTTTACCATTCCCAAGTCAGTTTGCAGCATTCTGTGACATCAGGACCAAGATCTTCTCATATGACATTCAAGGAACCTTTACAACCTACTTAGAGGCTGGAAATCCCACTTTGGTAATAGACCACTTGGGACGCAGGCATTGCACTGATGAATGTGGAATGTCTAAAAGCCCTATGAGAACCTAAGCTGATGTGCTTCATTTTTGGAATGGTGGGGGGGGGAAGCTAAGAAGCAGAATAACCTAGCAAGATTTTCAGAGATAAAGACCTAAGAAGATTAGGGAAGACATCCTTACAAAATAGTAAATATAGTAAATATAGTAAAATTTTTAAAGGCTTTGTATCTTTTGTCAATTAAACTGTGTAAACAAGCTTCTTAATTTCCTGAAGATATAAGGTAGACAACTAAAGGCATTAATAGTATCAGAAGTGTTGTCATACTGCAAAGAAAATTCCTACTCAGAGCTGTTTCCTGCTACCACCTAAAATATATGTTAATTTCTGAATAGCTCTAGCAGTGCCAGCTGTTTACAATTTGGCCATAGGATAAATTTGGTATTTTTTTCTTATACATCCATATGTGGTTGTTCATTAACCCCTCCTCTGGGAATTTTCCCTGCTACGATATCTAACTATGTCATAAGTAATATACATGGTGGCATTATAAATTTCTGGTGTTGTATTTTATAACAACAAGGAAATGTTATATCTCATTCCTTTGGATACCAGGAAAGTAAAATAATATATATTGTACTTAAATGGCCATCACTGTAGTTCATTACTGCAGTGACTGAAGCCTACCAAATGCTTTAAAAACTAATTTCTCATAATATTTCTTAAGTGGGATATAAATAATACAGATTTTTGAGCCATCTTTTAGCTCAGGGGTGAGTTTCACAGATTTCTTAATTTATGTGCGCTGTATGACTAAGGCCTTCTAAATTGTCTTTAGGCACTTTTACCAAGACTACAAACGAGTGCAAATCTTTTCCTTCATGGGTTAGAGGGTTTTTTTCTAATTGGTAAATTTTGTGAATTGTTTGACTATTTTTGATTGAACATGATCATGTATTACTATCTGTCTTTTGTTTGAAATCTTGTATATTTACCTCTAATATATGAATGTACATATCTGTAGAGAAGGAAGTATCTGGGGATATGCAACAAGCCAAGTTTGTACTCACACACAAAGGAGGCTGGAAGAACAACCAACCAGTTAGTGCAAGCTGTCAAAGAGGTTTCAAGAATTCAATAGGTTGAATTGGTTAAGGATCAGTTGATGGAGAGAAAAGAGAGAATATAACCTCATAGAAAAGAAAGATCCTAAATTTCAAGGTTGAAATGAAAGGGCAATTCAATGGTTTGATGCAGTTTGGAAGGTGGAAGAAATTTGTACATCATCCAAATCCTGGAAATCCTGACCCATATGCACCTGCTGCTTCTGGGCAGTCTCGTGTTATTCAAAATAGGAAGTAATTTGTTCTTATGATGGTCAATGTTACCAGGAGAACTTAGAATTTGGGGGGTTTAGAAGTGTTAATTGGTTTATTTTGACTGATTATTTGTTGGATGTTTTGACAGATTTTAAGGCAACCTAGAGAGTACTGCAGATCCAGTACCACATTTTCTTTGCACAGATTGACACACGATTTACATGACCCCTGAGGAAGTTTCACAAAAACTGTTACTGTTTTCAGTAGACTTGCTTTTGTAGATTATTTTTAACCAGAATAAGTGAGGAATTCGCAATCTAGTCCTGATATTAAACACACCACAGAACAGAAACAGTAGATATGAACTCTGTTCTCTATTTCAAGAATTTCAGTAAGGCAAACATCATATCTATAACTGAAAGCATTCTAAAAATATATAGCTCTTTACACAGAAACTTATATTAATGATAGCTCAAATCTAGAGCTGCTAGATGAAAACATAACATCAAAGGAACCTATGATGGCAATTCTCGTTGGTTTAGAGCTGACTTTGCCATAACAACTAGATCTAGCAATAAATATGTGGAAATAAGGAAATAATTATCCAGATGAGCAACTGAGAAATATTTGCAAACTTCCAAGCAGATGAATCTTGCCCTAAAAAACATACTGCTTTTAATTTGTTGTACTACTTCTATTATCACTTTGCTTGTGAAACACGGTCATGCATCTAATTGTGAAACCTCTCTAGTTTTCCCTTGACCTCTTTTGGCCCAAGCTATGACTGCAAGTTCCAGGATCCCAATACTGTGTCATCATGCTGCTCATTTCCACTTTCAGATTGGTTCAAGGTGGACATGATGCTTTCCTGAGGAGGGGACATTGTAACTGAAATTCATTCTGTTGGTTACAATACCTCTCCTAATTGCATTTTCTGAAAGAAGAAAGAGGATAATTTCCATGCTTGAGAAAGCAATTCTTCTGAAGCTGGAAACTATCTGGCATCTGCAGAGCTTATAAATGGTCTGTTTAACAAGTGTTTCTTAATACCTAAAATAATGTTTTTAAAGTAGTTACACTTTCTTTTCAAAAGTAATATTATTTACTCCTTTCACAAATAAAGATAGCATGCACAAATCAGTATAAACCAAATAAAACTAAGGCTGTGAAAGAGCAAAAAACCCCAGCAGTGTCAGTATGTAGTGCTCCTACACTACACATGTAGTTGTCTTAATACTTATTATTTAAATGCACATAACAATACTATTTGAAATACCTTTTTTTTCATTTTCTAGTATCCTTTTTTCTGGTAAATGTGTGAAACTTTTTGCTTTTACATGGCTGACCAGTTCAGAGTTCCTCATATCAACAACTTAACTTTATGTACTTAAGAAAAATCAAAAATTGCAGCTTAATAATTAAAACCTGCAGACCTGTATCCTTTTATTTACACACGTGAGCTACTTCACTTAATTTATCAGGATTACTCACAACAATGATATTATATGTGAGCCTTTTCACAATATCCTGACATTGTTGTATCACAGTCATCTCATCATCCTCCTCAGTCTCTTATGTTTTTCTGCATAACTGCTGGAGAGCCACTTCCACTGATCCCATCCAATCTTCATGCTGTTTGTTATTCCTGCATAGAATTGCATTTCAGCTTCTTCTTTTGAATTTCATTTCTTTCATATCTTTCTCTAAATAATTTTGTAATTTTTTTTGCTTTCAAAAGCTTCACTGAAATCAAAGTGAGCAAAATTTATAACTTTCCCTCTGTCCAACTAGAGCAAGAAGTAGTGGACTTCTGCAGAGGAGATTCTGATTAGATATTCAGGAAAGATTTCAACTGCTAAGAACAGCAGAAGAGTGGGATAGAGTGGGTGTGAAATCTTCATCGCTAAAGGTCTTTCAGATCAGGATCGACAGGCATCTGTCAGGAGTGACATAAGTACAAAAGTACTTTATTCCGGTAATGGAATAGATGAATCTCTTTCCAGTGATTCTCTGCACAGAGGAAGCCAAGAATTGTTTTCAATTGCACGAGGCTGCAGAATAATTTTTACCACAGAGTAAAGGAGTCTGTATTAAAGAACAAAAGCTGCATTTTAATCACATTTGTGTACATGGGGCCTACGAAACTAATTTGTAAGGATTTCCAAGGAATCTGAGACATCAGGTGCTTGGAAAAGTACATGTATATAGACAGAAGCTATTGTTTGAATTGCTTTAAAACATTTTTATACAAAAATGATCTTTCATTAAAGATTAATTTTTTTCACAAGAGATGTTGTTGACAAATTTTAATTTGATATTTCAAATCATTTAAGTTAAAAATTTTGCTTCCACTTCTAGAGAAAAGCTTGTGTTTTCTCCTTCAGACTTCACTTTAGAGTCTTAGTTTGCATTTGAGCAGAAGTGACAGAAAGTTTCATAGTGGTGTTCTCTGGGGAACAAGAGTAAAATAAAGTTAACATTTCACATAGTAAGTACCATGCAGCAACTAAGATGTGAGTCAAACTCAGCAGGTTGAGTGGAAGGGGAGACCAGTCTGTCTTCCACAGCTGGCAACGCTTCAAGTGCTGGACTTCATTATTATTCTCTGGTTTCTGTAGAATAGCCTCATGCTTTTGAAAACAATACTACAGAACTTGCAAACGTAAAGCAAGCCAAGTTCCCCCAAGGAATCAAGAATTCAGTCCGTATTTCACAATCACTCATTTGTCCTGCAGTCCTCCTTTCATTCTAACAAAAATAATCCTTTTACAAGGTGCAACTGCAAGCAAGAAATGTCGTAAGAGTAACTGTCATTAAAAAAGTATTGTGTTTTAGCTAGTTTGGTCATGGTATAATAACAATGAAAATTATACTGAAATTATTGTAAAATAAATTGTAAAATACAATACTCAAATCTGAAATAGTAGGTACAAAATGGGATTTTTTACATGTTAGAATTTCTGTTTAAAGATAGTTTCCTTTTGCTTAAAAATAGTTGATTCCCAAACATATGATTGAGATCATCCAGAAGAATTGCGTGCAGCGTTGCTATAGAAGAGCCAAACTGCAAGACTGTAAAACTGGACTGGAAATAGATTAACACACAGAGGGACGCAAGCTTCTAAAATGAACCTAACAGTTTGTAAATTAGTTTCTCCTCAGGTTACTGAAGATCTCAGTGCAACTACCCTAGCTATATTTAAATCCTTCAGCCATTTTCCTAATAGTGGTGTAATGTTCTTGCACAATGTACACTACAAATACATGTACGTTTATATAAGTAATTTTGTATACAACCCAGGAAAGCTTATTTTAGTTCTGAAGCTAAACTCAAAATAAGTTTGAACGCTGTTTTTTCCAACTGCAGATAGTATTTGTAAGTTGTGCCTTAAAAGCCACTCTTCCCAATCAGATAGAGTGCTGCCATGCGTGTGATCTGCTGTGGCACGTCTTGGGCACCGCTGTTAAGCTGAGCTAAACAAATGGGTTTACGTACTAGCAACAGCAAAAAATCAAGCTCCACTTTCCCTTCTCCCGCCCAACCGATGTTCTGCTTATGAAACAGCTGGAGGGTCAGCTCACAGACATAGTCTCAGTTCAGCTGTTATCTTAAACGTGAGAAGTTAACCTGAAAACAAGAAGATAAAACTTTCACAAGGAGATCTAACAGGAGAGCAGTGGTGTACAATAAATGACATCTCAGACATGGTCAAGGAAACGTAAGTAAGCAACATGACTCTGCAGCAGAGGATGTCTGCTGAGCAAAAGAAGGTGGGGAGATATAAGAAATACAGTAAGGAAGGTGCAAGAAGCACCTTGAATTCATGACTTGAGTGAGTAGCAAATACGGGTATTAAAAAGTCTTCTCACAACTTTAACTTCTAAATCCTCCAAATATCTATGTCATTGCACAACATCAAGAGATTAACAGTTGGCATGTGACAACTGTTAGTAAAGTACCATAAAAGTACCATACAGGAACATGAATGAAAAAAAAAAAAAAAAAAAAAAAAAAAAAAAAAAAAAAAAGCAGCTAATAAGACAATATTCATCCAGCAAAAGAAGGAATTAAAACTCCAGCAAATAAATAGGTTAGTCTAGAAAAAACAAGAGATTAGAAATAAGGTCATACCACCATTAAATTCTTTTTGTAAAGGTTTCATAAAGTAAATGAGCAATGATTAGAAAATTTTATTTAATTTGATCTACTTTATTTGACTAGAAAAAGAAACTTAAGGGTACATAGTCATACCTCAACAATACCATTAAGGACAAATGACAACTAGGAACTGCATTTCAAGGGAGTCTTGGCATTTGTAGTTTCCTCTGCTCCAGAACAGAGAGGAGACAAATACAAAATGAAGTTCCTCTGATGAATGCATGCAATTCTGGCACCTCTTTGTGTTTACCTACTTAGTGGCATTCAGAAGTAGAAGGCTCCACAAGACCAGCATTTTATTGTTGGCAGACTGTGTTGGGTGGAGCACGATGCCTTTAATGCTATCTCATCCACGCCCCGGCACACAGAGCACTCTTCCCTTCCAAACCAATTCCCCATTTCATTTGAAAGGGAGCCAGCTGCAGTGCTTGAAAACAGAGTCAAGGAGCAATTTCTCATCTGAACAGTAAGAACCACCACAGAATTTTTTCCTGTGTAGCACTTCTGGGCACTATTTTGCTTTGACATGATCTGTTTCTCCCCTTGCATTTCCTTTACGTTAGATCTTGCCTGTGAATCAGTCACACTCCTTCAATTCATATTCCCTATTTTGGATCTATCAAGAAAGCTAATGTTTCCCTTTTAAATAATAGTACTTTCCTGCTGGCTCCAACATCACATACAGTGGGATGCGTAACTTTACCAAACTTTCAAAACTGTGGTGTGTACTTGACATTGCACTTGTCCTTGTGAATATCTTTTGCATTCCAGTGTGTGCACAGGCTTCCTGCCGCATGGTTCTTCTTTTGATTAGCTGCAACAGATAGGAGCCATATGCCCCCCCTTTTTTAAAATAATTGCAGGTAAGCACATGTTAAAGAACATCTTATGAACTAAGAGGTGGAAAAAAAACTGAACAACTTATCAACTTTCTCTTGCTGCCAGTTTGAAAAAACATCACCATTGGATTCCTGAGAGCAAGTCTAGGCTTACCAGAGCATCTACTCCAAAGAGTGTTATAGGATGCTTAGAAAAGGGGCATTGAGCCATCCACCAGCAATCAGGCACAGTCAGCATAGGTTCACACAGTGAAAGTCCTGTTTTATTACTTTGATATCCTCCTGCAGTAAGGTTACCCACCTAGTGAGTGAAGGGAAGGTGGTAGTTGTAGTTTTTCTGGATTTTTAGTAAGGCTTTTGATACTGCCCCTCACAGCATCCTTCTGGACAAGTTGTCCAGCTGTGGGATGAGCAGGTTCATGGTGCATGGGGTGAAGAACTGGCTGAAAGGCAGAGCTCAAAGGGTTGTAGTGAATGGGGCTACATCTGGCTGGTGATCGGTCACCAGTGGTGTTCCTCAGGGCTCTGTTCTAGGGCCAGTTCTGTTCAATGTATTTGCCAATGATCTGGATGCAGGAATTGAATGCACCATTAGCAAGTTTGCTGATGACATCAAACTGGGAGGTGCTGCTGACTCTCTTGAGGGACAAGATGCCTTGCAGAGGGATCTAGGTAGATTGGAGCTTTGTGCTATGATTGATGGGATGAAATTCAACAAGTCCAAATGCTGGATCCTGCACTTAGGAGAGAGTAAAGTTAGGCACTTCCCCCCCTCAGGAGCGGAAGTGGAGAGGGAGGTGCTGAGCTCTTCTCCCTGGGACCCAGTGACAGGACACATGGGAATGGTTCAAAGCTGCACCAGGGGAGGTTTAGACCGGACATTAGGAAGCATTTCTTTACCGAGAGGGTCGTTACACACTGGAACGGGCTTCCCAGAGAGGTGGTTGATGCCCCAAGCCTGTCAGTGTGTAAGAGGCATTTGGACAATGCCCTTAACAACATGCTTTAACTTTTGGTTATTCCTGAAGTGGTCAAGCAGTACGACTAGATGATCACTGTAGGTATGTTCCAACTGAAACAGTCTATTCTGTTCTGTTCTGTCCACACCATCATTTCAAGACAGATAATTACTGAGGATCTTAACTGCAGCTAGCTGCAGGTAGTGAATCACAAAGTTAGCTTGGTTAGTTACTTCTACCAAGACCATTTTTTAACCTAGAAAAGATATTGGATAAGTTGGTGTGTGAGAGCACAGGCATGTGTCTTGCTCCAGGTTCTTCCTTCCTCTTTTGATTGCTTATTCCTGCCCCACAGCTCTTCTACAAAATACAGAAGGCATATCAGAAAAATCTTGACTTGTCTAAGATGTCTCATGGACAGGGAAGAACAACCAGTTTCATAATGAAAGATTAAATCTGTCTGGATGGTGTAGCAGAACAGACAATGGCAATAAAAAGCTAACATGTTTTACTTATTAGAGAGGATCTCTTTGTAGCAGAACACAGGGCAGACTAGAAATCCTTCAGATATGAAAGGTAGAAAAGCCAACAAGTAGCTAACTGCACAGAATGAGAAAAATTCTTCTATCTAATCTCACTGTAAATAGCTTCCTTTTGTTTTCATCTCTTTCTCACTGATAATGTGAGAAGTTTCAAGATATGATGTTTAGTTCAATGGATGCAGAAATCAAAGTGCTCTGGACGTTGTGAATAACTTTTCTTTCCTTGTCTTACTGTACTTCAGCTGAAGAATGATTTTAGATGTCTAATAGTGAGGTATTCCTCACAGACAAGTGTAGTGATTATATAGACCTGGACAACGCAAAGTCCTTCTTTCTGAAATTCAGCAAGCATTTTCCAGCATAAGCTGGGCTTGCCAGGTGGGGAGCTGGTGTCATAGATGTCCCTGAGAGAGAACATCCATCCCTGGGATCCCAGAGATCCCCCTCCCTGCTCAAAAAACGTATTTCCCCAAAAAGTTGGTTGCATAACTCATGCCTCATTAAATTCAGTCTTTAATTGAGGTGTGCTGTAATGCTGGAATAAATATGGCAAGCATGAATATTTGGTTAATGAGCACTACGGATATGAAATCTCAAAATTTTGTTCAAGAACATAACTGAGACTGTCACACATAGGCTGAGCAGTATATATTAGAAAAAATATTAGTCTACTGTTTAGAAGTTCTTCTAGTCTGTAGGCTCCTCCTTTTGTTTCAGATTTTGCTGAGTGGTATGTTTTGCTATAAAGTGCTGTCTTTTTTATACTGTTTCTGAACATGTGCTCACTTCCACACTAATTTTGAAAATCCATTGGAGAATCTCAGTAGGGAGGATTGGTGAAACTATTTCCATTACCTTCATTTTACTGATTTTTAGAGGAAAATTTATCTATATGTGTATTATGAATGTTCATTAACTAGTTGGGAGGAATTAAACAGCTGTGAAAGACTGCTACATTAAATGCATTCAAGTTAAAAAGTATTACCCACAGGCTCCAAGGATCTGCCTTAGATGAAACAGGCATCAGATAATGGAAGCAGCAGAGCCTTGTTCCACTGTGAAAAGAAATTGTCTTAAACCGTCACATTCAAGAGGTGAAATCAATGTACTGGACTGGTTACAGTTAAATAATTGACACCACATAGGCTAAACAGATGAGATAATGCTGAACAAATAGGGACAGGCTAGTAAATGACTGAATTGTATGCAGCAGCGTGCAGGTGTTGTTTTAATGGATTTGGAAATGGGTTTTGTTTAAGGCAGTGAATGCAGAAGATCTATTAGAACTGTGAAGAGACAGCATAATATAGAGCATATATTATCCTCATTTTTAGAGAAATTATTGTTTTGTTCATTTAGGAATAAATAAGAATTTGGGAAAATACATGCCTCAAAATGTTGTACTGAGTTGTAACGCACATAAACAGAAGTCAATTAAAAGTTGCAGAAATGTTACAAATATTAAATATCTAAATAATATAGGACTGTTCTACACCTTTCCTCAAATGTCAAAAAAGGTTCTTAAAACAGAGTAAAAATCTTTAAATAATGGGTTCTTATTAATGGCAAACTAAAGGCCTTCATTCTTATTAGGCACAGCTCTGTCACTGCATTACATTCTGTCGAGTGGTGTATCACGGATTCTTATTCAAAGCACCTCATTCTGCATCCAGAATTTCCATTGTCAGTGTTAAAATACAGTTTGTGTATTCTTTTCTTATTCTTGCAGAATTTTGAATTCAGAAAGAAGACATTCCCTAGTCCAGTTCCTTCCTCCCCTCCCAATTTTTTCCCCTCCGCACGTACCTAAAAAAGTCACACATGAAAAATAAAAATGCCCATTATGTACTATTGTTTTCAGTTCCATTTGCCTGGTTAATCTTTGAAGTGTGATGACATAAAGGAAGTAAAATTTCTCTTTCTGTTTAAATGTCCGAAGTTTACTTTTTTGGTTGGTTATTTTCCTCCTTACATAGAGGTTGAGTGAACAAGAGAAATTAAGTACTTTTGTCAATTAACTTCATCACATTGGGAAACAACATGATGATAGAATATTTTATATCAAATAAATAGAATTGATTTTTATATATAATCTTTGAGTTTCATGTTTCACAAGTGGGAGTGTTTAAAAGCAATAGCATATATTTATTTTCTGAAAAGATTAAGAAGGTTCTCCTAAAACATCTCAAAGACTACTAGAATGTCTGACAAATTTTGCTAGCTTTTCTTTTGTGTTTTCCTCTCCTCAGGGGGAGGAAAAACTTATTCCTTTGTCACATATGCTAAGATAGCTGTCAAATTCAAGACAGCATCACTGCTTCTGGTAATCTACAGAACAACATATAATATCTTGATCGGAATATTAAAGCTTTCAAATAGGTATTTTATACCTTTTCCTTCTTTCTTGTAAATGAACTTTATCAGCATGAAAATTAAAAGCCATATGTTTACCCAGAATCTGAATATGTGTGCTATGGTTGTGAATGTATTTTAATGAAGGATTTTAATGCAAGTTAAGCATTCAGTTAGAAGTTAAACCTGGTAGTTCCTGCAGTCTGTATACAAGACATACTGACTAAATGTTCTGTTTTGTTTACTCGATATTTTACGTATAAAAATATTTACTCAATATTTTGAGTAAACAGACCTCATTATGCAGTTAGCAAACTGCACAAAGCAGAAGAGAAAATGCTATGAGCTGCGCCCTTCCCTCTTTCCAAAGGCTTCAGTTCTTGTATTGCTTTCTATCTCATGTAGAATTGATTTGTGATGAACAGAACTCAAGTGTTGTAAGCAGCAGTGAAGATATTCCCTTTCCTAACCACAACACTCCAGCAAAGCAGAAGCAAAACATCCCATAATTGGTGAACCATCACAGTAAAAGCACATTGCCTGCAAACCAGGAGAAAGGCGGTGACTGAATTGGGGCTACTCTGGGATTTCACTCCTGTGGCTGTTTTCATTCATTTACTTCTACTGGTTTGGATGGTCACACCCTTCTCCAAACTTTCCACAGACATATTCAAGATGCATTCAAGACTAAGAAAGAGTGAATAATTAAATAGGCTTGGATGATCTCACAGTTGAACAACTCAGACCCCCATTGTTCTCACAAGGAGCTCTGGGCACATATGCTATCCATTTCCCAAATATTACTAACATTTTGAGAAAAATGCTGAAACCATGCCAAACCCTTGCTGCTGACACTGACTCCAACAGACACAGTGGATGTGATATATGGGCAGCTGCAAAAGTGATGCTTGTTTCAGCTGGCTGCCCCAAGGAAAGCTGTGAAGCGAGGATGAAATAGGAATAGGAGTGGAAAGCAGTATAGGCCAGCTTGGATGATTCAAGGCCAGGTTGGATAAGGCTTTGAGCAATCGGGTCTAGTAGGAGGTGTCCTTGCCCATGGCAGGGGGATTGGAATTAGGTGATCTTTAAGGCACCTTCCAACCTAAACCATTCTATGATTCTACAAAAAAAAGTGAGCTATCTTCAGCTCTGAATAAACCTGCCACATCTATAGGTCTCCACCAATGTGCAACCTGTGTAAGTTACAAACTCCTGACTCCTTGTTGCCTCCCTTCCAGCCCTGGCAGCTCTGGGATCCCTTTGGAGCAGCCCAAGGTGCTTCCAGCTCAGGACGATCTCCAGCAGGCTCTCCTCAGCCAGCCGCCTCTGATTAAAGATGCACAGACCAAGGGCAAGGAAATGAAACACGTGTTGTTGTCACAACCTAAAACTTACATGTCCCATAGGAGACAAATTTTCCTTGTGAAATGCACAACAGAAGCTGATAAAGTGCATACAAGATCATTACTGACTGAATTTTTCTATTATATGTTTCAAATGCTCAAACGACTGCTCTGAGAGAAATATATCTAGCTTTTGTTCCTCTTGTTCTGAGACACAATACAATCTTTCCACATTTTAAACTGCCTTTTTCTTATGTTTTGCTGTCTTTCCAATGCTGGTGCCCCTTCATTCATGCAAAAGCAGCCTGCATTTCACATTAGTCTTTTCACAGTCTGGCTCTCACTCTGAAATTTTCAGATCTCTGCAGAAAATATACAAAAAAGTTTGCAGTAAGTTGCCAATGTCTTGCCCTAACTTTTATTTAGCCAGAAGACTTCTTAGCTGCTTCATTGTCTAATCATTCACTTATTTTGCCTCAGTGGCCACTTTGCTGGGAACGATTAAAATAACTAGGCAGCTACGTTTTTTACCATATTATTTGGCTCCAGTTTCTTTTAAAAATGCTCTGAGTGTTTATTATGCCACTGGCTCAGGCTGCTCTGAGTCATGTTCTGCCACTGGCAGTTCAGTCTTCAACTAGCCATCACAGTGCCCCAGTTTGGGATTTCAGACCATTAATAAAAACATTTGAAAGACTAACTATCTATGAAATATTACTGACATGGGCACAAGTAAACCTGTGTTAATAATATTATCGTTTTTAATTATAGGAACATTAAAGTTGTAAAGTAATTGTAAAAGTCATAATCATTACATTACAGTTAAAATACAAGCTTATAACTGTAATAAAACAATGTTAATAGTCATAGTAAAGATCACATTCATTATACAAGAGATTAAACGGTGACCTAACCACTATGAACTAATGCTTATGACAGCAATATTACTGACAATATTTCCTGGGTTTGCTGTGGTAATGCTCCATTGTTAAAAAATGTTTGATTCCACATCAATCTCAGTGTGTTCTGTTAAAGCTGCTGCAACTATGAAGCACGTGTATTTTGATTCATCCCTTCTGTATATGTCATCCTACTTTCAAATGTCCCACTCAGTGGCAGGCCAGTCTTTTCTTCAAAGGCTATGACAGACAGTAACTGCCTGTAACCAGCGAGATAGGTTTGTACAAATTGCCCCTTCCACTCAAGACGAGTGGTATGTATTCCAGAATTGCCTTCATTAGGGTATACAAATGGTTCTGAACTAGCCAGCTAATACAGCACTATTTTTTTTCCTCTTCCCAGGGGAGATTTTTACTCCGAGGCAGACAACACTGAATGGAATTTAGTACTTTTGTCTACACACCTTTTCTTTAGTTATTAAAAGCTTTGTTCTGCAGAATCTCAGTGGCAGTAATAGAATAACAATACCCTAGCCTTAGGTCTATGTAAGACCTAAGAATATGGTTTTTGCTATATTTCTCTCTCTCTGATAGTCTTCCAGTTTAATTAAAATTATTCACGAAGTAATGAGTTATATTCAATAATAAAATGATAAAACTTCCTGAAATGCATGTGTTAAAGCAGGCTACCCATGTGATAAAATATTCAAAAAACCCATAGGCACCTACACTTTTACTGCCAACCTGCACTGTCAAATAGCCCCATATGAACTAACCCCAGGATGGTCTGGACACCTGAGCTCTACAAGACACCATAGCTCAGCATCTGCATCCAGAAAACAGCCCTAGCCCTGCGCGGGTTCTGGATACAAGGAAGGGGAAGCAGATGTATCGCCTTGGCAGTCTTCCTTTGTTGGCCAAGATCAGACAGACTTATTACTGACCTCTGCAGCCTCAAGCACAAGCTGATTGCTATCACCTGTCTCCCTGACTTCTCTCTTTGCCAGTCAAAATTTCTCTTTGTGTACTTGATGAGCAGCAGAGCTGAACACCATTTCAAGCAAGCCATGCCTTTGGTGTGTTTGTTAAAGACTAATTTCTAGCCAAAGACTATACACACTTCAGGAATCAGGCACCACACAGCCTCAGAAGGTCCCTCAGAAAAACAGGGAAACATTTTCTCAGCTAGAGGAAGAGACGCTTTATTGTGTGACTCTGACTGAGAAAGGCCGAGCTCAGGGAAGAAAAAGGAAAGAGCAATTAGAAAGCAGGCAAGTAGTTCGCCCAACAAATCAATTAAAATAATTTTTCACTCACTCAAAGCCTTACTTCTTTTTGGACACAGTACAGTAATTAATTGTCTTTACTAACTACATCTCTTTCTTCCAGAAACCATTAAGACATTCTGAGGTCATACCTAGAGTTTTGTGTTGAGGGACATATTAATAAGATCAGGTGCATAGTAGTCTGGATTATGTTATTAAAAACATTTTAATTTAAAAAATAAAAGGTTCTGGATTAAATCACTACATTTCTTTTCAGTCATCCTGCACCACCTTAGCTTTTTCTCCCTCGTGTCTGTGCTTTCAAATTCCAAATCAGTTCAGGCAGGCCCAGAATTTAAAAATACCTTTCACTGTTGTTTGTATCTTCTTTTTACCAACACATTTTTGTTGTTGTTGCTTTTTCCTCAGTTTTCTATCCTTACGCAGAGTTATGTGTTTGTTTTTTTCTATCCTTAGGAAACCAAGCATTGTATCTTTGCCTTTTTTTTTTTTTTTTTCACTTTCTTCCT
>VZSF01004860.1:551869-628635 GCA_013398295.1 Chionis minor
TTTTTTTTTTTTTTTTCACTTTCTTCCTGTGAATTACAAGGATCAGGACATGCTCTTCCCTTCCCTTCCCTTCCCTTCCCTTCCCTTCCCTTCCCTTCCCTTCTCTTCCCTTCCCTCCCCTCCCCTCCTTTGAAAATTCTTCTTTCCATCATGGATTATTATTTTGGTTTTGATACACTACCTTGCCTGCTTTGCTACACCACCTAAATTACCACCTGTGAACCAGCCAAAGCTCAAGCAACCATCCTTTTGATAGAGCTGAGCCAACAGAACAAGAAACAGTCTAATTTCCTTACATTGTATTCATCAATATTGGACGTTTACTCAAATCTCCATGAGACTGGGGGGGAAAAAAGAATGCTAGAAAAAACACATTTGTTCAGGATTGGTGATGGAGCTGGCTGATACTGCAAGAAGGGGTTCTGTCATCATTAAAATTTAATAGAAATTGGAAAGGAGGAAAGGGAAGATGGTTCCTGATGAAAGGTAAAAGGCAAGTGTCACACCCGTCTTCAGGAAAGGCAAGAAGTTTCTGCTCATATGCCATGTGCTTGTAGCCCTCCAAGCATTTTGATTATCCTCCATCGGACTCACACCAGGATAGCTGTATGTTGCTTATACTGGGAAGCCCAGAAGCAAGGCACAGCAGTCCAGATGTGAACTCAGGGGAGTGCTAAACCTCCCTTGCTGGCTACACTTTTGCTACTACAGCTGGCTAAGTTGTTGGCTGCCTTTGCTGCAGAGGCATACAGCTTACCGTGTTTGCTTAAAGTCTGTGTTGTATGGCAGCATTCCCCACTCCTTTTCTGCAAGGCTGCTTTCTAGCCAGTTGGTGCCCAGCCTGTATTGCTGTGCAGAGTTGTTCCATCTCACGTGTGAGTCTTCTGAAGCCATGCAGTGCTAAGTGCTGACTTCCTTATAAAAATCCTAGGAAAACAGAAGGCTTCACCACCTGTTGAAATGTTACAAGGGTCAAGCAGCTGACAGATATTCACCACAGGAGAGAACAGAAGTAGCCCAATACCTTTAAAGATGGGCATTGGGTAAAGGAATCAGAAAGGAGCGTGCTGTCAGTTTTCTAAATCTTAACGTATCCAGGCTAAACTAAAGCCAAAGTTTAAAGCCACCGATACAGCTAGGTTATGTTCCTTGTTGTGCTGTCTTTCATGTTTAATTGTTGAAATGGCTGGCTGGTTTACATGTAAGAGGCATCTCCACAATACCAATACTTTTACCATTGGTTGGTGAGATAACTCCAGAAAAACTTAAATTATTGTTGACAGTGGAATAGCATGAAGCTTTATGTTGAGTCAGAGACTAATTTACTATAACAGAATAGATGAGAAAGAAATGTTACCTGCATAAGGGTTCTCCATCTTCCAAATCAATACCCTTCTTCCACCTTTCTTAAAGAAAGTTGTACATAATTACTAATTTTATCAAGAAAGACTTGATAAAGTAATCAAGCATACCAGGATGAAACTTCAGTTATAGACACTCCAACAGACTTAATATACCCAGTTACAGATGAATCTAATTGAAAACATATGGGCTGGGACCTACAAAAGGATGAATGGCTAAAGCATACAATGTTATAAAATGTAAATTACAATTCCATAAGGAAGGCTAAAACTACAATTAGCATAAGAGACAGTGCAAACACAACAAAAGAGCATGGAGTAGGGTTCTAATTAATAGGAGAAAGAGCAGTATAATCACAGACTAAGATCTGTCTGTCTCTGTTTCAGCTTCTGGTTTGCTCTGGAGTCTGTGCTTGTTAATTAAATATTCATAATCTATCCTTTTTTGCCAATTAAATAATAATCATGTCTGTCCTAAGCTGAAAGGTCATTTATCTAAGGAATCTCAGTCCGGATTCACTACTTTCATCTCATGTCTTTTGTTTGAAACAACTCTCCCTTCCATGACAGTAAGTATTGAAAGCCAAAATTGACTGAAATGGCAACTTGTCAAGCTATTCAAGAGTATACAAGACATTATATTATTATATGGAGGGTGTTTCATGATGGAAGAAGCTTGGGGAAGTGGGTTTTTGTAGTTAACGTATCTCCATGATATTTCTTTAAACAAACAAATGCATTTCCCATAATTCATGTTCTTGCTGCCTAATATGACAACAATGTGGAACACTTTAAATTATATAAAGTCTTTAGTGTTTCTGCTGTATTTCCACATCTGTAACACATTTAAACTTTACAATAAACTAATCGTACTTCCTGAAGTTAACAAAATTGGGTCTTTTTTTTCATTCATTTTTAGACATTCTATAGCATTTCTACAATCTTTGAATATTTGATGGTAAAGTCTTAAAGAACTACCCTTGCTATGAGATGGCAAATGAACTGGTCAAAAAGGAATATATTAAAGGAAGATGGTCTTTGTAACAGGGCACAGGGCTATTCAAACACAGGACAGTCCAGCAGAGTGAAGAATTAAATACTTTTCTAAAAACCTTTTAGATCCTTGTCCTGCTTCATTAATTCTTGAAGTTGTACTTCATTTGTTTGTAACAGTATTAAAAACCTGTTAGTAAATATTTGTTAATGCCTGTAAATACACCTCCTTTAAGTAAGGATTTCATTTTTTCCAGTATCAGTGATGCCTTGCCTTGCCTTGCCTTTCCACAACCCCCACCCCCGCCCCCACCTCCCCCCACCCTCCCATATTAGAAGAGCTTTTAGATGCAGGTCCCTCGGACAGAGGACAGGCTTTATGAGCAGGTCCTCATACACCTACATCTTTCTTTGGAGCAGTTCAGGTGCGAAACAGCTTGTGTCTGGTTGCTGTACAGTCCCAATAAGATTGACTGTGCTCAATTTAGTACCCCAACCAGGAGCAATACCAACTCAGAGTGCTTTTTGATAGCACACAGAGCAAGCTCAGGACCGCTTGCAGCTGGTCTTGTAAGGACACTCCTTAGCTTGCCAGTGGGACATCAACAACATGCTGCTGATCCTATTGACAGGAAGATGTGGGCTCTTGTTCTGTAGCAGGAATCAGTGCTGAAAAAAGAACTTGATGCCCACAGATGTACTGGTTCTTCATTAATTATTTTAAAATACCTTAACAATTAAATAAACCACCTCCAGACTCAGAAATACTCCTTTCTAAAGCAAGTAAATGGCATTCCTGCAAGAGGCAACTTGCCAGAAACATGCTGGCCATTACCACCAATCCCATGGAGGGAAGTAGAGGTGCTGTGTTTAAAAGCCTCAGGCCTTTCCTCATTATCTGATTGTTTCCTGAGCAGGAATAATTTCTTTGTCATCTCTGGCAAATTAAACTAATTAAAAAAAAAAAAAAATCCAAGCAAGACGCTCCCTGAGATTTATTTCCTCTGTGTCAACCAGCAGCCTGTTTTCTTGCATGTCAGACCAGCGCTCATGAACAGCCTGAACTCATACAGTACAGTTAAGGTAGATTTTTAAGTAACTCAAGAAAAAGAGATGGGCAATGTATCATTTCTTTTGCAAATGTATGAGATGTGGAAGTGCTAAAACATTTTAACATAAAGTCTTGATTCTGACTGGTTTTCATGACTCATTCAGTTGGTGAGTGAGCAAGGAGATTGTGCCAGAAAAGGAAAATATGAACAGCTTATTTAAATTAACATACGTTTACTCAGGAAGTCATTTCCTGTTCTAATTGCAGGTAGTGGTGAGCTAACTCTGTGTTGCTATAAATAAGCTTAAAAGCAAAGAAACTAAAAGTGTGGATGAAGCAGTATAAGTATCAAAACACTTCTGCCTGGTAATACACGCCTAGAGCTTCTGCCAGGTAGTGCCACGTCTACTAGGCATGTGATGTAGGATATTATGCACCATACTAAGGTTAAACAACCCTGTCTTCTGTGAGTAAAACACTTTCACCACGCCAGTGAACTTTTTACCAAACAGACTCCTAAATGTTGTTCTATTAAGTACTTACTGGTTTTCTTTACAGTGCTGGAAAGGTACGTGGTGCTGGATTTCTTTTACTTAATAGCCAAAAGGTAAAAGTTGCTGCTGTAGATCTCTTTGGTGACAGAGCAGCAATGAGAGTTCAATGAAGAACAAGCTTCCTCGTGCTTCCTTTCAACGAATTCCGAGTTATGCTAAACTGAGATATATGTAATAAAACCAGTGGGTCTAACATTATTACTGTGGTGGGTTGACCTCGGCTGGCTGCCAGACCCCCACCCAGCCACTCTCTCACTCCCCCTTTTCAACAGCACACAGGGGAAAACGAGATGGAAAAGCTCATGGGTTGAGGTAGAGACAGGGCGATCCCTGAACAACTGCTGTCACAGGCAAAACAGGCTCAACTTGGGCTGAACCCAAATATAGTTTATTGCCAATTAAAAATAGACTAGGAAAGTCAGAAGCAAAGACAAAACTAAAACACCTTCATCCCAACCCCTGCCTTCCTCCCAGGCTCAGCTTCACCCCTTTGCTCTGGATTCCTCGAGCAGGGATGGGGATGGGGAATGTGAGGTGCGGTCGGCCTGTAACAGCTCCCCTCTACCTCTCCTGCCCCCTCACACTTTTCCCTGCTCCGGCGTGAGTTCTTCACAGGCTGCAGGAAAATACCTGTCTTTCCACAGCCTTTCACAGAGTTGCCTTCTATGTTCAAGTTTGAACTGCATCAGCCTATACATATCTGCGCTGCAAACACTTGATAAAGTGAGTAATGCAGTGATGAGGGTAAAGCAAACAAAGATGCCTGATGAGGCTCGATTCCTTTACAGAAGATGGCTTCTCATGCCCTGCATGGGCCTTTCGCGTCAGCGCCGTGGCTGCCGGCAGCTGCAGGCATCGCACTTCCATTGGCACGCACCGCTTGGTCTGGTGTCAAGGCTGAGCAGCGCAAAGCTGGGCGCGCTGTTCCCACACTGGGACTCAGGGTCTAAAGCAACACATAAGCCTGGACTTTCTGAGCCTTGCTTTCCTCTTCGTGTTTGCTTAATGGCTCTTAAAGTGAGCGATTTCCCACTTAGTCTTTCTCTGAGGACTGAGGTGCAGTACTTGGATGAGGCAGCTGTACTGAACTGACTCATGCTCAGTGTATACTTAATTTTCAGGTATTAAATTGACACTCTTAAACATCGTAGAATTGCTATGCTGTGCCCCAGTGGGTTTCAGATTGATGCTCTAATGTATATTTTCTCAGCATTTGGTTGTTGAAGGCTTCTCTTCTCCATTCCCCAGATTCTTCATCATCACAAGCCTGTTTACATGCGTTCTTTTTCTTACTCAGAGTTTTTCTTACTCCTCTTATTTACTCACTGGAGATTCACGCAGCTCTTCTAAAATAGTCTCCTTGCCATAGTATCTAATAAGATTTTTTATACTTCTCTGCTTGCAAAGTGCTTTTATTGTCAGTTTCTTTTCAACTAGAGTGACTAACGTGACATCACTAAATAACATGGAGATGGCAGAGACTCTGGCTGATGAAATTCCCAACTGCGAATGTACCAAGTGGAACTGTGCTGCTACAGAATTCATATCATGGTGGGTTTTTAATTAAACTGAATATGTGTGTGTGTATACTACCTGAGGACAGGTTTTTTAGCACAGAAGGAGTATAGGGCTTTGATCTTCAACCCCAAATTCAGGTTACCTGTTGCTTACATGTTTAGGTAGGCAAGCTCCATCTGTGGATGGAAAGTATAGCTAATTGAGCTCTTATGCTATGAATACACATAAACCAATGTATTTAAACCCTTCGCAGCCAGACACTCTGCCAATGTAAAGCAGCACAGCTGTTTTTTATCATTAATCTTCTCCAAAGAGGGTCCTAAGATCAATATTAGGATCATTCTTCTGTGTTCCCTTTGGTCTTCTGGAGGGCTAGGTTGTATATTTTCATATTACTTGTCACTGAAACTTATAATGCTCTTGTCTAGAGTCAATCTGTGTTCTTTATTATTGAACCGGTGAGGGGAGACTGCGGATTGTAATGGTGTAAACCTAAATGGCAGAATACAGAAACCTCAGGGTCATTAAAACAGATTGTAATGAGAAAACCTGACCTTACTGGGCTGCACAGGGTGCAAATATAGAAAAGTTACAAAAAAGTTGTTTGTTAAATACATAAATGTTATTCTGGATTTGAGTACCATTGTATTTATCTAGTTAATGACACGTTTCCAGAACTGATTCAAACATATATATGCACTAGAGCCGAAAACACTGTGTTTTGCAAAACCTAAGAGAAGTGATTCTTCCCAATGTGCTATTGCAGATTGCATTGTTAATATTTTACTTCAACGTCCATGCAGTACACATGCTAGTAGTATTTTTCCTCTTATGTACCAGCCGTGTTGTAGATAACATGTAACAGTAACCGTTTTCACTCAGAAAATACATGAAAGTATGTTGAAGAAAGGCTTAGAATCACCTCCAGCTTCACTACTACTACAGATTAAAGTCCTAATGAAGAGCTACTTACTACCTTTACAACATTTCCAAGCCAAACAAAAACATGCTGTTTATATATATATATATATTTTTATATATATATATAGGTAAGTCTCTGATGTCAGTGGTATAAATGCAGAGATATTGCCTCCTAAGTACATGAGAAAAGACTGGGTAATTGATCTTTCCTCTGGCCGTGATTTAAAATCTTGCTTCTACATTGAAAAGCACTGTCAAAAAATTTGAGCAGTTAACAGTTTTCTGAACAGCTGGATTCTTGTGTCTTATTTGAGAAGCAAAATAAGAAGCCTCTTCCAAATTTGCAGTCTTAATTGCAATTTATATAAAAGATTAATTTATTAATTAAATTATTCCTTCTAGCTCTGTGCAGTAAAACTGGCATGCATGTGAGGAAGAGTAAGAGAGTAAGTTGGTAAGCATTCTTATTTGTTATAATTCCTAGGGTAAGAGAACTGCAGAGTGTGGTAACATCTTTTTACCCAAACCGGACAAAAGAACTCAGTGATGCTACTACTGTAGGATGTATGAGAAACAGGCAAGCAATTCTTTGAAAATCTTTCACAGAAAAGGAGAAAGAGAACATCCTTTCCAAAGTTGGAAAGAGTCTGCTGAAGAAGCCAGCAATTTCTATGGATTTTAAGTGAGGAACAGATTCTCCCCTGACTAAAAATGTGGTTAAGAGCAGCAAGTTCTATAAGGTTTGCAGTTGTTTAAAGGTAGGTGCCTTTTTGCTTCAGCATGAAAACAAATACTTTTGCTCTGAAGTGGTAAAATTCTGTCAGAGTTTAGGATTAAGCTGAGGGTAAATTGCCTGTTAACAATCGTGGGGTCATTTCCAGTTTGGAGCTCCCAAGTACAAGATGGTTGTTGCCACACTGATGCTGGTCTACTGGAGGGTGACCACTTGATTGTGGAGCTGGAGCTCATGATGTACAAGAAGAGGCTGGGTTTATTTTGTCCCTGAGAAGGTTAAGCGAATATCTTATTTGTGTTTGAACTATGTAATGGGTTGGCAGAGAGACAATGTAGCCAGACTCCTCCAGGAAGTGCAGCTGGAAACACAAGGGGCAAGGGACATTAGTTGCAACACAGAAAGTTCAGACAAGATTAAAGGAAAGCATTTTTATTTTGAAGGTTGACAGGAACCAAAATAAATTGCCAATAGAGGCTGTGGAATCTCCATCTTGGAGATATTAATATTTAAACTGGATGAGGACCTGAGGAAACAAATTTAAGATAGCCATGATTTGAGCAGGAGGGTTAGACCAAAAGAGCTGCAGAGCTCCCTTCCAACAGGAAGAACTATAGGGAGAGCAGTGCAAAACAACAGGTACATATCTCATAGCACCAGCGGGTATCTTCTCAATGCTATGGTGCAAGAAAAGTAATGTCCAAACTGCTAGGGCTGAACATCCCTTTCTGGTAACCCAGTTACTTCTTGAGATACAAAAGAGGATATGCACTGCTAGGGAAAGCCATGTTCCCCGTGTCCTTACATCCCTTCAGTGCAAGAACACAACTACAGTGACATCGTACTGTTTTTGGTGCAGAACTTAGCAGTTCCTCTCCCCATCCGGTGTGCTTCCAGCAGTCTTTCAAACCTCTATGAAAACTCATTTGTCTAATTCCTCCATGTCCACTCCACAATGTGGGCACTTTAAGTCTACACTGGTGTGTAAGTCTGCTTTGCTGCATGGCTTGAGACACTTTGAAACCTTCTTCCTTAATTTGTCTCATCAGAAACTATCTTGTTGTTTTTTTTTTTTTTCTTAGGCTGGACAATAAAAGTAGAAGTCTATATCTGAGATAGTGAGAGAAAGGTGTCATATACACTTTTAATTTTCCTGTGTTGATACCACTCTTAAGTTTACAGCAAAGTGCAAGATAATTTGTGGAAATTTATGTGACTAGATTTATTAATAATTATTTATTTATTTATTTTATTATTTTAAATTTATTAATTTTAAATGTATCAGTGCATTGGCTCACTTTGTCCAGTTATTTAAAGAACTCATTCTAACTAACCCAAACTGCCCCCTTTTGCCTTGTCCCTCTTCTCTACCTCTTTCTAGACATTATATTCATCACTGCTGCCTAGATAGCTTGCTCTATTTTTACGCTCTCTCCCCCGCCTTTCCCCCCCAATATATTTGTGGCATCTGGTTTCTAATAGTCTCCTCAAATCAGCTTCCCTCCTGCCTTTTTAATGCTTATTTGATCTCCCACAGGGCATAGATGACTCAGCTGAAAAAGGTGGAAGATGGGAGTTTGTATTCCACTCCACTCAAAGAACGGAAAATGGGAGTTGTGATGACAAGGCTGGTGGTTCGCATCTTCACCTCTCTACAGACATTCTCTCTTCTGTTTCCTCTGTGGGCACATACAGTTGAAGGGATCAAGTGACAAAAATGCTGAACCAGTTCAACCCTCATTCTGTGTTTATCTAGTCTGCCCAGTGAAGTACAGGAACTCGAGAAAGGACCAAGAGCAAGTGCTACCTTTCAGTACAAAATATACATTGATATCCTTTTCTAGACCTCAGATACTCCAAATAGCATGCACCCTGGATAGAATTGAGATTATTGATGGAAAAACTTTGTAAAAGTATTTAATTTATAGTGTCTCTGATTTAAAATTATCTCTACAGTATTATTTATTTTCAAAAATTAAAGCGTTGGAAATATCCAGCTTAAACTGATTTTTAAAACCCCAAATTTCGTAGGTAAGAATTAAAAAAAAGAGTTTTCTGCGTTCATCCTCCAGGTACTGCAGAACTGAAAGAAGTTGGACAGAATCCTTTGCGGGAAATGACACTTCCTCTTTTGCCCCCAGAGATTCAAAACAGTAAGTCCTTGTTCCACAGACAAATCCCGACAGCATAAATGACTCCTTAGTGTCAACCGGGGGTGCTAAGAACATTAGAACAATTGTATCGGGTCAGAGCAGACATCCGTCTAGCCCAGCATCCTGTCTGGCGGGGGCCTTAGCGGATGTCTAGGAAAGTGTATGAGAACAGAGCTAGCATATAATGATGCTTCAAACATCTGGTGATTTGTACCTCAGAGATTTCTATCATTGAAGAAAGTGTCTTAGAAGTAAGTAAGTAAGTCTTGGTAGAGTTTTTTCTCTCTTTTTTTTTTTTGACCCCTTGTTTTCTTTGGAATATTTATAAGCTTTCAGACTCCACAACCTCTTGGCAAGTATTTCCACCACTCAGTGACATGTTGTGTCACGAGCCATGTCCTCCTATTTTTTTTAATCTGTCAGCACTACATTTATTTGATGCTCTCCAGGTCAGTCACTACCTGGAGGCTTGTTTCACATAAATCGTTTCCTTTCCAAGCCTAAGAGTCCTAGCATTTTTAGTTGTTTCTTGTATAGAAGCTGCTCCGCACCTTTGATCCACACCTTTGATCACGTGTATAATCCTTTGGTTGTTCTACTTTATTTTTTTGAGATGAGGAGCGAAATTGATTTCACTGACTTTCATCTTCCAGCACCAAAAAATGTGAGACTAATGCACAAATTTATCAATCCTAATGCAACCCCCAAACCTGACTGTGCAGATGAAACAACGTGCTGTCATCGCTGAGGAGCAGCAAGGGAGGCACTGCTGCACGGGGCACGGTGAGCCAGAAGCCGAGAGTGACAGCAAGGCAGACAGGTACAGTCACCTCATGTACAAGGTGTGCAGTCCCACACCAACCAAAACTGAAGAGCACATACCAAAGTGGTGACCAGGTCCAGCTGGCAGACCAGTGATGGCCACACGAGCTTGTAGCAATGTGGCAGCCCAAGGTCAAGCCAGGAAGTCATGTCACCAAGTCGGGCACAACAAGGTACATGGCCAGGCACAGCTGCAGCGTAGCTCAGTGCCCGAGCTTACCTGCAGCTCCCAAAAAAAGGGATGGGGACCCCCAGCAAGGCTTCTCACAGCTCCTTCTCGTGTGCCCCTTGCACAGCGCTGTGATCCGAGGTGCCACAGCAGCACCGTGCCAGAGCCCACTGCCGGCCTGGGTGGTCAAACCCCAACCAGTGTGGGAGAGGTGACAGAGTTTCTGCATCTTGTGCAGGGCCTAGACAGTTGCCACATAGAAACAAGAAGCTGGAAGGGAAAAATGCATTGTTTCTGGCAAAGAAGCAGAGAAAACCTCGTGCTGCTGTTGTCACAAACCCATTACGCATGTTTTAAATGCTAGATGCAGTTTTACCTTTCTAGCTCAACAAACGTAGTAATTGTTTGTCAGTTAATTTTTTTGTTTTGTTTTGTTTGAAGTGTTTGAAATATTCTCCAAATGAAGTGGAAAGATTTGGCTACATTTTTTTCATGGTTTTCCTGGCTGGTCTATTTTGAATTTTGTTTCTTCTCTGTTGCTCCCCAAATCAAAATACATTTCCACTCCAGACTGTGATTCGTGCTACTCTGGTTTAAACATATACGATAAAAGATAATATATTATCTGGAAAAGCAGAATGTAACAGCCCATCTAACAGCTTCAAAATTTGAAAGACCTCTTTGAAGTAGACTGCAAGGAAAGCATGTCATTTCATAAGCATATTCTTAAAAATAAACAAGTGCAGCAATCTTTTCAGATGTTTAGACCATTATTCCCTTAAAGTGAGTGGCAAAATCCTATTAACTTCATTAAGATCTAGAATTTAACCCAGAAGAATACCACAGCTATACAAATCAAGCAACACTGCAGTTCTGGAGCCCCTTGTTAGCTTGTGTATGTATTGTTTGAGGTGACCAGGGCACTGGGTGCCGCTACATCTGTGTGGGTATATAAATATTCATGGGCTGTGTGAACTCAGATTAGATCTTTTACCTTCATCCATCAGGTCATCTTAAAAAGGAAATTAGGTTTGCCTCAAAATTGTATTTATACAATGGTGTTGCTGCAGGTCAGATCTCACGATTACCTATACTTCTTTGTGTCTCTTCAATCCTGCGAGTCACACCTAATGACGCTTAGCATTAGCTGCCAAAGCAAGAACTGTGTGAAAAGTTATCCTCAGGTCATGAAAGAGAACTTGTCCTAGCAAAAGCTACAGAAAGCAATTTTTCTGTTTGCAACACTTTTGAGGTAACAGCAGTTGGAACAAATGAAAAAGGCTGCCAAGAGATCAAAACTGCTGGACTGAAGGGATGTACAACAATGCAACGTACCAGCTACGCATATGGCTTCAAGGGCAGGGTGCAAAACTGGATATGTTCCGTTCTCTTTTATATAACATCTTCCTTCAAAAAAATTGAATGCATCAAAAATAAAATAAACTGAAAGATTGTGCCATCCCTGTGGTGCACAAAAAAACCATTAAGTTGATTGAATCTGACCAGTACTATCAATTTTCATAGAAACATCTTTCACAGAATAACAAACCGAAATGTTTCTTAGCCGGTGCTGCAAATTCACCACTTTATTTGTTTATCATACAGATAGAACACAAAAATTTTAAACAGTCAAGTTTTCTCTTAGTCACCTTTGAACAAATCCTGAACTGGGAGTGACCTGGAGACAGCCAGCCCTAAAGATAATTAGGCGTGAGTACCCATGCCCATGGTATTTCCAGAACTGTAAGATTTTGAATTATAATTCTTCTTTCCCAAATATACTTAAAATTATACATCTTTTAACAGCAACAAAAAATCATCTCTTTGTTTACCTGCTAAAATTTACTCTTTTTTCCAGTAAGAGGAAAACTTTGCCTGAAAACGACCTTGATTATTCTGGTTTTAAGGTGTGTTTGTATGTTAGTGAAACTACATCTAAGGTGTAAAACAGTATTTACAGATCAGGTGTGCCTGGTCATTAGTCTAAATAAAATTTGAATTTTATTGGGAAATACCCATTGCTAACCAGGGGAAGAAAAAAAAAAAAAGAAACACACAACAAAGTAAAGTATCAGTACATATTTGTTTTGGAGGCATAAATACATATACGCTGCAATAAAGAAGCTTATGACTGCCAGCGTGTTGACCACTCTTGCTAGTCCATGATGCATTCATTGTGTCAACAGTGTGCGTTTGCTCCGGAAACATTAGTTCCTGTCAGCGTCTGCGTATTTTACTGGCAGCAAAAGTGATGTAGTAAACAGCTATGTCTTGGAAAGCTCGGGTCTGCTGAAATGCCAGTCTCTCCTCTTTTCTAGCCAGTATTCTAACACTCAAACCGACTGCAACCAAAGCACTCATTCCCGCTCAGTAAATGTTCAGCTTATTCTCTCGTCTGTGATTTATTTCTATTTCTGTCATGGCAAGGCCCCTTTTTAGAAGCGGATGCATTGTGATTTTTACAGTGCGGGAGATAAGAGAGGTGCTTCTGCGCAGCTCTCCCTTCCCCCCATCCTATCCCTCCTAGATCCCTGCTCCTGTGGCTTTAGAAAAACTGCATGCTACTTTTGCTAAATTAAACTCTCTGTAGCTTTTAATTAAACTTTCAGTGCTTTTGTTAATAGCCGTTCTTATTTGGCTGTATCTAAATGATAATAGCTATCCTGTAAAAGTATGCTGCTTTCAAGGATGAAATGTCAGCATCTAATCTTTCCTCCTTCATTTATTTTTGTCTTTCCTTTACTGGAATATTTCTTATCAGCTTGCCTTGTCAGAAGAAATAAACTCTTTCTAAAAACTAATTCTCCTCTTCTGAATACTAACGAACTGGCACCGGAGAGAGGTTCTACACAGAGCCACATCTGTGCTTTGCTTCTCTAAGAGCTGAATAAGAAAACATACGGTTCAAATCAGATGTATTTTTCACTTGAAAAAGAGCAGAAGTGATAAATATAGCCGCAGTTAGATATGAAAGAAGGCCTTGTGAGAGTGTTAAATTCTACAGATGATATATTTAGTTATTATTTCTGAAGCTGTTTTATCTCAGTCCACTTAAATCAAAGTAGCTGGGTACAATTACTTTTGCTATATTGAGAACCATTCTCTGAAAAAAACTTGCAAAATAATGTGGCAAATTTCCAAACTCTTTCTTTCTCTCTACTTTTCATGCAAGCAGTTGTGGTTATGCTAATTGTGAATCTGAGCAGTCTACCATGAATCTTGAACTCTTTTTGCTTCTGGACAATACAAGTATTTTTATATCTGAAATTCCGATAATTCTACTATTTAGTACACCTATTGATGACATCCATTTAATTCTCACACAGCTGTTAGATCACCAAGGCTAACAAATGTTAACTGTACTAAAAAACATATTTTGTTCATTAAAATAAGCAGGTACAATTTAAAAGACCCTGCAATTTATAAAAAATACCTCTTATTTCTACTCTATTTTCAATAATAGCTATGACAGTGAAGCAAGTAATACTTACATTGTGTTTAATAAATTTTACATTGTGTGTTATGACTCATTATTTTATCAATTATGGAAATGTAACTTTGTCTGGAATGGATGGCAGTAAACAACTGCTCACAGTAATGAGAAAAGGTGGTTTTTTAAGTGGGGACTCTTGGTGACTTTTTTTGAAAAAAATTGATAGACATAATTTTAATGAAACCCATGCCTAGAGCCTTGGTAAAAGCTACTTAATGTTCATCCAGCATATACAGAAAATTGGATTCTGCACTAATGTACCTAAATATAGACCAAACATAAACATAAATGTTTCATCACTGTTTTTTGACAATTTTTGCCGTTATCAATGGCAGAAATGTTGCCATTGGTCTTCCATTTATCCTCCAAAATGCCTACACAGAGTGAGCAGTCCATTTCCTTATAAACAGTTGAGTTTGTGCTTCAGGAAAAGAAAGAAAATGTGTGTAACAGATGTGATTAAAGCCAGCTAAGATTTTCTGCTGAAACAATTTACTGATGCAACAAGCTGTTTGTACCAAGTGCAGTTCATCCTAGTAAATTTTTGAAGCCTTGATTTTCCATCAGAAAGCTCACAGCAAATGACTTAATTTCAGCTTGATTTGATCCTAACCAGAATGTTTTCCATGTTGCCATATGAGTATTTCTAACTTCTGGTCTCTCCCTGGGCTCAGGCTAAAACTCCCACATGGGACCATGAAGATTTCCAGAGCATCACAGAACTGGTGAGATTCACGGTGCACAGTGAGAGTTGTTGTCTGGCCACAATGACTGACACATTGGAAATCTCTATTTTTATCCAGTTATCAACTTCCTCGTCAAGGGTAACATGCCACCAGAGAAGATACAGATTGATGTTAAAATAGCTTCAAATTAAGTACTTCGTGTCATTTCACTGAGCCAAGAGGAAGTAGTTCAATTTGAAGGGTTTTTGAAAAGCTTTGAAACGAAATTGCGAACAGTTTTTGCCTTACACTTTTCGGAAGTTCTCATTTCAGAAAGGAGGGTAAATAAATGTCAAGTTCTTTAGACTTTTCCCCTGAAATTTGTTGTATTTGCAGAATGAGAATCCAATCTGAAAGGTTTTTTGCTTGCTCCCAAACTTTTTTGCTTGCTAGAGCACTTTACTACTGCTACTGTAGAGGCCAGTCCGTGTCTTCCCTTCAAGAATACAGAAATACCTGAGTGGTAGAGAAGAAGGTAAAGCTGACCGTCTCCTGTCATTCAATCCACCTCCAGTGTCAAGTCTGGGAGGAGAAAGAGTGAGGTGAATCTTGGCAGATGCTGGGAGAGCAGATATAAACACCTGTAAGGGTAATTAACTGCATAAGGCGCAGCCGACAGAAAATTATTTACACAGAATTTGGGCAACCGGGAAAATGTGGTAGCTGCTTGCATAAGTAGAATTCTTCCAATAGGATCAAAGTAATTTTGTGCTTTAGGAACTTAGGTAAGCTTTCTAAAAAAACCCCATTTCCTGTACAGAAAAAGGATTAAAATTAAACAAATTCATAATCCATTTGGTTTTGTGGGGTTTTTTTTTCCTAATTTTGAGGAAATCTTGCAATTTCTGGAGGATTGGTTGAGGATTTTTTTTTCTTTTTTTAAGTTTTGTTGTTACATTTTACACCTGATCTGTTGATCTGTAGGGCTGAGCCATCCCATCTGTAAATAACACCTACAGATAAATCATGTCGAAACTGGCACAACGGAAAATGTAATAGAAAATTATGTAACACAACCCCTTATTCTGCTGGAAAAGATGATTTGAATAGGCATTTCATAAAGTGAGTAGACTAATGGGGGGATCTAAGATCAGAATACAGCAGGCCACCTGAGACCCCAAAGACAGTGAGAAACCTCACCTCACATGTTAACTTTTACATGTCGTGACCCAAGTACCTAGGGGAAAAAAAAAAAAAAAAAGTAGTTCTAATTACAGCACAATCATTTGCAATCAGCAGCAATGGTTATATTTCAGTATTTGAAATACTAGGAAATATTTTTCTATAAGAATACTTCTACCAAATATGAGATATAAATCAGAAATCAAGACTGTATTATTCTACTAAGTGTCCACCTGCAACAGTACTGACTACAACCTCACTTTGTTCAAACATCAATGACTGGTTTGAATTGCAAGTCTGAAAATTTGCCTGATCATTAAAAATCCAGTATATATAAAATATTAAAAATTTGTTCCCCCACCACCCCAATTTAATAAAGGCATTACTGGTTGGGGGGGGGGGGCGGGAAGAAAGAGAGGGGTTTTTTAAGTTATTTGTATTATCTTTGCAAAATACACATAAACTCCAATATTAACACATCCGAAAGACAAATACATGCAAACAAAATGCCATTGTTACTGTAAACATAGCATCTCTATAAATCTGATAGCACCATTACCAGTCATATTCCAAGTCTCTAGAATAATTTTCGTAAAAAGTTCCACCAGCACCATACAGGGATCTCGATGGAGGGAAGCTTCTGGCTGGATAGTCCCTGCAGCACTGGAGGGGCTCTGGGGTTATATGCACTGGTCAAAGCTCTTTCTATGCCACAGACTGAATTTAAAGGCTAAAGGCACACAGCATCAGTAGTGTTCATTACTACTTGCCACCTTATTCTAGGTTAATCAAATGTCCGTGCTCTAAATTCAAAGGATGGACCTAAACTTATAAACTACTCAAGTTAGGAAGACTCTAAATGGAGCTAAGTCGGGGCAGAGAACTGTCTGTCAAGTTTTTTGCTCTTGTTTGGCGTCCTCAAGGATGAAAGAAAAAAAAAAGAAAAAAAAAAATTGTGTAATATATCAAACTATAATCTTGATTCATCCAGAAACAAAACCTGCATAATAGGGGAATTTGTGTCCTGGCTTCAAAATGAAAAAAACCCATTCTTTTTTCCTGAAGCAAAGCAAAAATTTACATTTAGATATGGTTTACAAAGATCCAGGAAAAGGGCCAAAAACTGTGATCTGGCACCTTGTGCATTTGCCTCTGTGCAGCAACAGAAGCAACCTTTTATGACTGTAGAGAGAAACAGGTGCCAGTAAGACGCCCAAACTCTTTACTTTTTGCAGCAAAGGAACTGGCAGCAATGCTCTATTACTGCTACGATGCACAAGTGACAGACATGGCCTGCCATACATCTTAACTCATACACTGGGCTGCAGAATTGCTTTCTGGCTGCTGTTTTTTTCCAAAAGTGATGTTTCTCTTGAAATCTCTTGTGAATCCCAGCTGTGACGGGGCAGTGGGAAGCAACAGCAGTCTCTGCGAGGGTGGTAGCAACATTACACGGGTTGCAAAACTAACACTCCCTCTCACCACCTCCAAGTTCTCCAGAAGCCAAACAGAACAAATGTGGCACCCGGTCCCTCCAGGAGATTTCTCCAGTTCCCAAAGCGCTCGGTTACTCCAAGTTATCTTCATCCTACTGCTACCAAGCAAGCCGAGCGAAGATTCCCTCCCACACGCTTATACATCCCACACCTGTAGCAATTCATGCTACCAACCACCTACCGATCTACTCCCCATATGTCTGCTCAGTTTTCCAAGGAAGGCAGCTACCAGTTTTCCTGTTCCACACATATGGGCGTGCACCAAATCCTACCCTAACACTGCACTTGCCGGTTGAGTTAATTAAAGGCTGACACTTGGCATATATCAATCTGCAACATGCCTCAATGAATTTGAGAAAGTATCCCATGTGGAGCCACACAAAACTTGGTAGCTCTGTTAACAACAGAAAACAGATGGTAATATTGCATTCCAAAGGATCTTAAAGAAAAGCTCACGACATGGGAACAGGATTTTGGTTGCTACAAATGCTGTAGGCTATGATTTCAGATAAATTGTTGAAAAGCATCCTAAAGTATTCAGCTATAAAAAAAAGTCGTGCCAGCTCAGATATCTGAAGTTCTGTGCACAGCTTTCCCTGGGGCTAGCAGGGAGCAACACTTCCCTCTGCTTTCCATGGCCAGGCCACTGTGCTGAGAGGATCTTATGTCTTTGCTTCTCCTTGCCCTTTGGCTTTTCTTCAGCTTCCATGAACGGGTTGGGTAGAGAGAAGCCGGGTGCTTTTTCCCTTTGTCTCTGCTTCTGGCTCTGGTGTTTAGAGAGGTTTCGGGGCCTTACAGACGGGGGAGTTGGCTTATTAAAGGAAGATGCTCTTCCCAAGTGTTTTCTGGGGATGACTAGATCTCAAATCTGAACAAGAGGAGGAACTTCTCTGCTTTGAGGGTGGCAGAGCACTGGAACAGGCTGCCCGGAGAGGTGGTGGAGTCTCTGACTCTGGAGACATTCCAAACCCGCCTGGATGCCATCCTGTGAGACCTGCTGTAGGTGGACCTGCTCTGGCAGGGGGGTTGGACCACATGATCTCCAGAAGTCCCTTCCAACACCTAACTTTCTATGATTCTATGAGCCTATGAAATGGGCCACCTTTTGGTGGTTGCTGGTGGTGGTGCTGTTGCAGCTGCTGCTAAAGTTACCCCGCAGGCTTGGAGAAGAGGCTGCCCATGAATTGGTGCAACACAGGAGAAAGGGAACAAGCTATTAAATGAGCAAGGAGATGGATTATTCATGGCTTTGACAGATTTTGGAGCTGGCCCAAAGTGCTGTCTATTGCCAGTGGTAAATAGCCAAAAAATGAAAAACGAGCTTTATTTAGGCTGTGTCAGCAGTATCAATCAGAGCAGTATCCAAAAATCTTGAAACGAATAGAGCACATTTCTGGCTGATGATACTCAAGCAGAATATATTTTAAATGGACAGAAAAATAAGGACATAACACCTTAAGGTCGTTTGCCTAACCGTATTTTTTTCAGAGACTATACACAAAGGGATTGGGTTTTTCAGCATGTATCTGACTTCTCTTAATTGTTTCTTTTCCTATTTACAAATGCTTAGGTTGGTTTTGCTGTGAACCTTTTTGGCATAATTATGTTTAATTTTCAGCAAGAACAAAGATTTGTTATGATATGCAATATACATCTGTTATGCTGCAGGGCACTATGGAGAGACACAGCAGGGGATATTAACTGATGTTGGCTTTGCCACAGACCAGTGCAAAGGCACACTTTTCACCTTCATTATTTTAGATAAAAAAAACAAAACAAAGCACAAAAATAAGTACTGGAAAATCTCAGCCTCTGCGATGCACCCTAATTGTTGTTAAACCTTGTTTCTGAAAAACATATGAAAAACTCTCATAAACTAATGTGGACATCTGCATAAGAGACATAAAGTAGATGGAAATAGATGAAGAGCTGTGAATATTTGGGCCATGTTTTCTTTGGAAGGTTATGAAACCTATCCTTATAACTTCTAAGCAAAACCAGCACAATGGTGACAATCCAGATTCATATTTCTTGCGCTAACTGTTGTAAAAGGAACCAATAATAGTGATAATCATGAAAATTTCAGGAAATGTTATTCTTCAACTCTTTGTCCAGGTCTTGGAGAAACATGGAGAATACAGTACAGATAGAACGGGGACTATGTTAATACATAGTACATGCTAAAAAACTGCAAACAACAGGACTTCGAATATTCCTTTAACACATCTTGTGGGAAATTTTCACAAATTTCAGGTTGAATTCATTAAATTTGTGTAAGATTTTTTTTCTTTTTCTGCTCACAGTACCGACAATATCAATATCTATTTTCTTGCCTTCCAGTTTTAGCACTTGCCTTTAACATGAAAACATAATTCAGATATCTCATTAGTCTAATTTTTTCATGCAAGCCTTATAATTAGTCTCTTAATTGAACTTAAAAATAGTTTAACTGCATTTTCTTCAATATTTATCTTCTCTCTGTCTTTCCAAAAATCTCAAATTACTTATCATTCATTATAAATTATTCTGTTAGTGACTTCTTTTTACTTCTTAATTTGAGGATTATTTAGGTAAAATCCTTTGGTCAGTACAGGAAGGCCCAATCCTCTAAAATAATTTTTCATGTTTAATACTTAACGCAGTGGCTAAATTTCTTGTGTAGCTTTTTTTTATTATCTTTTAGAAGCTCACATAGAAGAACTGAACAACATTCAGTGAGGTAACTTGCTCCTCACTGTATATCATACAGTTTGTTATAGTAATTTCTACAACTTATAGTGCAAATATGTACTAACATACAGTATATAAGTCTATAATTAGAATGTTCTCTCTTTTTACTTGCAGCTAAATTAATAAGCATAATATTAAATTATTATACTAAAAACGTTACATTCTTACAAGTCTTATGTTACAAAGAATTTTGAAACCTGTATGGGATTTCACAGCTAAATAGATGCAAGTAATGATCTTCCTATTCTAGCCTCAGTTTAGTGTTATAATCCCATGAGCATCAGTGGGAACCTTAGACATAGGACTGAAGCCGATCACAGTGATTGAAAAATTAGTCAGTTATTAATTACACATAGACTGTGCCTGTGAAACTAGGTTTTCATCCTAGGCCAAAGTATGGTCCTTTTTATGGTTTGTGAGTTTGATTGTACGGATTAAGGCGTTAGTGAAAATGCTGAGAATAGCTCTTAGTTTGTGGCAGCTTGAGAATTAATTTGCTGTCCATTGCTGTTCACATTGATTTGAAAGACCCCTCAAGAACCATCATGGTTGTTGCACGCCTGCAGGCTTACGCAGAGGCAGAGCAGTGGAGCACGGAGACAGCAGCGTGTTAGAGAGCAGCCTGCTCCAGCAGGGATCCCAGGAGCTTCCAGCCCGGGATTCGCCCTGGCTCCCTCCTGTGCCCCGCTGTGAGACGAGGGCAGCTTGATGAAGAGGTGGTGCAGCCCCACCTGGGTCCTGGGCTTTCTTACATCCCAGCAGCTTCCCTCCTACTCGCCCATGCTCCTTCGCTGCAGTGACTTTTTGCTCTTGCCTCTGCCCTTGCCCTCTCTGCTGGGGAGGTTTGGGATGCTCACGTTCCTCTCCTGAGCCATCCAGCATGTTCCCTTTCCCCCTCTACGCCAAGGGTGTGTTTTCTTCAGTAGGTACTTTTCTTTCTTTTCCTTGCATCCCCTTTATTTTTTTACTTTGCCCTGTGGGGCGGTCATACAGAGCCAGAAGGGCACAGAGCTGAAGCCGTGACTGAGCCAGAAAGTGCCATAGGGACCCAGGAAACAGAAATTGATCTACAAACAGGTCCTGAAGCTCTGGCTCTGCTAAACTTAAAAGATGTGTGATGTCCAGACACACATTTAACCAGAGGAACACTGCCAAATTAGCAAGAAACACCCTTGCGCTCCTTCGATAACGGCCTATATTGTATACATAATATGCATTTGATATACTATAACATGTCTAATAATGATAACATTTCTTCAGCCTGTTTCCTCAAATTATTTTAAAAGGCTTTTGCGATCGCTAATTATGGCTTGCAAATCCCTTGTGGGTATCACCTTCAATTTATGGCTGAGGAAACTTAAAGCATTTAGAAGAAAAAATATTTTTTTTTAATTTTCCAATTTTAAAATTGAGTGAAAACAAAATTTTCCTTTAAATGAATAGCACAAAGACATGTATACCATGAGTGAACAAACACTATGGAATCTGAGATGATATATTTTAAACATAACCTAGTATTTGGATGGTAAGCATGAAGAAGCCTAAGAAAACACTAGACAGTTGTGTGCATATTAGGCACATAAACAAATAATTAACTATGTAGTTTTTTGTTAGAATATGTCAATGCAGTGTGGCATGTGGCATATAATCAAATAATTCCAAAAGATTTGAACTACATGCACTACCATTGTCCCAAGCAAAAATCAAAGCTCTGTCTTTTCCAAAGCAAATTACTGCAGAAAAACATTACAGGGACTATCTTGGTCAAAGCAGTAACATATGGTGACATTCTTCACTGCTGCAGAAAATCAGTACAATTTCATTACCCTGCTGTCCTGCAGGGCAGCTTGATGCACTTACATTAAAGTCTCCATCTCTTACCTGTTTCTTAAAATGCTTGCTGTTTGTCTCCAGGGTTTTACTCTAATTTTAGCAATAAAGAACCCTCTAGCTTTTTAAAACAACTCATTTTAGAATTGGCTTACTATATTTTTATCTTGTATTTAAAAAACAAACCAAACCCTGCAATAAAAATCTGGTTTGGTTTAACAACTTATGCAATGTGATGCAAATGTTATAACACCTTTGCTTACAAATTAGTTTTTTCTCTCAGTTTGTTGCAATCTTAGATAAAAACCCTGTTTTGTTCTGCTGTTTTGTTTTACTGTTTTATTAAGGCCATCATGCGATGAACATTTCATGAAGGACGATAATGAAAACACACCATTAGCCCTGATTTGCAGCAATGTAAACTGACGTAGGAAGCAAAAATGAGAAGCAATGTGGAAGGCTGGAGGAAGGACTGGGCTCCCTAGCCAGCTCTACAGATAAGAGAAACAGTCTCAAACTAACCTTCTGAATCGTTAGCACTGTAGCAGTTCATATCACACATCACTAATGATTATTCTTTGCAGGCAGTGGGGCTGTGCTAAGAGAAAAATACCTTTTCCCGTATATCCAACCATATAATTTCATAACACATTTTTACAAGACCTTCAAGATGGCTTTGCTGTTAAAGTATTTTAGCTGGAACTCTGTTAAAATAATGGTATATCATCATTTTCTAACTCCTCTGGGTGTGTGTGTCAGATTTATTGCTCGCATCAATTTTAAGAACTTTAAAACAGTGGGAACTTGCTGCCTCTGTAGAAAGTATTTCATAGGACACAGCAGTGCAAAGTTCCACATGTTGTTCTGCATTATAATTCAGTACTAAACAGGAAAAGCCACTTCTTGAAGTAAAACGTAGTTCAGTTTTCACATTGTTTTCCCTCTTTGGGCTGCTGACAACTTCAACAGTAAGCAGAACTGAAAGCACTTATTTTAGTAAGAGTTGCCCAAGGGCTCAAATTCCTTCACCTTGCACAAAATATAATAGTAGCAGTGATACCCATCCAGACTGTGGTCAGATGAGTTTCCTGACTATATTTTAGATGTTACAGAACTTTTTGTATTTCAAAAGGGAAAGATGGGGAATGTAGCTGTAATGTTTTCTATGTGCACTCACATCTTGGGATTTAATTCAAGGCTGCTTTTCAGCTAACTAATAAACAGCCATCAAAGTCAGTAAATCTGCTTCTTTATGGAGGAGAAACTAGTGATATGAAGTCTAATTTTTTTCTCAGCATAACTTGTTCTGTTTACACACATAAGCCTGGCCCTAGTAAATGCTTTTTCCAGCTATTCGCTATATCCCTCAGGAAAGCTGCATTCCGTGTACTGCAGAGGAGTAGCATACATGGAGATCTAATTACCTGACAGGCTAAATAACCGACAACAGCTGCATAAATGTTGCCCAGTATGCAGATTGACGTTTGTGACCAACTTTTGCTGTGTAAAGATTTCGCTTGAGACGAAGGGAATCACGAGTCTCTTTCTTCATAGCTGTTATCTTCCAGCCCAGCAAGAACAGTAATTGCAGCGGCCGCAGCAGTCAGCAGGATAACTATTCCTTTCTGCAGGCAAAATTTCCATTCCTGTTTATGCCGTGGCTGACTGGAGGTGGTGTGAAGCAGCACAGCAAGTTCCTGCTCCACAGCTGGGCTGTCCCAGACATCAATCTGATCGTCGTTACTGCTGCATGTAAACCAGTGTCTGTCCTTTACCTGCCCAGAACCATTGCACGCGGCCATAATAATACAACTAAATAAACAAGTGTGCACAGCATGGTATGAACAAGCCAGGTAACCCTTAATATTACTGAATATTGAAGAGGATCTGCTGTGATGTCTCTAGGTCTTTTCTTGTAAGAATAGTGTTTTACCAGCAGTGATGAAGACCAAGTTTGACACAGCCATGATTTCTCCCTCTGGTCTCATGACAGCTCATGCTACTGGTCCACATGCTCAAATACACTCAGAGACTGGAAGATACACACAAACACTTCTTCTGTTTTCCCCAAAGGTATTCATTTGGATGACACTGTTGTTTTTCTTCTTGTCTGCTTTGTCTCTTTTAGATCCTGTGTGTTCCAGGAACTTGTGAACATTATTCTGCCTCAGGCTATACTTCTGGTAAAAGTCACATACTCTTAACTCAAAGAATTTATTTTGTTGCTTGTGTATAATATGATTTTTTTTGCCCTTGTGTAGGAGCTGGGATGGAAGCAGACACTACAATAGCCATGAGCATTTTGATAATGGGAATCCTCTAGTTATAACCAGAGAAGGGATGCTTTCAGTTCTGCCCTTGATGTGTGGCACCAGTCTTACTTTCTTACATAAGCAGAGCAGGCAGAAATGAGCTAAAATCATGGGAAATAATGAAATGCATGACCTAGAAAAAAAGAAGAGCAGTGAAATAAAGAACAAGCTAAACTTTCTGTGCACCACAGCTAAAGAAACATGGAATGGCAAGATTTTTAAGCTAGCAAAACCCCAAGAAATCTTAATTTCCATTTTACATCTGAAGTGTAAATTTTGTGATCTTTTTTACATATGGAGGTTGACTCTGCCATTGTTATATGGATTATCCTGAAGCCTCTAGCCAAGTGAGTAATCTTGGCTCATTCGTGTGAGCATTGCCTTCAGAACAATCCATATGGAGTCAGTGACCCTCTTCCTATTCAAAAATTAGTCCTTAGATGAGACAATATTGAGAGAGGGAATTGTTGTGCTATGTGGCCTTATGCAGAAATAAAGTGTTACATACATTATGTACATTATTCACAGTGATGTTACTGAGCCTATACTGAAGGTTTCAGTCATACTTAATCAATGGAGGGAGCTTGTCCAAGGAAGAATGAAATACAATTACCTGCAGATGACCACCAGTTACATGGAGCAGCCTTTTTTGATTGAGTAAAACATCCCTCTCTTTTAAAATTATTTTTTATGAACAATGACTAAGTAGCTAAAAGGGATAGCTCAACTTCATTTGGGTTTGATAAATTTTCAGCAATAATTGGTGTGATTAAGTGTACTGTATAACATAGTAGTTCCGGGCTGCAATTCCTCTAAAGTACATCAAGCAAAATGTGACTCGTGGTGCTCTGACTAGTTCAAAATCATGTGCCAAGCTGACAACTTCTTTTATTTGTTACCATCTTGACTCGCGCTGGGGACAGAAGTGGTGTGTCAAGCATACTGTCCTCAGTGGACTTTTCTTCAGGATGGAAAGTTGTGAACCTGCTCTCCCATGAGTCCTCCGTTACAGGGGTGTTTTCTAATTCGGCATCTTTTCCAGATAACAAGGGGTTTTTTTGTAGATTATTACAAATGCCATTTACAGAATCATAAAAGAGGTGCGGTGAGTTTACTTTGGATGTGGTGACTTCTGTATACCTTGTAGGAAGTCAGTGAGCTTAATCATTCTCCCAATAAGCCTAGAAGCCTTTAAGGCCTCCTATGGTGTAAACAGAGGAAGAAGATACCTGTCCCAGAGGACATTTATTGCAGCTACATGCAGGCATCTTCTCCAGGGTCTGTGGAGGATGACACTTAGAAGAATTACAGCTTGTATAAGCATAAAGTGAATGCATGGTGTGACATGGAACCTCTTATTTTCTGTTTACGTTTGTTTCATGGTAATAAAGAGATATATTTTCTTTTATTTTTTCAAAGATTCAGAGCTTGGGAGTGTTTCCTTTGTATATATAGAGTATTTTTAAAACATTTATCTAACCCCCTAAACCAGATTTAATTTAAGGACAATGTCCATTTTCTTTATAAAAGTTCACAGCTTTTTTTTCCTCTTACAGTTCAAAAGAAAAATTTCCAAGTATAAATGAAATTATATAAAGTTATCTAACTGATACCAAAAAAGAAAATAAATGGAGGTACCAACTGCCCCTCTTCATCCCTGTAAGAACGTGTTAGGAAACTCAAGAATTAACAATTCAAGCCAGCTTTTAAAATAATTAAACATGCAGGTCTGCTTCCACAATAATTAATATAATTACTGCATCTAAATACTGGCCTCAAATGGAGTATAGTAAAGGAATACTGATTTCCTGGAGGTGTCCGTCATGATTTATTCCAGTCTCTCCTAATTTGAAGCTTTGTTACTACTGGTTAAGTCATGTGCCAAACCAGTTACCTTTCACTGTAGCTTTGTGCAGCCCTCCAGTCCTTACCAATGCGGGCTGAGGACATCAGCCTGCTCTACCACGGTTTTTGGCTTGGTCCACAAGCGGTGATGAAGATGCAAGCTTTGCACTAAAATGCTTTGCCATCTCTGCTGATAGTCCTCTCCGTAAGAGTAAATTAGACAACATTTTCTGAACTCAGCAATGTCAACTGGCAGGAGGAGGGAGAATGACCTCCTGGGGTGCTTTTGGCGTTTGTGGGGCATGGCAGCAGGCTGTTTAGATGAAGGCTATATACCTGCCAGTATGATTGTGTGCTGTGTAGCTCTTGCACAACCATGCTGCACGTAGTAGAGCATGACATGGCTTGCGCTACTAACTTCCTCGGGCAAATCATGGTATCCAAAGGCAAGCATGTCTAGAATCGCCCTTGTTGTATTTGTCGCTCTGGTCTTCAGACATTCTTGAGTATGTTGGCACTCAAAATCAATTTATAAAACAAGTTTTCCAAACTTAAAAGAACCCAAACAAACACCCCCACCCCCACCCCCTTTTATTCTGCATATAATGTCTAGGGCGATATTTTGTCCCTGGGGGGAGGTATGTTTCTGTTTGTAACAAATTGATTAAGAAAACCAGCTGGGAATACTCAGTGCTTTAACCAAATCCACCTTTTGTTCTTCCTGGGCCAAAACATCTCTTTGTAGGTTGGAACTTGAGTTTTCTTGCATGTTAAAAACTTTGTCAATGGCACATCCAGTAACATATGAGTATGCTTTCACTGCCAGTAAAAGGACTAAATATGTTCCAAGTTCTAAGAGGGAAAATATTCACTATATCGTGTTACACCTTCTTAATTTGCATCAGCTGGAACAACAAACCAGAATGTCTACAGTTCATCTTTGTGCAAGTTTTGTATTAGTCCTGAATGCTCTGCATGCTTTGGTGGACTTGCCAACATACTCCAGTTCTGTCAGAAAAAAGCTTCTTTCCAGATTTCAGGTTTCAGATAGGTTAAGTGGATTGGATCTAGAATTGGATACTTACTAAGATGATAGCTCCAATATCATTGTTTAAATGGTGATAATATTCATAGAGAAGCTTGACATTGAATGAAAAGTGTTAAAAGCTAAAAAGACAGTGGAAAAAATGTAATTATGTCACAAAAACAAAACCCCAAAACCAAAATCAACTTAAATCTAGTTACTATAGAAATCCCTCCAAAGGTCTTCTAATTACTTTATAACAGGCAGGATGGCTATTAAAATCTTTTAAAAATTAGGTCTAAACCAACATAATTGCAGAAGATTCACTGTTCAGATTTCTATCCAGATACTGTTAAGTTGAACTAACAGAAATACTAAATAACATTTGGAGAAAAACGTTTCTGGTGATGAAATTACCTCTGTATATTTTCAGAGAAGTCATGTAGGTTATTCTAGCTCATTAAGGCAACATTTACATGGGTCATTTACTTTCATTGATAGCAATGATTTTTTAAACAGAAACTGAGCTGAAATACAGCAGGAAAAAGGATATTTTTCACGACATTTTTAAATGTTTCAGCTACATTTTCACTTGATTCAGCTGCTGCTCAGGGTTAAAATATCATTCTTCTACTGTACAAATCAAACAGTCTCAATGCCTGTTATTTTAACAAAAGTAAATTTGGCATACTCACTCTCTCTTCCAAGTTTTCTTCATAAGGCACTAATCTCAAAATCTGCTCTGAGCCTTTTAAGGTTTTCAGTGGAAGTGCCTTCGCATTTTGAGGTGTCATGAGATCAAATCTTGAAAAAATGAGAAACAAAGCTTTGCTTATGGCTCTTGACGGTCCTCCGATGAGACCTCTTGCACAGGAATTACACTTCTTTACTTACACTCTTCTGGGGGTCGGATTGGAGCAACACGGTGCAGTTGTGCAGTAATTTCACTAGGTGCTAATTCCAGTACCTTGTTGACTCAAAACACTATTAGCTTTGGACCTTTTTTCAATCAAATTAGTTATTACGGCATGATTGTGCCACAATCATTATGCTACAATATACACAATAGCTGGGTTATTTTAATTGTTACAATTCATATGATCTACAAATGTCTTGCATTTCCAAGATGTTAGTGAGAAGTTGCAGAGCCTCCCATTCACTGCAGATCAAACTGCAACAAAAACTCAGGTAAAAGAAAAAATAGGTGGGGAGTAGACCTACAAAGCAGTGGGAACGAAAATACCAACATCAGTCTTAAAAGAAGTCTTCATTTTTTGCTTGTTTAGGCTCATATCCTAATCTTATAAGGTCAGATTTTAGTCTCAGGGAGTCAGACTTACCCGTTCCTTTTCACATTCCCTTGCTGTCTCCCAGGCCCCACACCAGCCTCCTGTCCTCCAGGAGCACAGGTCTCTGTGTATGGGCCTGGCTTATTTTGCAGTCACTGCAGAAGTTGTTTGTAAATAGCAAATGGGTTAGAAACATATGAAGCCCTTTCAAGTAGAAAAAGACAAGACGGACTGGTAAAATCAAGAAGAAAAGGTACTATAATTTGAAGGGGGTGTTTTAGTTTAAATGAACCTTAAAAAGTTTCAAGTTTCACAAGCCTACATTTCTTTTTGTCCTTCTGCTCCATTTTTTCAAATGTTAAGTGTATTATTATAAAACACAGCATAGCAACTTGATGATGCCTGTTGTTCTTAAACACAATGTTACCTCATTTTTCTAAGGACCCAATACAATTTTATCTGCATATTTCCTTTTAGTTATAAGTTAAGGCTTCTGCTTTTCTTGTATTCTGGAGCAAGAGAAAAGGAGTCATATACAACGAAGCACACCTGGATTATTAGGTTACGTGATAAAAGCTTGCCTGCACTCCTATAGAGGAGCACAGAGAGACAATAGTGGAGAAGCCCAAGTAACCCCCTGCCCTGACTACTCCCAGGCCCAGCACAGGAGTCCTCAGTCCACCAGAGACCCATCTCCACAAGCCCCAAGGAGCACAGGGGCAGGTGGGAATGAAAATTAAGGACTTGGAGGAATGAGCACCCTATCTGGGCTCCTCCCAGGGCTGTCCCAGAAGAGCCTCAGCCACAGTCTCCAGGTGTGACACCCATCCCCATGAGCCATGGAGGGATACTTCACAGCTCTCCTTTTGGGTTAAGGGCAGTGACCGGCCAGGGCTGTGGGAAACATTACAGGATACAGGGGAAGAGTATTTTGGCATTGCACATGAATTATTATGGGATGTTTAGGGGAGGAACAAAAGGCAGGAGAAGGGAGGTGTTGAGGTGATTTGGGAAAGAACAAGTGGGGAAAAATGGAAGGGTAAGGAGATTAAAAAGGGCTGGTCATGCATAAATGGATTGCTGGTCAGCACACCTCACTGGCCATGCCCCTTCACCTGAGCAGCACAGTCTGCCCTGTCTTACCAAACACCTTTCTAACTCTTTCCTGGCTGAGAGGTCTCTACGCTGTGTGCCTGCAGGTCACACCTTGTCCAAGGTGAGGCCAAGATGGTCGCTCCCCTTGCATTTTATTGAGTAACATTTAAAAAGGTCATAAAAATGATAGAAGACAAGATACTACGGTGAACAAAGGGCTACTCAGAAGTCGTAATAGTTCAAATCAATGAAATCTAAATAATCGCAGGCATTGAATCACATTATTTTTACAGAGACATAATGCAGATAGCCCAGTTCCCACTCAGAATAAAGTTGCAGAAACCTGATCATTTTTTAAATAACTTATTCTCCCAATTCTAGGCACATCTAGGAGAGACATGGCAAAATTCTTGGGTTTTTGCTGCTACCTGACTTGTCTCACTTTGTTCTGTCACTCTGTATCCCACGCTCATCAAGAAATGACAGAATTTTTCACAGGCATGTACAGGCCAAGAAAAACAACAACCACTAAAACAGGGGAAGAGGGAAGATTTATAAGATCACTCCAAAAGTATTATTTAAAAAGGTCTTGTCGTCTCATGAAGCAAATTTGTTCAGGGGCAATATGAACCTGAGTACAATGTCAGAACAATTATTCATATGTTTAGACCTGATGTATCTCTGAATACAATGATCATTTAATATCTTCTTTGTACAATACTGAAATATAAAATGCATCTAGTCTAACCATTTCCTATATTTTTCCTTCCATTCTAAAATTACTTGTGAGGACATGCCTGGTTACGCAAGGCTGGATAAAACATGGTGGATTACCTAGATTTTGAATAAATAACGGCATGAAAAGCTCCACTGATTTTGCTATCAAGAAGGCAAGGACAAAAACTAGTTGGTTCAGAGATTTTTGAAGGAAAAACACATATTTTAGTGCTACAAGTATGAATATGTACTGTACAGTTTAGTTCCACCTGATCTCCATGATCAAGAGACATGGTAAATATCCACAACTATTAATGAAAGATATTGCGTCCGCTTTTTTCATTTTCCCCATAAAAATAAGCAATATAGCAGTAATAAAACAAATTACTAATTATTAGGGAAACTTAGAGTAAACAGAAGTAAACTTTATCTTAATGAGTAAATACTAGCTATTTCATTATCAAAAGCTATTAAAGAAAATATTAATGTCTCCTTCACAAAGACAGAGAAGCCATAGAGAATTTATGGGGAAGAATGAAAGATCAGCTTTCCTTCCCACCTGCACTCTTGCTCCCATTTAACACTCTCTGGCCTGTGGAACTCCTACATATTTTTTCAGCCCGTAGTTTGAACAAATGGTGTCAACTAAACCCATTTTTCTTCTCTTTCTCCATAGAATTGAAATGGTCTTTGTTTACTTCATGTCTAGCAACCTAATGCAGTATACTTGCCTATGTGTCCTGAAGTTTTCTATCAGATTTGGCTGGACAAAATACAGAATCACAGAATCATAGAAACATAGGGGTTGGAAGGAACATCTGAAGATGATCTAGTCAGACTTCCCTGCCAGAGCAGAATCTGAGAATGTGAACGTATAAATGAATGTAGATATAAGTCTGGAACCTGTCTATGGTGGTCAATGGATGATTATAGTTGAAATAAAAGCATCATGACATGTTTTCAGAATCAGTCTTCATTTATGTGTCTTCCTTTGATCTTTTGTAGATAAAAAAGAGGTAATGATTCCCTAGCCACTGCCTCCAAAGTTGTAAATTTCACAAATACAGGAATTTTAGTTTGTACTAGTTTGCCATGTATCTAGTTCCTAAGCAGAACTACAATGCATGAGAAAATAATCTTAATTCAGCAGAAGTAAATACCATTTTATTACCTTTGGGAACTTTCATATAAAAATATTTTGACAGTAACAGATATTTTTCAAAAGCTGTGATCTCATGTTAAATTTTGTAAGTTATATGACAAATAATTTTGGGGTCCTGAACACTTACATTACTAATATTATAGAGAAATATATCACAGACAAAGCTTATTTCTTATTAAGTAAAAATATACAGCATAAATATGGAGGAACTATGACAGAAACCCCTGATGATGTTTTTTTTAAATCTGCCAGTCCTATGCATCTAGTAAAGATATACAGAACATTCTGAGCTAGAAATGCAAAAATCCCAAGATGATGGAATTCATCCCTCTGGAAGTGCAGCATATGCTATATTACACTTGAGTCAACAAATTGGCATTTCTGAAAATATAAATGAAACTATGATTCCAAACAAGGTTTGATATAACTTTAGAGCATGCAAGTATTTTTTAATCTGATTTTAAATGTTCAACTAGAACTAGTAAAATAGAAATAGTATGGCAAAGATGATTTTCAGCAGTACTAAGGACGTGCTTGAGTGCAATTAACGTGTACAGCACAACCGCCCGTTTCCTGGCTGTATCGGGTTTATGTGGCAAAGTTTTGGTAGTGGGGGAGCTGCAGGGGTGGTTCAATCTGGAGAAAAGGAGGCTGAGGAAAGACTTTATTGCTCTCTACAACTACCTAAGAGAAGGTTGTAGCAAGGTGGGGGTCAGTCTCTTCTCCCAATTAACAAGCAATAAGATGAGAGGAAACAGCCTCAAGGCATGCCAGGGGAGGTTTAGATTGGATATTAGGAAAAATTTCTTCAACAAAAGAGTTGTTAGGCACTGGAACAGGCTGCCCAGGGAAGTGGTTGAGTTGCCACCCCTGGGGGTATTTAAAGGCTGTGTAGATGTGGTGTTTAGGACGTGATTTAGTGATGGACTTGGCAGTGTTAGTTTTACAGTTGAACTTGACAATCTAAAGGGTCTTTTTCAACCCAAATGATTCTATGATTCTGTGAGAAGATGCCAGAAGCTTCCCTCATGTCCAACAGAGCCAATGCCAGCTGACTGCGAGACAGACCTGCTGCTGGCCAAGGTTGAGCCCATCAGCGACAGTGGTAGCACCTCTGCAATGTATTTAAGAAAGGGGGGAAAACCTGGTGTACAACAGCAGCCAGAGAGAGGAGTGAGAATACGTGAGAGCAGCAACTCTGCAGACACCAAGGTCAGTGAAGCACTTTCTTCTTAAGAAGAAAGTACTGCTGGTGTGAAAGACGCAGCCCAGGTTTCCTTTCCCCTTTCACTCCAGACAAACCTTTTGGTTGGGCTAAAGGCAGAGGTATGAGATGGAAAGGCTGAACGTTAACGTAGGAATGGACATGTGTACCAAACCTAGTAATAGTAGTAATCATCATCATCATCTCTTTTCCAGTTTTGACATTGTCCTGGTTTGAGGCAAAACAGAACTAATTTTCTTTTCAGCAATTTTACTTTTCAGTTAAGTCTCCTAACTACTAAAATTGACAGTATATTGTGCAGAAAACTGTTCGCTCCCAGACTGGTAAGACCCATGTTTATAGCTGATGCCAAGGCATGGTGTGCAGAGAGGCTCCTGCCTATACCTATTGCTATAACAGCCAAGGGCAGCCAACTTTGTCATCTTCTCCTGTTGGTGGGTTGGAAGTGGAAAAGTGTAGAGGGGTCGCACCTGCGGGGTGGAGCGGACAGGACAGGAGACCCAAAACTGACTAACAGGGTATTCCATCCCATCTGCCTCATGCTCAGGATAAAAGCTGAGGGATCAAAGGGGTCAGCCCTCTTTCTTCAATGTTAGTCCAATGAAGGACTCTCTCTGTTTATCTGCCTTTGATCCTGATCCTGAATCTAGATCCGGAACCCAGTTCCCATCTGTCACTGAGTCCAGTCTAGGACTTTCCCAGTGCCTGCTAGTGACATGACTGTCATCCTCTGAGTTTAATATGGTTTTGTATATATATTATTTTATTTTTATTTTATTAATAATATTTCATTAAAGTAGTTTAGGTCCTTCTAAACTCATAAGTCTCTTCTTTTCTTTCTCTCTCTCCTGCCTCCCTTTGAAGCAGAGCAGGAGAGCCATTCTGCCTGATTGGGCCAATCTGGTTCAAAACACAACAGTTACATATAATCTGTCTGATTTTTTTCCCGAGGCTTCAGAATTACTTTGCTGGAATTTTTTTGTGTCATTCCTGCAAAACAAGTTGCCAGAGTCACTGGATGCAGTTACCTGAAGAGCTTATGGAAACCTTCCAAGGCATATTGAAGTGATTTTTTTTTAATTGTTTGGGTTTATTTAAAATATTGTAGTAGCCACAGTTTTAAGACCCAATACATATAAGACTGAACTTTCTCGGAGGAGAGATTCTCTTCCTTTCAATGTTAGCAAGCTCCTATTTGGGGCCAGGAGATTCTGTACAATAACCTAACACCTTTTTTATGTCACTGTTAAATCAGTATGTATTTCCTACTCTTGACTTAACTAGATGTGAATTCAGGAAACAGAAAGAATGAAGAATGAAAGAAGGAGGAAGAAATGTTTGCTCTCTCAGTGGTGGTAGGTAAAAGCTACCCAAGGTTTAATTTGGCATACTGACGTGTAACTCAAAGTTCAATGAATAAAAAATATAGCAATGAAGTCATCACACTTATATGATGAATGGTTTGCTTATGCTGCATTGCAATTTCCACGTAAAGGTCATGCTACCAGTGAGAAATGCTGCTTTGACTAGCTATTCCCATCAACACTAAAGTTTTTCTTTTGGGAAATAAGGGTTGAGTCCTAACAACATGACAACCATATGTAAGAATGAGCAGCACCTTCAACTAAGAGAGTTCAATTTGTAGCAAACACATTTGCTGGTAACGTAACTTCACTTAAGCCCATGAAATTATCCAGCAAGAAAATCACTGCTGGGTGCAAGAATTAGACACTTAGCTGACTTGCTTTTCAAAAGTGCTGAACCTCTAACGCTGTGACTGCTAAATTAGGTGTCTGCAACTGGATTTAGGAGCTTCATTAGTTATGAAATTTCTCTGCCTTATTCCTAGTGCTCTCATGGACTCTGCTAGAACTTGTGCAAATGGAGTTGTCCAAACATATTAAGGATGGGTGACCAAAGTTACACCATGATATCTCATTTTGATTAAAGTAGGTATTAGTGAAGTCCAGGAAAACTGTGAGTGTTTAGTATCCTGAAAATAAGATAATGTATTTTTTGATAGCGTGTGTGTACATATATATATAAAAACTTAATATAGCTCCCATGTCAGTAAAATAAGCATTATCCTTTCTTGCTTTATGTCAAAGAACTATTATGAGGCCAAGTCCGTAAGTCCTGATATGAAGTTTTGAAACTCTTCAGAAAATATTTTCTTAATATCAAAGAATTCTTCATATATTAAAACCCATCCGTCATGATCTAGACCAAAGGATTGGCTGAGCAATGCCAAAACAACTTCTTCATGATGAAATAAAATAAACAAAGAGGAAATGTGATTAAATAAAAAAGGACTTAAAGGGAACTCCAATGAACATGCTTGGCCAGGTATGACTCACTGACTAATTCTTTCAAACTTTTTGCTACTGGCATATGTTTTTGAGTATCATAGTGTGGCCTTTGATATCATGGATATTTGCAAAGCAAAAGGATGTTAGCAACAGCAACATACTAGCTTATTTATTAACTGGCAAGGTGGAGTATTCATTAAAAGATGGGTTTTGCACATCTATCTTAGAGTCATCTGTGTAACAACTGCTGTCCTCCTACCTGCCCCAGCCCTGAAGCAGTGCCTAACTTGTCTATGACAGTGGCAACAGCAACTCTTATATAATGGAACTTTCATGACACATAAAAGTACTCTAGAATATTTTAGATCTTAATTTTTGTCAGCAAGAAATATTTTCTGAACCCAGGTTCAGGAATAACTATATAGGTCCTGCAGTAACATTAAACACTAAGAACCCCAGTAGCTACTTGCCTGAAATATTATTTCTGTTAAAAGAGTGTTGGTACATATGTAAAAACACATACATTTTCTTGCTTACAGGATTCATAGTTTGTGAGTTCATTATTACATGTGTTGATTCAACCAGTGTTCTAGTAAGGCTTCCATATGTCTCTGATGTTTCCCAGGGCAAGCNGCTAAATTAGGTGTCTGCAACTGGATTTAGGAGCTTCATTAGTTATGAAATTTCTCTGCCTTATTCCTAGTGCTCTCATGGACTCTGCTAGAACTTGTGCAAATGGAGTTGTCCAAACATATTAAGGATGGGTGACCAAAGTTACACCATGATATCTCATTTTGATTAAAGTAGGTATTAGTGAAGTCCAGGAAAACTGTGAGTGTTTAGTATCCTGAAAATAAGATAATGTATTTTTTGATAGCGTGTGTGTACATATATATATAAAAACTTAATATAGCTCCCATGTCAGTAAAATAAGCATTATCCTTTCTTGCTTTATGTCAAAGAACTATTATGAGGCCAAGTCCGTAAGTCCTGATATGAAGTTTTGAAACTCTTCAGAAAATATTTTCTTAATATCAAAGAATTCTTCATATATTAAAACCCATCCGTCATGATCTAGACCAAAGGATTGGCTGAGCAATGCCAAAACAACTTCTTCATGATGAAATAAAATAAACAAAGAGGAAATGTGATTAAATAAAAAAGGACTTAAAGGGAACTCCAATGAACATGCTTGGCCAGGTATGACTCACTGACTAATTCTTTCAAACTTTTTGCTACTGGCATATGTTTTTGAGTATCATAGTGTGGCCTTTGATATCATGGATATTTGCAAAGCAAAAGGATGTTAGCAACAGCAACATACTAGCTTATTTATTAACTGGCAAGGTGGAGTATTCATTAAAAGATGGGTTTTGCACATCTATCTTAGAGTCATCTGTGTAACAACTGCTGTCCTCCTACCTGCCCCAGCCCTGAAGCAGTGCCTAACTTGTCTATGACAGTGGCAACAGCAACTCTTATATAATGGAACTTTCATGACACATAAAAGTACTCTAGAATATTTTAGATCTTAATTTTTGTCAGCAAGAAATATTTTCTGAACCCAGGTTCAGGAATAACTATATAGGTCCTGCAGTAACATTAAACACTAAGAACCCCAGTAGCTACTTGCCTGAAATATTATTTCTGTTAAAAGAGTGTTGGTACATATGTAAAAACACATACATTTTCTTGCTTACAGGATTCATAGTTTGTGAGTTCATTATTACATGTGTTGATTCAACCAGTGTTCTAGTAAGGCTTCCATATGTCTCTGATGTTTCCCAGGGCAAGCAGTTCAGAAGCTTGGAATCTCAGCCATTTCAAAAGGATGGACATCAAGAAATCCATAATTTGGAGTGACTCAGGTGGTGGGATTACTCCACAGCTTCACGATACAGGCCTCATTTTGAGTGCTAAATGCATCAGTTTTAGGCAGAGACTTTGGCTCTTGGTCAGCTGGGCCCACTAGTCTTTTCTTCTTCTAAAGGAGGCTGACTGTGTCTATCTTACATGGCACTTGTCTCTTTTGGCCTATCTGTTGCCCCATGGTATAGTGACATTATCAGTAGTAACGGTGCAAAGACTGCTGCAGCCCACCAGAATTGCTATTCTCTGTTGTGAAACCGGGGACATATCCTGCAATATGGCGCACTGAGACACAAGCTATTCTGGGATAAGGCTGAGGTACTGCATGTGGCAGGTAAGGCTGAGGTATTGCCTGTGCAGCAAGAGTCAAAACTGCTCATGCTTACTGCAGGCTGGGAGGTGTCCCGGAACCGTAGGCATGTTTTGTTCTGGATGCAAGAGATTGATTCATTCCAAAAGACGTCCTGAGGCTGAATTAAAATATGTGAACTAGCACTGAAGCAGAATCCCAGAGGGAGCTGTGAACCTGAATCACTTGGCAGCGCAGGCTTATCACTCGAGACAACTAACTTCTCGGATCTGAAGAAGGAAGGTCTTGGTAGTCTGTAGAGCGTCCCAGACTCAAACAGCATCTTGGATAACCTAGCATATATCCTCAGCTTGGAGATTCCCGGGCATCTAGCCACCCAAGTAAAGAGTTGGGAATGCATAATGTGGGAAATTTGGCTAGAAGAAGGCCCCCCACACTTTCAGGACTGCCAAAATCAAAACTTGGTATGTACATCTTCCCACAGAATCGCAGAGCTCTCTTTCCTTAGAAGTCAGCTGGGAAACCACACCGTGTAGGAAATCTTCTCATAATTTAATGAATTTGTCAAACTTGCAACATTTTCATGACAATTATTTTTTTAACTCATAAATCAGTATTTTTCACTTGCAAGGTCTTTTTCTTGATAAATATGAGTTTCCATCAGGGAGCTCCTGGTGGCAGCATCCATGTGACTATGTCACCATTAAGAATGGCCTAGAGTTGAACTAAAATGCCAAAAGTAAAATACAGTGGGAAAAGCACTATCAATTTTCCTTTTTTTCTCCCCCAAGCTCTGCAGTGCTGTTTGTTAGCAATATAATGAAGGCACTGTAGGCTTAGTACACAACTGCTAATATTTTGTAAGCACTAAACCATTTTCTAAAGTCCTACCTACTCTACAGAGGCTCATGGTTTCTCAGAAAAAAAAAAAAAGACCCTTTTTTCTCTGTTTTATTGGTATTTGCCTTATATGGCCAATACAGTGCAGCTGAGATCAAGATGAGATAGAAAGAGAAGACCAAAGCAATGGGCATTGTGAAAGGAGTACAAGAAATAATAATAGGTATAAATAAAGTAGGTATACTTCACTACCCGTTGAAATCATATTTTACTTTATATTGGCATGCAATTCCAAGAAGATAAAATATCTCCGTTTCTTCCCTTCTTTGTTAAGAAACAGCTGCTTGTGTCCTTTATCTGTATGATTCTGAGGTAAAAATGTATGTGTTTTCTTATCTAGTTAACTGAGTCTCAAGTGTAACAGTTGTGAGCTAAGGAAAGAAAATAATATTGATAAATGATCTGCTAAAAATCTTGATTCAGGGAAGTACTTTAAATGATACCAAAGACTTGCCTCAAACTTTCTGAAATGGGGACTAATGTGTTCACCATTGTGGCACAGAGACAAAATCAATGACAATATATTAACTTTAATATGCTAGTTGTAATAGCTACTTTTTGGAAGGAACATTATCTCAAATTGGCTTTAGCCATGCTGCTAGAACAAATAGGGCCAGCACTTGTAGAAGTTAAATGCATTTCTATCCATTTAAATGAAGATGTATGCAGCTGACACTACTAAACAAGCATTTCACTTCAGTAGACAGAACTCTGGGACATCACTTTGATGACTTTGGGTATGATCATCTGTCAGCCACAAATACAATTCTTACTAACCCAACCAATGCTGAAGGCAGGTGAAATAACTTCAACAGAAGGTTTACTTGTTTAGTGCCTACTCTGCAGACTGAAAAAAAACTGTACCGACTGAATCCAGTTAGAAAGCATTTGCAGATCCATTTTCATAACATGCAAATCTTTACTGATCTCCCCCCTATTCCCTAAGGCAAAGATTATTGGATGTATTAGAGTTCTAAAATGGTGGTGAGATGTTCTGCTTCATGACATATTAAGGAATATATCCCCATTTCTCTGTACACTCGCTTTTCCCAGACATTTTTACACATCCTGACACAGTTTTGAGATTATTTTATCTTCTGCATGTGATGTTAATTGCTTTAGAAATAGATTACCCACTAGAGAAAGAGCTGAGCATCCAAATCCCTGCTTCATTCATTGTTTGAGAGGTAATTTCAAAATTTAAAGCTGTCTAAAGAGTCTGACAGAGATAGCTGGGCGATAAAGAGGGCAGTCAAGAAAACCCTTGGGGGATTATTTCTATTTGGTTGAGCAGCTCATAGTGCTTGTCAAACATTAGTGGAGTAAGATACTTTGACTTCATGAAGTGACAATCAGAAGGGGGCTGAGATGAATTCAAAGATATGTGCCAGCCTTGGAATTCAACCAAGCTCTTCATCTCAGTTAAGGATTCTAGGTTTTTTGGCAGCAGGTTCCACTGGTTGATTATGAACTCTGTTTTGAAATATTTCCTTTTATCAGTTTACACCTCTCTGAGAAAAAAAAAAAAAAAAAAAGTTTGAGTATCCCAAAATATTTCTTCTTTAAATTTTAAGCTGACATAAGTGGCTCCTGTTTTAAAAGGGCCACCAACTATATGCAGGTTAATTCTGACCAATGAAAAAACAAATTACAGAGTATTTTTAAAGAAATATTAACCATAGTTCCTCAGAGCATCTATCTCTTCTGTATGTCCCTTATTTGTGAAGGACTCTTAGAATTATCTGTGAGTCTCTGGATAGACAATTTCACAAAAGTGGATGACAGTTTAGATGTGACATAAGCAATCTCTTATATGAATGATGATGTAGACAAAAGTGCTCATTATATGCTGAATATGAAATTATTATATTAAAAGATATCACAGTTAAAACTAAACTAAAAAAAGAGTATATTAAAATACCATGTAGAATTTAAGCTATGGAATTAATTCACTGTCAGAAAAAAATAGAAGCAACTTAGACAAAAGGTAACACTTTTGCACTACTGATTTCAACTTAATGGCTGGCAGATGTTTGTCTACCTTTCATGTTCATTGGTGTGCTTTCCCCCCCTCTTTTGTCAGAAGTACCAAATGCAAGATGGATGTGTGTCTGACTTAAAGGACTCTGTTTCAAAAAGATCTGAATGAGTAACAGAATTAGACGTTTAGTAGTGGAACTGCAGGACAGGTAAGGTGCTCACCAAAGGAGAGCATACAGCAGGTGCAGCTGAAAGAATATGCCTCCACAAGGAGATTGGTGGAGTTTCTTAAGTACTGATCTTGAAACTGATCTTTTCCAACATTTTCATTAATGATGTTGGCATAAAAAAAGGTGCATGCCAATAAAGCGTACTGAATATGCTAGGCTGAGATATATTACCATTAAAGAGTACTGCAATAACTGAACCACCACAAGGACTGAAATAATGAAAATGGGAAAAACCCCAGTATTGTTATATGCAAGGTGATGCAGTTGAAAAATGCTGTAGATCTCAGTGTAAATTGAGAGTTTCTTTTTGGAAATAATTAATAAGCCACAGGACTTGCAATCTCAACTAATTAACTACAGGTTCACTCTAAGTTATCAAGATTAAACACCAAGGAAGGCAAATGCAATTCTATTATGCGTGAGGCAAGTATTTCAAAGAATGGTAGGGACATATTAGTATCATTATAACAAGATAGTGATGGGACCCCATCAGGAATACATGACAAACTCCTGACTATCAGTGTTGAAAAATATGAGTGCAAAAGTGATCAGGTACAGAGAACTATAAAACTATGTCTATGCTGTGGATATGGGCACCCCACAGCTTTTTCTCCCTACATCTTGCTAAAAAGGTAATCAGCTGGAGGCTCTTGCTTCTCCATTTCACTCATGTGCCTTGATTTTCTTTGTGTGCAAATGAAGGAAAAGAGAGTGGTGTACATCCAGGTTTCATCCAATACAGAAAAGGAATCCTACTGGATAACACACTTAAGCCTGGGAAGCGTCCCTGACTTCCAGAGGATAGGCATGAAAAAACTCTCTGTTTATACTTTAAAGGAGACTAGAAGAGCTTGTTTTTTCCTAATATTGCAAAATTAAGTCTTAGCTGGAACAATTGCCATCTATAAATAGATAAGAGCATTAATTCCAGGAAGAGAGAAGATCAAAATGATAAAACTATCATAAAAACAAATGGATGAAAGCTGCCTATATGTAAGCATGGCTATGTGAAAAAGAAGGTCCATAGCAAATAGCAGAGCAGTGAAATTCTGGACCACATTTCCAAAAGGAGATCTGGCTGTTCCCAAGCTTTATTGCTTTTACAAATGGAATTTCAAGTGCCTGAGAGGAGGATTATCAGATTTTGTGCTTGTGCAAGGAGAGGCCAGGACTCAACAAGCCCTAGGAATCTTACCTCGGAAAGATTTCACTGGAAGCATTGTTGACAAATGGCTGTTTCTCATTCACAATTAGTTTTGCAGGCCACTACTTAACTACTTTCACACTGTGTACAGCATTGTTTTAGCAGAACACCAAGTGAGCCTACATTAAATGTCTTGCAGAAATTTAAACATATTGTGCTCTTATACTTGTATTGAACAAATTTTCATTCCAATAAAGAAATACCACATTTGTTACACAGCATTTGCAGTTGTACTATGTTAGCCAACAATTATTATTTGAGATTATACTAAATACAACGAGGTACACCTCATGTCACTGCTATGAAGTATAGAGTTAAAGGTTCTTTAACTTCTCTTTTCTAACTGCATAGGGAAGTCAGCATTCATTCTGAGTTGTGGAAGCTAGATATTGGGCAGTTAACTGCCTTGCTAGGAAAAAATATTTAATGCTTAGACTTTTTAAGAACTCCTTTTTTCTGCTCTCACTGCTTGTGAATTCAAGTCCACTGATAACTAAATTATCATTAGAAAAGTTCTCCAGGGTCTAACAGCACCCAAAACCCTTTGCCATTCAACAGTTCATCCACTTCAACTCATTTATTCTCTGTCATAGCCTATAAATTATTTTTCATCCACCTTGTCTTCAGACCTACAGAAGGAATTTGAAGAGATAACTTGTGCCTATCCCAGAGCACGGGTAATAGACTGATTCTCTGACATGCTGACTTTGTGGATCTCCTATTTATGGCCTCTGACTTGGTGTCAGGATGTAGCTCCCACTCCAAGAGTAAGATAAGTAAAAGTAACACCCGACTATGTGTCATCGACATAATCACCTGTCTCCAGGACCACATGATGATGCCAAGGCCTGAAGTCATTGACCCAAGCACAGCCAGCAGTCACACGGCATGTCCTGCCTACATAGTTTTTCAGCAGAAAAGCAACAGAATGGAACACAATTGATAGAAACAGTGGTATAACTTTCCAACTGGAATGGAAGTTGATGCTTCTATTCTTTCAAAGCCACACAGCTCAGGTCTGCCAGCTATGGCATCACCACAGACAGGGTGACTCCTCATTGTTCATATCTGCAGTAATGCTTACACCGCTGAGGGATGTAGAACCCACTGCCAGTATTAGGCTTTTGCCTAATTAATATGGCTAAATGGGTATCAAAGCACCCAAAATTTTTTTTTCTCCCCCCTGACAACTTGAAGCAGAGCCATGAGCAATGTAGTCAGCTTCTGGGAAATGCAGGAATGATTGGCAAGGTACTGTTCACAACTGGATGCAGTTATGGGGCTGATTTTACTAAAGCCCAGAACAATTTTCAGACAAGTTCTGTTCACCAAAGAGTTACCGTTCTGTTCCCTTCAGTTACTCCCCATTTTGGTTTGGTTTCTTTAAAAAGCACTCTCCCTGCCCTTGATATTTTGTATCCAGGTGTAGGTGTCATGGTGTTGGTAGTGGGCGTGCTGCAGGAGTGGTGGGGACAAGAAGGAGGAGCTCCATACTAGAGGAGATATCCACAGGTCAGCCTGTGGGGGACCCTATGACAGAGGAGTGGAAAAGAGTGAGGAGGAAGGAGAGGCTAGACCTCCTGTCATGTACTGACCGTAAACCCCCGTTCCCCATCCCCCTGCGCTGCTGGGAGGGATAGAGGAGTCTAAAAGAGTGAAGTTGAGCTTGGGAAAGGTGGGAGAAAAGGGGTTGGTTTAATGTTTGGTTTTTTCTGTTTCTCGCTGCCCAAATCTGTAAAATAGATTGGTGATAAATTGATTTTTAGCAAGTCAAGTCTGGTTTGCCTATGACAGTAATCAGTAAGATAAAGACAAGGTCTATCTTTCACCCATGAGTTTTCTCATGCCTGTTTTTTCCGATTTTTCTCTCCCTGACCCACTGGGGTAGCAGTGATGGTGGAGTGAGAGAGCAGATGGGTGGGAGTCTGGTTGTTAGCCAAAACTAACCCACCACATCTGCAAGATGCATATAAAAATGAAAAAGCATAGCTGCTCCCAAGGCTGGGGGAGAAAAAAAAAAATCCTAGGAGAGAATGAAATTATCTCAACTCAGTTTGCTCATGGTTTTAGCTGATTTCTGACCAATGATCCTTCTTTTCTGTATGAGTAAAACATTCGTGATGACATGTATTGGGATTTCGCTCTTTAAAACATCATTTTCTTTCCCTATCTTTTTCTCGACCGTATCTATGCACAAGCTTATTGTTTTTTCGGCTTTTTTTTTAACAAAGTTGGATGTGTCTATTTCACGTTTGTAATTTCGCTACAGCACAACTATCCACAAAAGATCCCTTTCCACAATCCAGCAAGTCTAACAAATTCTTTTTAGATTCAATTTAGATTTAATTTGAATGCATCGCTTTGTTATAGTCTCCTAGACTTTTTTGAGGAGAGCACCTACACATGCTTCCCTCTGCAGAATTATATATTCATAATAAAACTGTCAACATTTTACATTTATGGATATTTTAAGATGGTGCAAAGCAATCCACTCAGTTGTAGTTCACTATACTGGCATAACGTTCAAAGCCTGAAGTGTGTGTGCCCAGAGGGTGTTGTCTTCTGGAATGAAGCACAGTCAAGGGTCACATTGGACAGTCATGTGAAGCAGGACAAAGCTCATGTATAGTCAGCTATTCTGTGATACCTAGACTGCTACAGATTGTGAATTTGTGTATCAGCCATACTGTCAGACCTCAGACAAGTCTTCTTCAAAGTGGACTTGAGATATATGATGAAGAAAATGTATTTAGCATGCCCTCTGAGATCTGTTATTGCATATTCCATACCCAAATGGTTTCTCAGAGGATGCAGTCTTTGAACAGCTCTGACAATAGTGAGGTCCTCAGGGTTTTCTTCCTACTGCTGAGGAACAGGTGAGGAAAAAAGCTAGGTTTAATAATGTGTCTTTGTAACATAACTGTGATCTAATCCATTTCTTTGCTCTTCCTGATTACCTGCATAAAGAAGTGGTTATTTATCAAGTAATAACACAAACACAGCAATTTTACTAATGTGTATTGGAGACAGGAGTTTGGAGCGAGAAAGGACAACTGTTGCATGCTTAGTTTGTTCAGTACTGCTTAGGGTTAACCGATGTGGGCAACCCGGGCTTTTATTCACTTAAAAATCTTGTGAACTGGCCAAATTTCTGACATGATTCTGTGTGCACCACTTCCTTAATTAGAACACCTGAAGTATTTGTGGATACTAGCCTAGTCCTCTAGTACAACAGCAACTAGAGCGAGAGATCTTTTAGGCAGAAAGGTCTGCAAACATGCCTCCCTCTGACTACTGTCTGCTTCCACAGTCCCTTCCAGTCCCGCCCTCAGTCTAACAGGCTTCCTCACATTCCCATTTGCAGCAAATACCCTGTTAACCTTCTGGCTCTGTAAGAAACCGTTTCTGTGCCAAGCTCTATTCTTCCCAGGAGTTTCTTAGTGTACGCTGTGCTGCAGACTCCCAACTTCCTCCGCCTCAAAGCAATCCAGAGAAAGAAACCACACTTCTCCCTGCTGACCTCCCACTGCCCTTGTAAAGGAAGATAGCATACAGCATCTCTAAACTCCAGGTAAACGGCTACTACCCAATATGTGTTGCACAATTAGCATTCAAGTGTCAACAAGATTGCCTATTAATTATTAGTGCCACTAAGCCAGGACTGAACCTGACTTAGTTGTTTCTGTGTTTAGGTAAAAGAAAGAAGAAGGTTCTACACACATTCGTAATCAATAATACAAGATCACAATGTTAAGGGAATACTGCTGTCTTTGCGGGGATAATTTTTGCCTCTAACACACAAAGTTCTAGTATTCTCCTATCACCCATCTAGAGATATTTTTATTCTCTTTTTTTTTTTTGGTAGCATCTCTTTTGGAGAAACAGTATGTTTCCTTGCATTAAACAGCTGCTGTACATAGGGGCTGGCTGACTTCAAAACTTGCACTCCTTTCTTATGGTTATGTGTATTTCATGGCTGCTGAAAATAATTTGACAAAAGGCATATTGCTTACTTCAGTAATTATAAACTAATAAATGTGCCATTAAATGTAAACTAAGAAATGATTCAGAATCATAGAATCATAGAATCATAGAATCACGGAATCACAGAATCATAGAATGGTTGGGTTGGAAGGGACCTTAAAGATCATCTAGTTCCAACCCCCCTGCCATGGGCAGGGACACCTCCCACTAGACCTGGTTACTCAATTCCCTCATCCAGCCTGGCATTGAACGCCTCCAGGGATGGGGCACCCACAGCTACCCTGGACAGCTTGTTCCAGTGTCTTCACCACACTCAGAGTAAAGAATTTCTTCCTAATATCTAATCTAAATCTACTCTCTTTCAGTTTAAAACTGTTACGCCTTGTCCTGTCACTACACCTCCTGATAAAGAGTCGCTTCCCGTCTTTCCTGTAGGGCCCCTTTAGGTACTGGAAGGCTGCTATAAGGTCTCCCTGGAGCCTTCTCTTTTCCAGGCTGAATGCCACAGCCACTAACACTGTAGTTAGGAAACTGCAAGAGACTAATGCAAATCTTTGCATACTGTAAGCCTGCATACTCTTATACCTATACTAGGAACACAGTAGTATTAGGAAAATTAACTTTAAACTGTATTTGAACACAGTGAAAAAGAGAGGACGGCACAATTGGTACGATTCCTATGCAGTTGTCAAAGCCTTTTAACAGTCCTCCCCCTCCACATTGCTGTTTTGAATAATGTTGTTAATGTTACATACACTCAGTGCCAGTCTTCCAGGTTAAAGTTGTACTGTAAGAATTATGGAAAAGTTCAGGTGGAAAAGGACCTCTGGAGGTCCTCGAGACTAAACTTACTCTAAACAGGTTAACTTCATAGCCACACCAGGTTGCTCAGGGCTTCCCAGGTGACTTCCTGTGGAGGGAAGGTCACTGCATGACTTTCTGGGTAGTGTGATGTAACTCAGCTGTCTGAAATTAGTAACACTAGCAATCATGATTACATGTCATCTAAACTCCAGAAATGTCTTGTAGACTTAAGAAAGATATGTCTACAACATTTTAGACATCAATGAGAAGAGCTGAGAAATCAAAAGTGGGAAGTTTCTGTGTGGGGAGAACCACAAGAGGAGCCATCTGACATGCTGTAAAGCATCACACTAGATACCTCAGCAGAAAGAAGGAAAGAGGTGGAAGGAGGAATGGAGAAGAGTACAAAGGCAGGAAAAGGAAGATTAGTATTTGGCTATCCGGTTACTGGAGGAACAACTTTGTGATTTTTACCATCCTTCAGCTTCTACTAGCAACAACCATTTTAAGAAATATTTTTTCTCAAGGTCTGCTTTATGGATGCATTGTGTAATGCAAAGCAAGAACCTTTCAAATATTTACATTAACAAATGACCATGAGTCTGGCGTTGTTCTACCTCAGTTGTACCTTGTATGTTCAGCAGCGTATAAAAAATTAAAATTTTCCCAAATAGTCAACAACTGACTCTACAGAAGCAATACCTCCAGCTGCTGTGTATGAGGAGGCTGCTGGCTCTGTAAAATTGGCTTTTGACCTCATTTTGCTCAATGAGCACTTCAGAGGCAGTGCGGGGGTGGCAATAAATTATGACTGACGCACACTGTGCTTCAATGGTCCTAACAGCCAGAACAGTTGCTGTGAATGAGTGTTGCCACTGGAAAAAAGAAGAGCTCTAAGGCAAGTTTAGCACACTTACTATGTCGGACAGAGCATGACTCCCTCAGCATGGAAGTATGAAAAGGTGGCTCACCAAAATCAAGCTGCATGCGTCTCGTAACTGGCCATTTGACCTGATTCTGCAGAACCCTTGTCTGAAATTGTTACACTACAGAAGAAAAGTTTTATAGATTATTAGGAAAAGAAAAAGCAAACAAGGGAGTTTGATATCAAGTATCTATCTTGAGAACTCTACAATTTAGGTACACACAAACACATGCACGTCTTTTCAGTTATGAACCATCCAACCAAGCTGATTTTAAGCATTTGCTTAAAAGATTAATTTTATTATTCAGAGCTGTCTTCTTTTCTTGATTTAACTGTGAATTGGGATTTTTTCTAAGGGAAAAATAACTCTATCATATTGATATTTCTAGCTTGTGCATTTTTTTCTTCTTTGTGAAGGATGAGGATTTTAAAAATATTCTAATAAAGAATTAAATGGAAATTAAAATTGACATTAAAATTCCGTGAAATGGAGTACTGCAGAACTTTTTCAGTCAGTTCCTTCTGATTTGTTTCTCATAATCTAATTAAAAACTGATGGTAATAGTTTAAATGCATGTTTATAAAATATGTCATGGAAAATGTAATCTCAACAAGTCTGATCAACGTTTTTTCACAGTCTTTCTACTAACTTACAGAACATAAAAAGAACATTTTTATTCCTAAGTGGACAGTATTTTAAATAGCATTTAAAATGAGGAAATGAAAAGTGGGACTAAGTTAACAACAGACAATAGAACTCAAATAATTTTGTATCTTTTCCCTTTAAAACGTAATTTAGGCATTTGCTTCAGCACCGAAGAAGTATTGCAAAATATGCAGGAACTATCAAGTGATTACAAAGCAAAACTATTTGAATTTTCTCCATATGGTGCAAAGTAAACAACAATCTTGACACAAATCAGAGTGTCTGTTTGACATCAGGATTTCTGCCAAAACATAGGTGGTTGGGACAGCATTCATGTCTTCTTCTAAAATTATACAACTTGATTTTACTGTCAAAATAAAAAGGAAAACATCATGTAGTTTTCTAACCTGATGCACTAACAGAATCTGCATGTTCACAACCTAAATGTTGACAAGGTCTGAGAAACAAAACACATCTCACAAGAATGGAGAATGGAGACATAAATGGAAGAGGCAGAGATACCATATGAAGATCAATTAAGTGTCTGAAGATAAAGAATACACATCAGTAGCAATTGCTAACTAAAAGGGGAGCAAACATCCATAAATAGAATTCTTTTTTTCTTAATTACAAGAGAAGAGAACATAGTGACCTTAGTGAAAAAATATGTTTTTACATGGCATATAGACAATAGATGACAAAAAGCCACAGTCTTCAATGAATTAGAAATCCTTTTTGAAGTCAGATAAAACACAGTGAAAAAAATAGTAATTTCAACAGCATGCATTTTCACAGAGCTTTTTCGTTACCAGCCTGATTTTGGTAGAGATAAAACATTGTCAGCTTTATTGATTTAATTTTCCCTGTTACCTAAGATGCTTGCAACTGCCAGCTCTGAGGCACTTCTAACACCTCCCAACAGACAATACGTACCCCAGGTAGAACATGAGATTTTAGCACATGATGAATGTCATAAAAAGTGCCTGGAATTTGCCGCTTAATGACCTGCAGGCTTCCGGTCTCTGGAGCCATCCTGTACCATGCTACCATGTCTGGTAGCATCTAGTGTCAATTCACAATTCAGTCTCTGTGTCAGGATCATTGAGTACTTTTCAAATGTCCTACCTGAAAAAAAAAATCACAGAAGTAGATAACACCATGTGCTAACTCTTTTCGTAAAGAAAATGAACTTGTTTATCTGTAACTCTACAGGTTATGCCCAGCTGAGGCCTGACGTTTTGTAAGATGGGGAAGTAGCCATGTGCCATGCAACCCCTTCCTGCTCACATTGTGGTGCATCCAGGACAGCGCACAGCTGAGAACCTTCCGTCAGGATAGACTGAAGGAGTATTTGTCCCTGTAGGCAGCATTCTTTCTGTCAGGAAAGAAAATTTCATCTACTTGAGAGCTCCAGCTGCAAGGATTTACTGACAGGAGAAAAACCCATCTTGACCCTCCAGCTTGTTAAAGCTCTCTTCAAGTGTTGCATTTGAATACCTATAAATACATAGTTGAGAAGCCATCTACCTAGTGTGTATAGTATCCTCTCTTCTCTGTGTTTGACATTGACAAATATCATATCTATAAAATAAATGCAGAACACATGGTAGCAAAAGATATGTTATTGGAAAAAAACAATATAATATCAAATCTTACCTAAGAACTGGCAAAGTGTTTTATTTTTAGCCTGGAATGGAGGGAACTGACTGGAGACCTTGCCCCTTGCCCGGAAAAAAAAATGCAGGTAAGGAGGATGTGCAAGGGCAAATGACTGCATATCAGGACCATCAGCAAGAAAAAGAGCTGACTTTGCTAAAAAATCTGGAAAAGCCAGAACTGTTCAAAAAGTGCCTACCTGTCACTAGGGCCTATGCTGCTATGAAGAAAAGTCTCTTCCACACGGGCAGCGGCAAAAGCTAAGGCACAGACGCTCCTCTTTTTGTTTAAAAGAGAAATAATTATTTCTTCAGTTTCAATCTGCTAAGTTTTTCACATATCATAATAGTTGCATGCTTAGTTAAGTAAATAATAAGAATTGAAAAAGGAAAAAAAGAATTTGTGTAAAAAAAATTAGTGTGCAATTATTTGTTCCACTTCATGTAAATAAATATTTCTGTGTCTTTGTAAACATCTGGTTGTCTGGAAAGGTTGTGGAGTCACCTTCTGTAGGAGGGTTCTCAAGTTGCCTGAACAATGCTTTAAGCAACTTCATACAGCTTTGAATTTGGCTCTGCTCAAAGGTGAGGTGGGGCTAGTGACCTCCAGAGTCCCTCCCAGTCTAAATTTTTCTATGAATCTGTGGGTCAATTTTTGAATAACAGGAGAAAAAAAGAGAAAAATTGTGCAGTTCTGACAAAAAATTTCATTGCCTTTGTGGAGAGGTCGAGCCTTGTCTGTCAAAAGTTCCCATTTTTCTCTAACTGGTCCTCTGATATGAAATATGTAGTTAACATGTTTCATTCACTTATTATCATCATAAAGAAAAAACAAACCTGGAAGATGCAGCTGTCTTGTTGGTGTCCTTAGCACTAGTACAGAGAGAAAAAGGATGGTTTTCGCCTTATAGAGAAGCAATTAGTTAAAGGAGAGAAAATACTATTGTGGCATAAAAAATTCAAGCCTTGGGTCCCTTTAGGTTGGAATATAATTATTAGTGGTTACTGCAGATTATTTTCTAATGTCCTGTCATATCTCAATTTATTTCATGTTCTTAAAGGAGGAGGTACCATCATACACAGTTTACCTTCTTAGTTCATTTTGTGCCTAGGTTTATTGCTCCCTAATAATTCTGTGACAGAGACAATAATGCTGAGAATCTGAACCATAATGATAAATACGTCTTTTTTCTGTCAGACGATATAGTGAAACACATCTTTGGCTGTACTATACTGGGGAAAATATTTGCAGCGGTATGTTTTTTCATTATGTTGCTTCAGTTTTGATGCACTGTTGTAGTGATTTGTTTTCTGATAGGCTCTAGGAACACCCCGTTCAAGGTTCCCTTGTGCTGGACTCCATAAATGTGGGGTTTTTTTTAAGTTGTCCTGCCCTGAAAGGAAGGGTTAATTGGAGCTATCACCAATGGCAATAAGCAGTATCTCACTGTCCTCCAAGCATAGAGGTATAACTATGCCACTGTCACCCCTCCACTACTTGCACACCTTTTGATGTGCCAGTAGATATGAATAAGCATGCATACAAGCCTCTCCCTAACCATGAGTATGGACATGCATAAAATTTGCCCTTTCTTTCACAGCCCTGCCTTTTCCTGCTGCATACCATTGCTGCCTTCCCTCCATCCTCTCCATTGGTACAATAGCTAGTGCTTTCTGACCTCCTTTAGGCTGCCTTCCCTTCCTGCCATTCAGGGAAGCTGAGCTCCTCAGACAGAACTGTCTGTTACGGTTTTCTGGCAAAGAAACTAAGAGGAGTCTATTTTATTTTTTTTAGAACAAATGCATTCAGTTTTAATTTTGTATTGTGAATATAGTACTTCTGCACAAATACTCCCTTGGTGGTTGCAGCTGGCAAGGCACAAAATGCCAGCAGTACATCAAACCTCTCCAACCCTGGCCTTATTTACATTTATAACATGCTCAGTTTTCACTTCCATTGAATCCTTCGGCTTTGTTCAGCTGACAAGTAAATATTCCTATTATCATACTTTTGATAATGTGGATGCACTGTCATGAGTATGCATGCCAGGAGCAGAAAGTAAATTAGCCATCATGGAGTATTAATTTACAGCCAAAGTATTCCCATAAAGGATTTACCTAAAAGTCAAAGTCCTCTGAACTCTTAAGTCAGATTTCATTAGCAGACAAAAATATTAAATGCCACTCTGCTTCGTCGCTTGGCGCAGAATCCAGTCTCTTCTCTGGCTCTCCTTGTGGGGGGAGGCAGCCTTTCCTGTTGTGTTTTGTAGTCCGGCTCTTCTCCAGTAGCTTCCTGGGTTGAGGACACCAGCCACAACCACCTCCGCATTTCTAGGAATGTCTCTTCTTTGCAGTCAGCTCTAAAGATTCGGCTCTGCTGCAAGAAGACACCTTCATCTTCCTCCCCTCTCTATTTTCTCCAGCCTCCCAACACCTCCCTGGTGTTGAAGGTCTTGTCCTTCCCGGCACACTGGGACCCTCCCCGTGCCTTTGTAGCTCTGAGGAGCAGCATCTCCTCCTCTCCTCCCCTCTTAGTCTGGGGCACAGCAGCTACTAAAAAGCAAAGAGACACCCTCTTGCCTTGAAGCAGAGCCACTCTTTTTATAGTAGGACGTACCACACAGTGCGCATAAATTAAAGGATTAGCAAACCAGTGGAACTGTTCGAGCATCTTTCACAGTAATACAGACCAGCGAGCAGGCATTAGAAAACCTTATTATGAAACAAGAAAGGATCTGAAACTGTGAAATGGGAGTTTATGGACACTAAACTAGTTTGGCCCTCAAGTACCAAACTTCATCGTTAGGCTTTAAGTATTTCTTCAGTATTTTGTCAAGCTGTTTGAAACATTAGTTTTCCAGATATATCCACACTTTTTTCTTTTTTTTTTTTTTACCCACTGTGTGACGACACACTATTTCTTATTTTTGGCTCTCTGTTTAAATTCAGGATTAAATGTTTTCTCTGTTACTAGTTACGACATCTTGAATCACAGCTGACAGAGTCAAAGCAGGTGAATGAAAGGCCATGGGACTGCTTCCCTCAATTCTGCATATTGATAAATAGAAAATTCATGCTCTTTTTAACTTCTTCATGTTTAAATGAATATTTCAAATTTCTCCTCAGAGAAGTGAAATAATGAGAAAAATGCAACATAAGTCAGCAGTGTTCCAGGAGAACACTCTAATTGTGAAAAAATGATGCAGTGAGCTACAAAGAGGTGTGCTGAGTGTTGCTCTTGAACCTGGATGTCAAAACAGACGTGCTGAGAAAAGCAGCATCTCAAAAAAGGTTATGTTGTTCCCCCCCATTAGTTATTTCTTTTTGTAATGTATTACCTTTCCCTTACACCTTTCTCTGAGGAGGAAGAAGCAGATTAGTTTTCAAAACCTTTAGAATCTATAGGTGCATTTAGGATTAATTCCTGCAGTTCAGCTTCTGGGCTGTGTGACACTCACAAGGAGTGGCAACCTCCAACTAGCAGCCACCAGGATGATTCCTGTAGCAAGCACGGCAGTTCTGTGTCCGGAGAATCAGAATATGCCTCCTCACAAGGCAAGAGAGCAGAGGACAGACATGTTCAAGGGGCTGAAGCTTTGTCGCTCCCTTGCCAACAGAATCATGCTGAAATTGTAAAAGAACATGTACAGAGGCCAGCATCCAGCTGGAGGAATCCCAAGCATCAAGTACACAGGATTTATTCTCAATCAAATCACACTAGCAAAGCACACCATCATGGCGGTGAAGGAAATGCACGATGGGTGCTTTATATTTCAGAGTTATGCTGCTATTACCCCTGAGAGATTCTGGATGGCTGCAGTACAGCTTGCAGCTGCAGTCACCCAGGCAGAAGGTCTGCAGCACTGGGAATGTCCAGCTCCAGTCACCACAGCAGAAGTTCTGCAGCTCTGGGAACAGCTGAGGAGGTCCAGAAGTCTGTGACTGGTGAAAACGAAAGACCCGTGTCTTTACACCCTCAATCTGAAGGTGATCAGAATGGGAATACAGCTAATCAGCACACAAGGACGGGTCATGTCACTGTTAAGGCTCCTGTGCCAGTCCAGCTCCCCCTGTGTAACCCTTCTGTGGAGAAATGGAAGATGTGAGATTCGGACACTGTCAACGTGCTCCTTTGCAGAAGCACGAAACACACACAAGCCTTTAAATTTGAAACTGGTCATATGTGCAGTCGTTGTGCTGGTTATACTGATTTGTTGGTGTTACTGGCACTGATTTTGTGATGTGAGATTGCATGAGACTACAATTACTGGAATTGTTTACTTCTTCCCAGTCATCACACTTTCTGTTTTAAAAATAGAGTGTAGGTGAAGAAGAGAGCATCATCCACAGAGACGACAGGTGTTCATACTGGAAAATTCAGTTCTTATCCATGATATTAAGTTAAATAAAACCCAGGAACATGAGGAGTATCTAGAAATCATGAGTGATTTAAAAAAACAAAAATCACATTGACTTATTGATTTAGGATGATTCAAATACTCTAACCAATTTGCTTCCATAACTATTTTCTTTATGTCAAAAAGGCAACACTATCTTCATTGTTAAAAGATCTGATTTCAGCAGGGTTCATGAAGAGTTTCATATCAAGAAGACGTGAAACTATGGAACACAAAGAAACACCTTGTAACCATTTTTAATGACAATCTAAAATTAAAGATAGAAAAACATAAATTAAGTAAAATGTTGAAAAACACTTTATGCATTTTCAGCATCAAATGAAGGAGCTTTAGTCTCCTATAAAAGTCAGTCTGGTTTTTTTCAGTGACTACACAGGGAAAGCTACATATATACTAATTTCTGTTTGGTCTCTTTCTTCAGAAAATAATCTTTTGTGTCTCTGCAGCTAGACTTCAACCTCCATACTATTCTCTCTACTTTGGCAAGTCTTCCCAAGTTCTGGTACTTCTTCCTCATCTGCATATCGTCTGTTGTTGATTTTATCTACTTTCCTGGTTTCAGTCACCACGTACACCTAAAAACAGTCACAGTTATTTGTCAACTAGAAGCACATCTTGTACTTCAGCCTTTTCCCTGTCATTGCTTCTTTCTCACTCTACACTGAAGCTTTGTTATGAACTCTATCTGCACACATTTACAAACTTGTCGTAACCATTCATGCCTATTCCGCTCCTCTATTCTCCATTTTGTCTTCTGCATTCCCTAGGTCTGCACAAGGGTAGAAAAGCCCAAAAAGAGAAAGGCTCAAACAATCCTTTTGTTATCTAAGCTAATTTATTCACAGCCTTGTGATCTGACAGCACTGATGTGAGAAACTTGCTGATGTTCTGGGGAAAATTCCTTTGCTGTTTTATTCTCAACAGTCCTGTGCCCACCATTTCATGTTTGAGCAGAATTTGATGAAAAAGCTCTTTTCTAATCAAAACCATATGCTATGTACTTTTTCTGAATTCAGTGTTTTAAAATTCTGAGCCAAATGGCTCAAAAGATATTATTTTTCTCTGGAAAATCATCCTGTTTTCAAACTGAAATGAAAGTAACATACCAGCTGAAAGAAAAAGATCTGTATTTTTTTGAGAATATAATGAAACTGAAGAGTCCCAAATTTCAGAGGAGTTTAGCTTTCCTTTATGAATGCTTTGATTTCATGTTAAATGTTGTATTCTTGGGTAGACTGCTGGAGAAGAAGTGAATTGCAGGGATGATTGAGAAGGGCTCATTTGGCAATGTCACAGATAACACAGTACATCTGCTTACCCCACTTAAAAGACTGACAGGATCTGCTGCATACTGAAAGAAAAGCTAGTTAAAAATACTGCAACGTGTCCCGCTTTTGTCCAAGTGCATTAATTCTTATTTGTAGGAATAGTTATAGGACAAAAGAAAGAAAATCATATTAAATCTCTGAGTGTTCCAAACTTTGTGTTGGCATTCATTCCTAATTGAAAGAGTTCCAGTCAGTTTTGTACAGATTCTGCCTTGATGACAATAATTATTAGCTCACAAGAAAATGCCTACTTGTATAATACAGGCTATCATACATCATCTTTTTTCCCAGACAGATGCTCTTTTTCTTTCCTCTGAATACACCCAGGCAGATTTTTGATAGCTGTAACCTGGAGCCAGCTTTTGTTTTTCCTGTGGGGAAAGTCAGGAAAGGAGGTGGAATCAATGACAAATGGATGCTGGAGAGTAATCTGAGTCCAGGGGTGGAGGAGGAAGGAAGAATTATCAGCGATTTTAAAATAGAAAGGGAGTTGCAGAGCAACTGCAGACAGTAGACATGTGGGCTGAGGATGGGGGCTGAGAGCAAAGGGGCGGAGGGAGGTCTAAGTGGGAACAGTAGCTGAGGGGTGGGAGGAGATAACAGGACAACTGTGGGGACTGTGGTGAGGAAGAGGGTGCAGTCCCGTGGTCAGAAGGGGACACACCAGTGCATGCTGGGGGCTGACCATCTGGAAAACAACTTTGCAGAAAAAGACCTGGAGGTCCTGGTGGACACCAAGGTGAACATGAGCCAGAAATGTGTCCTCGAGGCAAAGGTGGCTTACAGTATCCTAAGCTGAGGAGGAGGACAAATGTTGCCAGCAGGTCGAGGAAGCTGATCCTTCTCCTCTACTCAGTGGTGGTCAGGCCACACCTGGTGTGCTGTGTCCAGTTCTGAGCTCCCCAGTACAAGAGAGTTATTGAGCTACTGGAGAGAGTCAAGTCAAGGACCATGAAGATGATTAAGTAACAGGAGCATTGTTTGTATGGGGAGAGGCTGAGAGAGTTGGGACTGCTAAGTCTGGAGAAGAGAACGCTCAGCGGAACCTCGTCAATGTATCTAAATGCCTGGAGGGAGGGTGCAAAGAAGATGGAGCCAGTCTCTTTTCAGTGGTGCCCAGTGACGGGATCAGAGGCAATGGGCAAAAAATGAAACCCAGGAGGTTCCCTCTGAACATCAAGAAACACTTTTTAACTGTGAGGGTAACTGAGCACTAGCACAGGTTGCCCAGAGAGGCTGTGGGGTTTCCAACCTTGCAGATATTCAAAAGCCATCTGGACACAGACCTGGGCATCTGTCTCTGGGTGGTCCTGCTTGCCTAGGAGAGTTGGACCAAATGACCTCCAGGGGTCCATTTCAACATCAACCTTTCTGTGACTATGAATCTTGGGGGAGGAAGGGGTTCCAGGAGCAGAGCTTTAGCACAGTTACGGCATGGGAGTTTGGGGACCTTACAGGTAGGATCAGTTGAGGGTTTGTGCTGTAAACAGTAACCTGGAGTTCAGGAAGTGGAAACTTAAGAACCAGGGATTCTGGCAGAGAAACATGAGAATGTGTCGTGAGTTACAACATGATGTAAGCTGTTTGTTCTAATCTCTGAGCAAGCTGGAATTTAAACTATTCGGGCAATCTCTCAGAGCTCTGGTCGAGCCCTGCTCGATGCCCCACGTTGGGCGCCAATAAATCTGTCGTGGGTTTGGGCCGGATCGGCCCAAGCAAGCCGAGCGACAGATGTTCCCTCTCTCCTGCCGAGCAGGAGAGAGAGAAGAAGAGAGACTAGTTTAGTAAGAACTAAACTACTTTAATGAAATATAAAGAATAAAATAACAAAAGAAAAATAATGAAATATATACAAAACCATATCAAGCTCCCAGGATGACAATCACGTCACCAGCAGGCACTGGGGAAGTCCCAGACTGGACTCAGCGACGAACGGGAACTGGATTTCAGGAACACACGGGTCAGGATCAAAGGCAGACGAACTGATGGAGTCCTCCTCAGACGCCGGCCATTGAAGAAGGAAAGCAAGAGTCCCAGCAAGAGCAAAAGCCCAAGCAAGTCGGAGAAGAAGGTGAAGCCGTAAAACAGGAAATGGATAAAACTGGAACAACTGCAATAACGGAACCATGGAACAACGGAACAACGGAAATGCTGAGCCTTTGATCCCTCGGCTTTTATACTGAGCATGATGCAGATGGGATGGAATACACTGTTTGGTCAGGTTTGGGTCACCTGTGCTGTCTGCTCCTCCCCACAGGTGGGACCCCTCTGCGCCTCTCTGCTTCCAGCCCTCCAACAGGGCAAATAACAAGGTGTCTGGCCTTGGTCGTTATCGCAGTAAGCCTAAGCAAGGGCCTCTCTGCACACCGTGCCTTGGCATCAGCTATAAACATGGGTCTTATCACTCTGAGAAAGAGCAGTTTTCTGAACAATATGCTGTTAATTTCAGCAGTTAGAAGAGGCCTAGTTAGAAAGCAGAGTTACTGAACAAAATTGGTCCTGTTTTACCTCAAACCAGGACAGAATGAAATGGTGTTATTCCTGTTTCTGGTTTGGGGACAGATTAATTTAGATAACGTCTGCTTTGATTGCACAACACTGAAAGGCACAGAAGCTAATTTGCCACCTCTTTTTTTACAATTGAGAACACGGTAGCATTGTTACTTAATCTCAAACGGTTTGTTAGAGCAGTGATTTGGGCTTACCATACTCCTGACAACATGCTTACCTGTTTTCATATGCACACATACACATATGCAATCCCTGCTCTTGTAGTCACATACTGCAGAGTTAAAAACATTGTGCACTGAGCTTAAAATGATGCTTGTTACACTGACTGTAACACAGCGGCTTTAACAACAAAAAACCCAAAACAAAACATAGATTGCTATTGTCACCGGTAGTCATACCTTTTTGAAAGTTTGCTTGAAGTAAATCTGACAGACAAAACCCAAATCCATAGCTCTTTTCCATTTTATCAATTTTTCCTGTGACATATGATGGATCTTACGACGCTGATTTGCTATTCTTACTGGCATTTTTAAAGTTTTGCCTTGATTTAATTTCCTTTTTTAGCCTCCTGTTGCTTTAACTCACTTTAAGTATTATTTGTATGACAGATATATTTTACCTTCTTTGAGAGGAAGAGATTTATTACCACAGAAATTCCTAGTGATGAACAATTGTGTAAGTGGAACAAATGAATTCCTTCTAAGAGCAACATGGGCCTGAGACCAGTCAAAAAAGCCAGTCACTATGTTTCTTTTACTGGCAAGCTTGTAGCCACTCCTTCTGTGCCCTATTTCTCTCCAGTTTTCAATTATTAGTAGTACTTGTTTACTAAATTATTACAGCTTCTGATTTTTGTCAGACAATACCAGCCTCCAGTGTGTTCAATACTGAAGGAATGTAGAAGGAAAGGCCTAAAAAGAGTCAAAATTTAAAGAACGGGTTTCTTCCACCTGTTTATGTATTTTCTCTCAAATTCTCAACAGCCTTACAGAAAACTTTCTCATCTGGTCAGGACACAGCAAGCCGCATGGTATCCCAAATGCCAGGTATCTTAAGCTTCTGCAGTGCTGCTTTCACTTTTCTTAAATGCCCTCTAGCAGGCTACTTCTAACGCAGGAAGCCAACCAAGCCTTGAAGAATAAAATACTGAGACCAAGACAATATCTTAAGGACTCAGAGAAGAGCAAGGATGGGTGAAACTGCATGGGATGCAACCATGGCGAGACAAAAGCATTCACTCAGTGCCATACATCAGGCCTCAGTTCCCAAGCTGAGGTGGCGGCAGGAGAATCCTAGGTTTTTTAATAGAAAACAGTCCAGGTCTGTTGCTTAAAGTGGTGAAGAAAAATCCATGGAAGGTCTGAAATCATCAAGTGGAACTAACTCTGGGAAGAATGGCCTGGCCTGCCTAAAGCAACCTCCTAGAGAGCTCAGTGATCTGCGTGGAAAACAGTATGGAAAACACATTGCAAGAGGCAAGAGGCACCAACAAATGCACCAAAAAATATGGTTTTGTGCTCAGGGGACATAACAGCTGCAGTTGCAGTATGGTTATGACGGGTTTTCTTAAGAAGGCAACCTAGTTTTAGAAGTATGAAGTTCTTTCAACTTATCACCCAATAATTCATGAAACAGGCTTCAGATCTCACTGCTCTTTGTACTCCTGCCAGACACACCTCAGAAGACTACTTAAGAATAGCAAATAGCGTGATAGACTTACTGAACTACTCAGTGAATTCTTGACTCGCTGAGGTAAGGAAGGGAGGCCCAGGGGGGATGACATATAGGTCACTCCGGCACTGCTTCTGCAACTGGGAGGAGCAGCTTTCCTACAGCTGTGGCACACTGGTGCTGCTGACTGTTGTCGTAGGGGACACTGCTCTTAATGTTGAGGGAAGATGATGAAAGCCCCAGACATTTGGGGAAGGAAATGTGTTTGCAAGCGGTACCTTTGTACTATTTAAAGGGATTTTTCTGCAAAATAAAAGGAAGCAGAGGGATGAAGGAAGAGTGAAAACATCGTTGTGAAGGGCAAAAATTCTCAACTGTGGGTCTTTCATACTGACTTTCAGATAGCAGCCCAGCCAGGATAGTCTGATTTATTCTTAGCCTTTGAAGTAATACAAGCAGTAAATTAACAGAGTCTTACTTCAGAGAAAACATAAAAACTCTCTGGAGCAAAACCACAAAATGTGAGACAATGCTCCATTAGGGTGTTAATCTGCTCTCTCAGCTCTGCATGGCCTTTTTGAGTCAGGGTTCACCACCCTTGACTGCTGATTTGCAACAAAGAGTTCAGGTGTAGGACTGCATTTCACCCTTCCTGGTTAAGGCTCATGGGGCAGATGGGGCCAGAATAACTCATGCAAATGTTTGAAAGAAGGACACATGCACAGTAAAATCGGCAGCTGGATTACAGAGAGCACAAAATTAGTGAGTCCTGTAGAATCCTGAATATTTCTTGTGCAAAGTATAGGTGAGGTGGATGCTGAATGTCTAGCTGCCCTGTGCTCACCCTGTTGTGCATGACAAACAGTGAGAGGCAGTCTCAGTACCCTGAGCTCATATAGGGGTGAACTCCATCAAGGATCATCTACCAAGGATGAAGCAGATTCAGCTTTCAAAGCTTCAAAGTGTGACTAAGCTCAAATCTAACGTAGGGATCTGGATAGAAAGGTTTGTAATTCACACCAACAGCTAAGATACAGAACTGAACTTCATAGTCTGAAAGGCTTTGGATCTAGCGTTTATAGTCAAATACTGCATAGAAGCACCTGAAATAAAGGTAGTCTAAGGGATGGGAGAAACACCACTGATTAAGCAGGTCCCAGACTCCAATGGGACAGGATTATTATAATTGTGTTTGTACTGCTCCTTTGGGGCATTCCTGCAAGCTTTGCACATGATAGAGATTCAGGAATGGCTACAGTACAGGCCAGCTGACACAAACTTGTCCAAAAGCACTAGCTTTATGGTAGAGTTATTTCAGTTGACCCATTTATTTGTCTTTTCCTGGTCCTGTGTTAGCCTTTGTCTCTTCTTTGCAGGGGACTCTGTCCTCCTTTTTGGAACTGCAGCATTATGATTGCTGAACTCACTTTGATTTATCCACTAGATATTTTTTGGGACCCTTTCCCTGTGTAGCGGATACAACTATAGCTGATACAGTTAATTTCTCCATAGGTATCCTGGATCTTGACTGTCACTGGCCTTGACCTTAAGCACCTGCTCTGAATCCTGCCCCATTCCTTGTTGGTCTCTAACCAGTGGCCTAGTTACACCTCCAGCCTATCCCATATGCTGTTTGAAACCCCTAGGTAAACAGTAATTTCAAATGGTATATTGCATGATCTGTTGTCTTTATTCATCCCCTTTTCCAGCTATCTACCTTTTTTCACCATATTAATTTTTCCCTGAATGCTTCTTTCTTCTTGGTATAGGTATTAACTAAGAATTTCACATACCTTGAAGAAGTAAAGATATGTTTGACCATATCCAAGCTCATTTCTACTAGTTAGCAAAGGTACTGGTGTTGTCCATATTAACTAGAATATCTGTTAAATCACGATTGAGTCCTAAAGTTATGGTTACCTAACAGAAGTCTTGTTTTGTATAAGAAGCAGTCAGTAGATCTGTGTTCCCTTAACTTTTCCCCTGCAGTAATTATCACTGCACCTTCAGCGCTTCAACCAAACTGCACACGTTCCTACCTTGGTTCTCTACTGTGCTGTCTAACATGTGTTGTCTTCTTCCCAGGAGATGTTTTAGTGAGTGATCTCACTGAAGGAGATCATGGGCACTACTGAACTGTGATGATAAGCAGGTTAGAATAATAGATAATACTGTATATCAACTCTAGTAAACCTTTCCAAGAAAATTCTCTGCTACAAAACGAACACCAGATCTCCTTTCCTTCACTGAAGTGGCTTGTAGTTGTGCTTTCCACTATGACGTGCATCACACATACCATAACAAGAAGTACAGGATATATTTCTGAAGGTATTCACAGAAACCATCTGGGTGTTTTGATGAACCCCACAGTCTGCCCCTAAACAGGTCAGACCAACGGTGTGATTTGCTTGAATACCTTCACTGGATGTAGGTCACCTGATAAAGGAGCTTATTGTTTCTCTTTTGCTGTGTTCCTGCTGAGAGATGTACTGATGAAAAAAAAAAAAAGACATTTTACTAGAAATCCTGGATATAATTTCTCCCTCTTCCCCAAAAAACCACAAACAAAACCAAAAAAAACCCAACATAAAAAAGGTCTCAGAAATACAAAACAAGAACAGAATTAAAAATAGATTAAATATTTTGCTCAGGCCTATTAGTTAAGATCTCAGAGACCAAAAGCGCATGTTTCTTAATGGCCCAGATAATAAAATCTAACTATGAAAAACAATACTTTTTTGTGTTGAGACCATGAAAAACCAGTACTGACAATAGTTTCTGTAACTGAGTTAATGGTTCACATGTTTAAAACCAACAGTACAGTGGAGGAAACGAGTGACTCACAGCAGCAAAGAAATGACACACAAAAGCTTACCTATTCCTTGCATCTGCAGTTATCAGGAGAAGCAGAGTAATAGATCTGCCCTGGGAGGTTGAAAAGTACGGAACAACACAGGACTAGTGATTCCAGCTTTGGTCTATGTGTGCTGAGTCTTCCGGAGATGGCATTCAAGGAGGATGAAAAGTGCTGTATTGTGGTGAGAAAGCACAATACATGGTGAAGTGGGAACAATTGTCAAAGTCTAAGTTCAAATAACATGATGGTTTAGCAACCCAGAAATGGCAAAGGTCAGGACACAGAAACTTCAAAGTCAAATTAGCAGATCAGCCATGGTTAAGAAGATGTAATAATTAACAATAGGTGATTTTACCTACTATTAATAATTATTAATTGAATACTTAATTAAGGAGAGTTGAGGAGGCTATTTTTGGTCCACTGGTCCACAGTTCTATTGTCTTTGCACAGAAAACTGATTTAGAGTTATTCACGTGACGTCCAGATATGCAGTCTAACAGAGGATTTTTACAGTTTTAACTGTTTCATTCAGGACATGAAGAAAACATACTTAACATTCTGCATGTGAGTCGCTTTGTGGTCCTGGTAGAATGCCATACATGTTTAAAAATGTGTATAAAACATGCCTTTTCTAGAAAAGTATACTAAGATTCACTGGATAATTAACTCCCATTTCTTCTTACTGCCTTTGGGATAAGACATTATTGAAGATTACTTCATCTTAAGAAAGGGAATTTTGGAAGATGTAATTTGGTAGCAGGGTTGGCCAGAAAACTATGGCTTGATTTTGCACCCCAAAAAAGTAATTCTTGACATCTGTTTCACAAATACTACAACACTAGCTTTTCATGAAGAAACTGTAGGTGAAGAAAGAAAGCAAAGTAATGATGTTCTTTAAGGATGTACACTGACCAATTTTTGGATTTTTCTTGTTGGCTTTTACTCCTTGTGTTTGATTAAAACATTTGCTGGACCAGAGAGAGACTGAATCACTAATTAAGTGTCTTTGTTTGGGATCTGGGAAGCCACTGGAGCACATAATGACAGAAAATACTTCATTAAAAATATACTAATGTTTCCAATTAATAGCTTAGCACCAATTCCAGTCAAATAGAAACCTGAAATTACCAACTGTGATAACTGAAAAATTACTTAAGTATGAATAATGGAAAGTCTGACCAGAAAACGAAGCTGAGATTGAAAATCACTTTTAGCAACAATGTCATGAAGAACAGCCCCAACATAATTTTTATGCTTAATATTGTGCCATTCCTAATGCTATATACACACACAAGGACATCTGGTTATCTATTTAAGTAAACTTCTGATTATTTAATTTGCATATAGCCTGTTATTTTCATGGACTCTAACTTTCAAGGACTCTAACAATTCAGGCATGCAAATGCAATCAAAGTCTCCATTTGGTTTTTAAGGGAGACAGAGGGAGTTCTGTTAAGCATTTTAAACTGGCAAAACCTGTCTATCACATTATAATTGTCTCTAATTAATACTGCCAGAAGCTACAGCTATAAAAATCTTTACCAAACACTGAGTCACACTTAAACTGGTGCAAAATCCTTCTCTTGCCCAAGCAAACATTAGAGAAAATCATTTCCAATGTGTTCCTTAAAACTGAGAGCTGATTGATGACTATAAGGGAAGACAAACATATGACTGTAGAAGAAGCCATTTTGTTCAAATGTAGGATATGAGGTATTTGTCTCAAATACCATCTGTCACGTCTAGACAGATGTGAAAATCAGTAAATTATATTGCATACATAATGCCTGTATGTATGTTTAGTGAGAATAGAAGACTCAAGCACCTTCCTTTTAAAGATGGAAAAGTGGGACGTGAGGAAGCGTGCCTATGTAATGAGCCTATGTTGTAGGCTCTGAGATAATACAGTCAGCCCACCATGAAAACAATGCTAGAAAACAAACATTGTCTAAAAAACTTTAGTCATCATGCGTAGAAACTTTATCCAATCAGAGAGGCACACAGTGCCCCTGCCCAAACGTAGAAGCTGGCAGCTCAGCTACTGGAGGCTGGAGACACACTCTTTGCAGGGGGATGGATGGACAACTCTACACAAAACAGGGGTACCTACACCTCTCCGGACTGCGGCCCGTGAACACAGGGCAGGCACCAAGGGAAGAAGTGTCCAGCTCTAGTAGGAGAAAGCTTTGGTTTGAACATATGACATTGGTACCCCCCACCTACTGCCACTGGCCCTGATGCCCCTGCCATCCTCTGTTGACCACAGCAGAGGGATTTACAGGGCAGGAAGGCTTTAGAGCAGGTGGCGTAGCTCCTGTCTACATGTGCTCAGGTAGACCCAGTTGCCACTGCTGAGGGACCAAGTAATTTGTCAAAAAGCAGTATCAGACCAACTGAGAGGCCAGCAGTTAAATCTAAACATTAGCTGATTGTCTCAGAAACATCAGGTTGTGTCCAAAATATCTGTAACTTACAACAGTCCTGTTTCTCCTGTTCAGAAGAACATTGTAGGGGGGTGGTTAACAATTGACTTTGGATTAAGTCACAGCCGTTAGCTGCTGTAGTTCTGGACATGGTACAACCATTGTTGGGGTTAGAGACTGAAGAATATACCCGGCATGCTACAAATGGTGTTGCAAGTGTCTTTGGTTTTTTAACTCTCTGGCCAGAGAAGCAGGCTTTCCATTTGCCTTCTCCAGGAATAGTTTGCAATACACTGGGAACCAGCTGCTCCTGTGAAGGAAAGAATCCTAGTATCTGCCATGGCATGACCCATGAAACCTTGGTAAGAAACTCATGAAGAACTTTTTCGCTATGCTGATGAGGTACTTATTGAAGGAACAAACCCAGAAGAAAAACTAAGAAAAGGACAACAGGTGATCCTTCTTCGCATAAAGCTCCCTGGCTCTTTTTTTTCTTGTGGTAGCCCAAAATCACTTTTTAGGTGATTAAAGATTAAAAATGGTCAATATTCCACTAAACTCGGAATATTTGATAGCATTATTATTCTTGCCAACTATTTCTGTCTTTCTCACTTTATTCAATCCAGTAAAAAGAATACAATACTGGCCTATAAACTCTGGGGGAAAGGAGAAAAGACTTTAAAAAATATTCATCTCCAAATCTGTGGTTGAAATGGACTTTAGAAGGTTTGTGGACATGCAGCTATCTCCAGGCTTCTTTATACCAAGGGCAAAAAAACTCTGCTAAACAAAACAAGGTTTTTAAGTACTACATCTCAATAGCTCCATACACAGTGTCAGAAAGTTAGTTAGCATCATCAGAGCAGGCAATTAAAATGTCAGGATCAAGCCTGATTGCAGCAAGATGCTTGGTGCAATGCAAAACAATGCCTTTTTTGTAATGGATTTAATATTCCAAATATATTTAGCTAAACTTCCCTGGGAGTGGAGAAAGAGGCGATGGGAGGAACAAATAGATATGCAAACACATAGGCAATTTTAAATAAGGTTTACTTAGAGACTGAACAGTCTGGTTTAATTTCTTAGGTATTTAAAAGATAAGCATACCAGTATAGGAGAAGTAATTTAAAAAATAAATATGAGACTTGAAGATGGAAAAAATAATTTGATAAGGAGCAATGTGCATTTGTATATGTAAATACAATATATTTCTGTGTGTGTATGTGTGCACACGTACTTATAGGTCATCAACCTTGGAGATTAATTAAAGTTAATGAAGAATCAGGGGTAAGAAAATAATTAGTGTGGCATGAATCAATTCACACACTCTGTAGCTCCCTTGAAGCTTAAAAAACAGAGCAGCCTAATGTCAGCAATCCCACCTGCAAGGTAAAATTTATTTATAAATTACAAAGATGCAATAAGAAATCCATGCAAATTCCAACTCAACAGAGGACATGACGCTCAATGAAAGAGACCTAACGAGTGGCCCAAATGGCTAGTGAGAAAAGTTGACATCACTAAAAACTTCTCCAGCCTAACTTGCCAGTAGACCTGCACGCACTCCAACACACAGAGTCCTTTGTTCCCTGAACTTGATGTAGGACAGGTGGTTTCTCAGTCATGTGCCACATATTCATTAAGCACAAGTGGTGGATTGACCCTGGCTGGTTGCCAGGTGCCCACCAAAGCTGCTCTAAGCACTACCCTCCTTGGTTTGGCAGGGGAGAGAAAATACAGCAGAGGGCTTGTAGGCCAAGATAAGGACAGGAAGAGATCACTCAGCAATTACCATCACGGGCAAAGAAAGTCTCAACTTGGGGAAATTAGTTTCATTTATTATCGAGAAAATCTGAGTAGGGTAATGAAAAATGAAAACTAAGTCTTAAAACTCCTTCCCCGCACCCCTCTCTTCTTCTCAGGTTCAACTTCATTACTGATTTCTCTACTTCCTTCCCCTGAGCGGCACAGGGGGACAGGGAATGGGGGTTGTGGTCAGTTCATCACACGTTGTCTCTGCTGCTCCTTCCTTCTCAGGGGAAGGACTCCTCACACGCTTCCCTTGCTCCAGCATGGGGTCCCTCCCACAGGAGACAGTCCTCCATGAACTTCTCCAACGTGGGTCCTTCTCATGGGTTGCAGTTCTTCACAAACTGCTCCAGTGTGGGTCCCTTCCATGGGGTGCAGTCCTTCAGGAACAGACTGCTCCACTGTGGGTCACCCATGGGGTCACAAGTCCCACCAGCAAACCTGCTCCAGCATGGGCTCCTCTCTCCATGGGGCCACGGGTTTTGCCAGGAGCCTGCTCCAGCGCAGGCTTCCCATGGGGTCACAGCCTCCTGTGGGCATATCCACCTGCTCTGGTGTGGGGTCCTCCATGGGCTGCAGGTAGATATCTGCTCCATCGTGGACCTCCATGTGCTGCAGAGGAACAGCCTGCCATGGTCTTCACCACAGGCTGAAAGGGAAACTCTGCTCCGGCACCTGCAGCACCTTCTCCCCCTTCTCCTTCACTGACCTTGGTGTCTGCAGAGCTGTTGCTCTCACATATTCTCACTCCTCTCTCTGGCTGCTGTTGTGCACCAGTTTTTTTCCCCCTTCTTAAATCTTCCTTCTTAAATCCCCCTTCTTATCACAGAGGTGCTATCACCATCACTGATGGGCTCAGCTTTGGCCAGCAGCAGGTCCATCTTGGAAATGGCTGGCATTTGCTCTGTTGGACATAGGGGAAGCTTCTAGCAGCTTCTCTCAAAAGCCACCCCTGTAGCCCCCCTGCTACCAAAACCTTGCCATGCAAACCCAATACAGCACAGGAATGAGGTTGTAGGTCCTAGAAAAGCGCTCAAAACTGTAAGGTCTCACGAAGAGGGCATGTGGCATCTTCTCAGAATGTTAGTTTTTGCTTACAGCTGATGCAGTTCCAGCTGTGAGACTTGAGTTTGTTCTGAGAGATACCTAAACTTCTTCCTGAACTGGGAACTTAAGATAAGCAGCAATCTATCTGTCTGTCTTCTGGATCTCTGTAGGCCTTCAGCAGGAACAAGATGCACAAAGGCTTTGCAATATGAACAGTATCAGACTCCTGAGTTTGCCCTGCCTCCTGCATTTCTAACTTACAGCTCCACATTCCCAGCGTGACCATCCAGGCCAGACATGATTCTGCTCCCCCTTCCCTCAGGAGGCTCGGGTGAAGCCAGGATGATTCTCAGACTTTGTTTGCCCTGTGGGAGAGCAGCGCCCCAAATTACAATAAAATAATTTATCAACTCCAGTATTCTTGGCTCTGCAAAATACTTGGAGTGTCTGCCATTGGAAACATGAACATGCAAAAACATATGTAGTTTGTTAATAACAAGAAGGAAAATAAAGTAAAATAGGCAATATATATTACCGAGTTTTAAAGAATATGCATTGTTCCATCGTAAGCCACAGTGTAAAAGTTATGTTGAAACTTGTTATCGAAATGTCTAACATACAGAATTTTGCTCAAGAACTTTAGATTTTCTGAGGGTTTAAGTTATTCATAGTGTTCAGATTTATACGATTTAAAATGCATTCCCATCTCTCAATATTATTTACAATATTTAACTAAGAAAATCTATGGCAAGCCCTCTCTGAACTTGACGGAGAGTTATTAACACCTATTTATAATTGTATTTTACATAAAATTTCCTTGAGTTTTAACTTTCAGTATAATGTTAAATAAAATTACTCAGCCCTGCTTCAAAGAATTAATCTGAGAATAAGTAAAAAAAAAAAAAAGAATTTAATAACACACTGCTTTAGTATTCCCTAATTCTCTCTCATACACAGAGACCTTTCAAATTAAACTAATTAGCCAGAGCTGCTAATATAAACACATTTCAGCACCTGAAGTTTCATGAATCTATTTTATTCCTTTTTTTAACTCGCTAGCTCTGGGAAATAGGAGCTAAATCCTCAGTAAGCAAAGTCCGTGTGTGTTAGATTTTGCAAGCCTGCATTTTCAAGAGCTGGAAGTCTTGTAAATACTGGTGTGCAACCCTAGGAGATAACCCATGTCTCTTGAAATTTGACTGTGTAAGAAAGAGAAAGAGCAAGTGGCACAGAATGGGACACATGATCTCACTTATATCAAGAAGCACAAGTAGGAGTCCTTGGATATAGTTATTAGCACCTGTCGTGTCGTAGGCCTGTAAAGTGGATATGTTTTCTGTTAGAACTAGTAATCATTGTAAACTGCTTTAGGCACAGTCACTAAAATAGAAATCCTAAGGTCCAGCCATTAAACTGATACAGAGATTCAGCAACTTCATACTCAACAAATATTCTTGCAAGATCACATACTTCATAGCAGTGAGTTATGGATCTTGGTTGTGCGATAGCTCTCTTAAATAGACAGTAGGGTTCTGAGTTACAGCTTTAGTCTCTTCTGTCCCTGCACAAGCAACTTTGTCTCACGTCCTGCAAAGACAACCAAAATAGGTCTGATTAACTGGTCTGCATGGAGCTTTCTGTCAAGCTCTACACTGCATTATCATCTTTTTGCCTACCTCTGCAATGAGGATATTGTATTGCTTCTTTTTACTACCTATTTAGTAACTTGGTCACATAGTCACATTAAGAAATCTCTCATTTCACAAGTGATTTCCCTGGCAAAGAAATGAATTTTTATAGTATATGTCTCTAATCACCTAAATTAAATTTAGCAAGATGAAGTTCCAGAGTTGCTTAAAGTCATGAAACCCCATGTTGCTATAGCACTGTCCTGCCCCCGCCTCTACTGGTAGCTACACATTCCTGTGTGCTCCCTGGCAGCAGCCTCAGTGCTCGTATAAGTGAGTGGGGAGTGGTCAAGCAAGTCACTTATCTGAGCATAAATTCTCTTAGGTTTTGTCTTGTTTTTTTAAACCACGGCACTTCTATGATATATTTTTGTGATCAGAGAGTCTGGCTGACAGATGGCCGAATCATCTAAGTCAATCTCTCTATCAAAAAAACCTGCAAGTAAAGGATGTCATTTCACATGGAGATTATTTAATGGAAAATTAACCACCTGCTGCCAGTAAGCTTCTCATTGATTAACCTCCACGGAGAAAGTCATGGTTGTGGCACTGATTGCTGACACTGGTTGTTTTTGAGCTCAGGAATAATACTTCTTTAAAGCCATGACAGCCTGGATGTTAGCAATAACTAAGGATTGTTAGTGATGTTGACAGCTGTCCCAGAGCAGAAATCTGTTTTAGGTGGTAGTTAGAGGGTTATAGATGGTGCTGTTTGTCAGGTGTATATAAACAAAATTTAGAAGAAAATTGATTGGTAGCTATGTGAGGGATCTTTAGCAGGACAGTGCTGGAAAACAGGTTGCCAGCCTTGAAACAAAATACTGTATTCTTCAAAAGGCTAAAAGATGGCATATGTTTTAGGCTGTAAATAACTTTACCTGAAGAAAATGTAATCTCTGTTCTTCTCGTTTTACTTTAACAATGAAATCCAAGAACACTTCAGTTTTCCCTGAATGAAGAAATTACATTATATGTATCTTCTTCCTGATACCTGTTTCTTCCCAGAATTGGGCTGAAAGAGATAACGCACATCCTTTAGGGCTATGATATTTGTAGAGTCACTTTGTTCTGAAAGGACTCTTTCAAACAATTACCACAGAAGCAAAATATGTTCACATCTACCATTCTGCCATCAGGAAGATGCTCTTGACCTCTGAGTGTTCCTGCTTCAGCATTACTGTCTGGAAAAATAAACATGTATTTGGTTGTGAATGTTTTGGACCAAAGACCTCTGACAGACATCAAGAAAGAGAGTCGGGTCAGCAGAGAGGAGATCTTACGCAGTCTTGTTTTAATTGTACGTTGGTAGGTTTGTGGAGTTCAGTCTTAATGATACTATGGCTACCTGATTACTTACACACTGTGCTGTTTGGCAACAGCACACAAAACAGCTTACAGGGTAAAGGAGTGTATTTATGTGAGCATTTACACTCCTGCCATCTCAGGTTGGAAAACAGACAGGGTTAGTCCATCAACGGCTTTATAGAAATGAAATAATCTTGCAGTTTGGTTGGTATGGAATACCTATAAAATAGCCCTGAGGACAGTCAGAGAGCACTTGCAACACAATCTTATTGCTAGAATATATATAAAAGAGAGCATAACAAGAGTTGGAAAGATAATTCACACACACGCAAAACAAAAGTTAAATGGTTCCTGTTAATCATAAAATCATAGAATGGTTTAGGTCAGAAGGGAACTTAAAGATCATCTGGTTCCAACACCCTTGCCATGGCCAGGGACACCTCCCAGAAGTCCAGGTTGCTCAAAACCCCATCCAACCTGGTCTTAAACACTTCCAGCAGTGGGGTATCCACAACTTCCCTGGGCAACTTGTTCCAGTGATTCACCATGCTCATAGTGAACAACTTAATCCTAATATCTATTCTAAATCTACCCTCTTCCACTTTGAAGCCATTACCCCCTGTCCTATCACTACAGGCCCTTGTAAAAAATCTGTGTCCAGCTTTCTTGTAGGATCCCTTCAGATACTGGAAATCCACTATAACGTCTCCCTGGAGCCTTCTCTTCTCCAGGCTGAACAACCCTAGCTCTCTCAGCCTGTCCTCATAGCAGAGGTGCTCTAATCCTTTGATTGTCTTCATGGCCCTCCTCTGGACCCGCTCCAACAGGTCCATGTCCTTCTTATGTTGGGGGCTCCAGAGCTGGGTACAGTATTCCAGGTGGGGTCTCATGAGAAGAGAGAGTTTAATATGTCGTAAGAGTGTGTGTTCTCTCCTAGGGATCAAAAATTTAGTTCAACTGTTTACTTCACTTTAACTAATAAGAAAGATTATCATACCTCTCTCTCAGAATGTCCTGAAATGGACTCAGATCAACATCTTATTACAGCAAATGGGAACTAAAACAGAAATCCAGATCTCAGTCTGGAGGAAAAGGGTGGCCATGAACCTGACAAGGCATCAAATTTTGTCAGGCAGGAGGAGGAGAAGAAACATGCTGAGGTGACCCAGCAATCACAGGCAACCTACTATGGCACAATGCTGCACCAGAAACTGCCATCTCTAAGTATAGAGTTCAGAACTTTTTTAATGCTACAGAGTGTGATAAAGCATCCATGTAAAAGCAAATGAGAGTAACCAGAGTATGGGCACCCTGTTGTGGAAGACAGAAAGTGTATGAGCATAGGGCAGCTTGTGCTGTAAAGGCTTCCAGGCCCAAACACATGCTTCAGCTTTTTTAGTTTACAAATCTAGACACTGCCAAAGTTTTGTGTCTCAACTGGCAACTGCTTTATTTTTTCTTCTATAATTGTATCCTCCATGCCCCCTCTTCCAAGGTAAATCACTGCCTAGACCCCTATTCCTGAATTCCACTCATTTTAACCAGAACGGGACATCTATGTACCTTGGAGAGCAAAGAATGAGAAGAATTTTCTGCTTATGGAAGCTGAGCAAGAGATCAGCTGGACTATATGCCAGGAAAAACTGAACAGAAGGCTTGGGGTAAGACCTGCCACAGTTTGATGTTCAGAAGTCCAGTGAGGAGCATGACTGAAGGGGTCACAGCCAAGGCAGTACTTTCTTGCACTAAACTAAGCACTTGTGTTGCCGTATCTTTTAACCAAGAATAAAATCCCTCCTCTGACTCCTATGAACATTTATCCAGTATAAATACTGTGCAGCAAACATTAGTTTTTTTCCATCTTTCTTTTTCAGACTTACACAAGTGGAACAATTTCAGGGGTAGAGACAGAGGGACCTCCAAGACCTCTCTCAGCAACTGCTAAAGAATTGCCCTAGGAAGTGGTGGATAGAAAATCAGATCCTGGCTTCCAAACAGACCCGCATAGTTGTTGAGTTTGGGTCTCACATATCAGGCAATTGCTCTAACACGTTGTTAGGAAATGCAGCAGAGACAGGGGTGTAAGTTCTTTTTCCATTGACAAGAGATGAATATGAAGACAAGTGCTCGGGTTAAAGGACCTGATTCCTTCTAGATCGGGTCATCCAGACAAGGATGTCAGGGCACTCCTGCTGACTTTAGGTGCTCAACTGTGCAAGAGTGTTGCCAGGACTATCTATCCATTGGTAAAAAAATGTGTTACTGATTTTCACTAGTAGACTGGCTCCAGAGCAGGAGGTATGACTTTGAGAAGGTTTTCTTGAAGTTAATGACAGCTAGACCATTTTACCATTTCTTTTATGTAACTGTACCCCTCTGCATGCATTCTTCTCAAAGGAGGGGGGTTTATACATGCCTATATAAAACACAGGCATGAAAATCATTTCCTCCATAAAAAGCTGCAGAAAGCCTACAAATTATTATTTTCCAAATGGTTCTTATGTTTTTAGAATTTATGGCACCCACAGGAAAGCCATTGGCTCATGATGTGCCGAATGTGAAAAAAAAAAGTCCACATTTTAAAAGCGAGGGTCATTAATAACTGAATATTCACTAAAGAATGCTTGATTATTCATTTCTCAAAGTCTTCCAAAACTTCTAGGAAGACATAACTGAAATAACTTGACTTAATTCCTCAATACAGCTGTCTCTAACCATAATGCTGTATAGCCTTTGAAGATTGCAAAGAAAAAGGTCAGGTTTTAAGGTCTCTTCTGACCTTAAGATTTGTGAAAACCCACATTTTCATAAAGGAGCAATGTTGACCCTATGTGAAATAGGAGAATTTCTTTAAAGCTATAATTTAGAACTCCTTGAGAACTTTTAAAGCAAAGTAAGTGCTTGCAGATGCCAATTGTTTTGTATTGGTTAGGGAAAAATTATGAGAATGTGATTCAGTTATATATAGAATCACTTACTACTGCGGAATATCATAGAATCATAGAATGGTTTAGGTTGGAAGGGACCTTTAAAGGTCGTCTAGTCTATCTACCTGCAATGAGGAGAAACATCTTTAACTAGATCAGATCCTTCAGTGCCCCATCCAACCTGACCTTGAATGTTTCCAGGAAACGAAGCATCTACCACCTCTCTGGACAACTTGTTCCAGTCTTTCACCATCCTCACTGTAAAAAATTTCTTCCTTATATCTAGTCTGAATCTATCCTCTTTTAGTTTAAAACTATTACCCCTTGTTCTATTGCAACAGGCCCTATTAAAAAGTCCATCCCCATCTTTCTTGTAAGTCCCCTTTAGGTACCAAAAGGCCATAATAAGATCTGCCAGGAATATATGCATTGCTTTTATGAATATACTTATCCATTAAAGCACAAAGAGCTATAGAAATCTTCAGTGTCGCATTGGTTGAATTTTGCAGGTATGTGCATCTGGGGCTCAACAGTTGGCAAAATCCATTAAATCAATACAACCCATTCTGCAAAGGTGCTGCTCTGAAAACTCCAACTGATCTAATAAGATTTTGGTTGTCTAAAGCTACAACTGAGAACTTTTTGGCACAGGTGCAAAACAGACCTCTCTCAATGCACTGGTAATGGTCATGCCCTAACCCTCTTACTCATGTTACTAGGAACCACCATAGTTCCACTGTGGTGGAACTTCCAGTTCCCGGTTATGGGAACGGAGTTCCAGCAGTCCCCGTCCTGGCTGGCCACATGACAAGAAACTGCATATTAATCATGTGAAGGCTTATGCTGAGTCATAGGATGGGACTGACATTGTCATGTGATGGAACATGCAAACAATCCCAGCATTATGATGGAATGTTCACCTGAGTGAATTTTAATATATTTTGCTGTCAAATTTTACATTTTTTATGCTATCATCTTTGAATATTTCAGAGAAAAAATATTTCATTTTCCTCTTTTCTATTCAGTGTGTTGTTACTTTCTAATTGTCCTGAAATGATTTCCTCTGATCCACTTCCTCACTTGTGCATCTGACTCTTGTTTGCTTGCTTGTTTGTGCAGCTGCAAAAATCAAATAGAAGTCTTTTCCACTGTAAAACCACAGCTATGGGAAGATGGGGTAGGCACATGTTACTTCTAGTGACTCTTACATAAATAGTAGCAGTACAATACAAGTTCCCAGCATTAAGGAAACTGGGTGCACTTCTTATATTTCTGCCCAAATCCATCAACTGCTTAATTCTCAGGACTACAAAGTACTAGGGAATACGGATTAGGTTTTTGAGGCAGAAATAATTGATTGCATAAATATAACATGGGAAACAGCCACTGAATAAAATGCAACAAGGAACTTTCAGGACAAGATCTTTGAAAAACTTCTTGCGACGATCATGATAGTGAAGCAACTGCGATAGATAACACAGGGACATCTCCACCATCTATCTGAAGGTGGAGGACAGGTCTCCCTTGGGAAAAGTCTAGGGAAATGCTCTTTGGTAGTGACCTAGCTTTAGCTGTCCAGCTGCTGTGAGGAACAGGATGGACTAGAAGACCACTTGAGATTCCTTCCACCTCTGTGATCCTGTAATCTCTTATTTCCTAGAATTTAGTCGTTAATAAAATCATTGCTGTTTCTTACTTGACCTTAGAGGCCTCCTCCCACGTTTGCTGATTCAAGCATGGTCTGGTCACATACATCCGTGCAGCAATTATAAAAGTAATTGTACCTGCAAAAACCCCAAGGGAAAATTGATTGTAGCTTGCGTGAGTGGATGTCAGCAGTCTGGTTGAGACTCCAGCACCTTCTCCTACCCTCCCAAGCTTTTTGTTTTGATGTACTGTAATGTGCTTTATAAAAATCCATTACTCTCGTGCTCGAAACCAGAAATTTCACGTCAGTCAACACCTTAGTGTGTTACAATACAACTCAAAAGAAAGGATTAAGCAAATAGTTTGAATGTATGCTTTACCTCCCAACTAAAAGGCAGGTGGTCTCCCAAAACCAGACCTAAATCAGCCTTGCAGTAAATTGAACCCAAGGCTGAAGGTAGCCTGCTGGCTGCAAAAGCTGTAGCAGGTTATCTGTATTACCCTCAGCTGTAATCATTGAGGCTATACTGTGCTGGTGCTGTCTGTATCCTTGCACACTGTATTTTTGACTGATCAGCATTTCATCTTGTAAAGGTAAACAGCAAATTCCAGCTGACTTCACAATTCAAAATTTGCCTTTTGTGTCGCTGTAATCTGTCACAGGCTACCTGTAACCTCAGATCTCCGTTTGGAGCTGGCAGCCACTCCTTGTCAGGAGCTGGTGATGGGTACTTGGCGGCTGTGTTTGGCCAGCAGGTGCTCTGCTAAGGGTTTTAGAGGGTTAAGTAACTATAAATTCCATTATTTTCTCGTAACTGCTTTCAAAATTTATGGATCTTGAAAGAGAGCTTCAGCAGCTAAGGCAAATGAGGAGATGCCCGAAGGAATATTCACTTTGAAAACAGAATGTCTCTACTAGTTTGTTAACTTCCATGTACAAAGCAGGGATGTCCTTCATAATTTTTGACTATGATTGATCTGAAGTTTTAAAGCATGGCACAAATTCAAGTGATACAATCACACAAATGATGAGATCATCATAGAATTGATGATCTCATCATTTGTGTGATTGTATCACTTGAATTTGTGACCATTTTGGATTTGTGACTATTATTTGCGACCATTCTTGGAATCTACCTGAGAATACCGAAGCAGTTAAAAAAAAAATAAAATAATTAAGAAAAGAAATCCTTCTTATAACATTTTTAAATCTTGAAGGCTACTTTGTACCTTCTCTGTACATTATGTAACCTATCTCCTGTATTTTGAGTGTTCTTCCCTTTTGTTTTGGCCAACGTGCTTTATTTCTTATGCTTTTAAACAGATTGTTTCTGTCATGAGTACAAAGATATAAACTGATTAATGGAAAAGAAGCTGTGATTTTGCCATGGAAACAAATACGGTCTCTTTGATTCATGGAAAACATATATAAAATAATTCACCTTTCAGAATAGACTAAGAAACATACTGAGCATATTGAAAGATTCATCTAAATCTCAGAAGCTGTAGTCCGAAGTCTTTACAGGAGATATCTTAAATTATTTTTTTAAAATATATTATAGAAAGATTTATAAGAAAAATCAGCAACTGAAAGACCAAATCTTACAAAGGTAAAGCATCAGATTTAAACTCAAGCAAACAGGTTAGTTAAATGAAAGGCACATTTAAAATAAGACATAAGTAATGTCTATCAATGGCCAAAATTCCAATCCTAAAATTTTTGTTTATTTGCTTTCTGTTGTTGAAAATACACAAATTCTGTATCTGCTTATGTTTGGTTTTCTTTGGTATTTCACAGTTCTCTACATGTCTGCTTCTTAGTCTCAGCATTAACAGATCTGAGCAGTTCAGAGTGTAGCTAACACAAAAGACCAATTCCTCTAAACATCTGAGGACTTGCAGAAGTAGATGCAGCCTGAGATCTGTTAATGTACACGTGCAAGAGAGGGTTTCTCACAGGGATTTTTTTTTTTTTTTTT